>OY757914.1:5017054-5319277 GCA_963585895.1 Sepioteuthis lessoniana | reverse complement strand
CTTTAAAACAAGCTGTGTCCGACCTTGTAAGGTGGGTTTTTAAGCTTCCAAGAAACAGTTTTTAGGCTTTCAAGTCACAATTTTTAAAAAATAAACAAATAAAAGGAAACTAGAAGGAAAAAAAAAGGTAGAGATAGGAGAAAAATGGAGAAGAAAGATTAAAAAATGTTGAAGCGTCCACACAAAATCGGTTGGAATTTTACAATTAATGAAAAAAGTTTAACATTTAAAAGTGGACATCATCCAAATTTTAAAATTACAAAATATGTGAAACGTTAAGTGATTTTCTGTTAAGAGACCTATTATAAAAATTAAAGACATCAATCATATATTAGCCAAATCGAGAAAAGAAAATGTTCTGGTGAAGACCATCGACAAGAAAGACATATGTGAAAAAAAAAAAGGCCACGAAGAAGCCTTGAGTGAAATAAAGGAGTCGAGAGTTGAAGTGGGATTCACCGTTTGATCAGACAAAAAAGATTTTACATACAATAACAAAAAGCCATCAATAAATAAATGGTGATTCTAATTAAAAAACAGACTTTTCTCTTTTGACTTGGAGTAAATAGGATAACAGAGCGATGAATAGGAGTGTAAATTCGTGAAAATTTATACGTTACCTCTCGATCGTCAACTTGCTCAGAAGCCATGTTAGGTCTGAAGTAACAGTAACAATCACATGGTACCCGGCGTACAAGTCAAAACGAGGCTGAGCGGAATACGGAAAATTACGAACAATCACGGAGTTTTACGAATTTTGATTTTTTTTCGGCATTATATTTTCAAATTCATAGAGAAAGTAATATTTGCACTATTCTTTGAATTCTTTTAAAACTAGTTTCAATCTTAAATGTAGCGAAATGTTTAAAAGATAATTAGGCATTCACTTGGATGAATTATAAGGGAAAATTATTCTAAATCAAACCGAAAGTAATTTTTAAATGACAATTTAGTTTTAAGTGTATATCTTTAAAAATGTAAAGTACTTTAGATTAAATAAGTCATATTCAAAAAGATATTCCCATTTTTTTTAGCATTATATATATTTAAAAATAATCTATTTAGAATTAGAATACTATGTTTTTATATTTGAAGACATTTTTGCTTAAAAGCTGCAAAAAGATTTTATTTAAAATTGGTTACTAGAAATTTATTTTTCAAAAATCTAAGATTTATAAAAGATTGGAGGAAATTCAAAGTTTTCGAGCACTTCAAAGTAGACAATAACAGTTTTAGTTCAATCAACCGGTGAATCACATTCACGCAGTATTCTTGTTTAATTTGAGAAAAGAAAGACCAAAAATGAAAGGAAATATTTCAAATAAATTTAGTGAACATTAAATGATTAGAATATTTAAATTTGTTTCCTGTGCAACTGTTGGATACTATCAAAAACATCTCAATTTTGGTAGATTTTATTTTAGACTTTTTAAAGCTCCAAATAGAATAAAAGAATTTAAAAAAATTAAATTTTTTAAAGATTTAAAATCGCGTCTTATAAATGAATGTAACGTCATTTTTTGAGTTGCGTTTAATACGAACATTTGTTTGTTGGTTTTTTTTTTTTTCGTTTTTAAAAAGCTTTTTTTGTTATTCTTATTGAAAAATGATAATTTAATGTTTTCAAATCAAAAACTTAAAAAAAAAAATGAAGATTTCTAGATGATACAGACCATCACATAAAAGGCAGAATTTTGTGATCCTTATTCCGTAAACTTTCAAAGTAATTTTGGCCTACTAAGCTAACTGTTGAACAAACTTATTTTGTTCGGTCAGTTTAATTTACTGACAAGTTAGTTGTGGACTAATTTCCAATTTCGTTGAAATGTTTGAGGTTATTTACTTAGGCACCTTTCCTACACACACGAAGACAGATTCAACATAAGGTTGTGATTTTTTAAGCGGGTGTGGGGCCACCAGCAAAATAGTTCAGTTGGATTTCCTTTTTATGGCCACTTCAAGCACCGACTATGACCCTCCCATTGTTTAGTGCAATGGAGTAGCTGTCCTGAGAAGATGGACTTCTGAAGCCGAGTCATAATTATTTCCGGTCATAGGTGACCGGCTATCTTACCTGCGGCAAAAGCGACCTAATTTCTTTTTTTTTTTCTCTCTAGATGGATAAATGAATAGGGTTAGTTTCCGGTCACACAGTACACGAATTTTAACTCAAAACTACAATTAAAATTTTTTATGTATTAGCTGTTAGAGCTCAGTCATATTTTTTCAAGAGTCAAGTTTTTGTTTAAGCAAAAGTATTTCACTGAAGACATTGTGCTAAAGCAGTATTAATCTGTAAATGTATAAAATGGGGGTGCTTGATTTTCCTCTTTCACCTAAGTGAAGGTATTTATTCGCCACCACATGATAGTAAATCTAATACAAAGTTAAGTTTAAAGTGAGAAACACTCGTGTACGAAGACTTCGGGTTTCGGTGGCTGGTTCTGGTCCCACTCTAAGTGCAATGAGGAGGTGGTGCCTGGGTTAGAAACGGGCTTGTCCACTTTCAATTCGGTACCATTTCTAACATCTTGCTACTTTTCAAAATTATGTACCGCAGAATAAATCCATAGAGGTTTTAAGTCAGTTTAATATAGGAAAAACACGGACATTATGTGGGGGCGGGAAGAATAATTTCAAATAAATGTAATTGAAATAACCTTACCAATTTGGAACTTGTTCAGAAGGTGGCTTCGACTTAATAAAATTCCTTTAAAATTTAGGTGATATATATTTACCCAACCCCTCCGCCACAAGTGGAATGTGACATAAGGTTCATTTTTAAGAGTAAAGCTGGTTCGAATTCGGAGCTTTCCTTCAAGAATGATTACTTTACCAATGCTAAAGAATCAAGTCTACACATGGCTTGTAATAGACAATTCCCAAAGGCATTTGCGGTAAGGAAAACGTAAACAGCTTTGTCTGGGATTTGAACTCGGGTTGCCGATTTCATTTCCTACGACGCTAAGTGCGTACATAAGTATGGAAATGAGAGACCTCAAATCTTCTGCAATTAGAATTAAATTCTTTTCTGAAACTAAATATATTCATTACTTTATAATCTTAATTCTAATATTTCGCTCAATATGGGCACCTCGGGTAGTGTAATGGTTAGCAAGCTTGACTAGCAAACCTGCAAGAGTGAGTTCGAGTCTCATTGGGTGCCCCATTCAATCGGCCTTGTGCCACATCGAAGCAAAGAGCTTCGTAAATTACAATATTTCGCTCAATATGCTCCTCAGCCTTCCGCGAAGATATATCGTATCTGATCCTTAAGATCATATATATATATATATATATATATATATCAGAAAAACATCCCCAGTTTTCATGTGACTTGTAAACAGTTTCATGAGACATGGGGAGTGAAAACCTATTGAGAGAATACGTAGACAGATATGTGATGTTAACCAGCCATGTTTGATCTGACCACTTTTAGAAAAGTTAAGGTTAACCTTTTTGAAGAAAAGTTCTACATTGGAGACAATTCCAAACCATCACATCCTTTTTCGTCTGGAGTTTTGCGTAATGTCTAGCGATAGCTTGTATTTGGTGTGTGTGGGAGGTCTGATGACTTTACCTGACCTTGGGGTCAGATCGTCTGGTTTCTGAGTATGCGAGTTGGTGTGGACTGGGTGGTGACAGACTTCGGAGCTAATTTCGTTGAAAAATGACCTCCGGTAAGAGCTGGGAAGCATCCTCGGTTGGTTAACTTAAGTGCTGTTTCTGGGGGCTGAGAATGGTCTTTCTTTAGGTATCGTCGGTTGCGGTAGATGGCCTGTCACATGGGAGTCTGTTATATACATAACGTTGGTTCCAAGCATGTCCGTTTTACAATCATAGGGGTTCATTTACTAGCGTGTTGGTTTTATACACAGATTGTTCCGTATAGAGTATGAGGAAACTCCCTAGCGTTTTTGTCGAGAATTTTTATATAGATTGCCTTTCGTTTTTCTCTGCCAAAAGGTTTGTGCATTTGACTGGTATGTTTTGGATTGTAGATGAACTCACCATATGAATGAATGAATGAAGTCATTTATTGGCATAGTTCTGATGCATAAAAAACCATGTTGATATCGCGGTTGCACTGATTGTATGCACCGCTCTACCATCACATTTCGTTGTGGGTACCACGTGAACGACATGTGCTTCAACCTTCATTCTTTCACAAATTCTTGGAAAAGACTGGAGCTGTAGTGGGGCCCATTATCACTGATAACTCTTTCGGGTACTCGTCCAAATATTTGCTTGGTCACATTGACTACTTTTTCACTGGAGAACTCTCTCAGTCTACGTACAAATGGGTATTTGGAGTTGTAGTTAACAATTAGGTGGTAGTTCTGGCCGTGAAAATGGCTACAATTTGCCATAGTCTTACTGGAATCTCGTTAGTGATACCATGTCAAAACAGAGCTTTTTGCTATTAACCTGCATTTATCCTTCCCTTGGTGACTATATTGTATTTTTGTATCATTTCCGGTTGCAGAAGTTTAGAAATTATCCGATCATCATTGAGGAGAATTCTATTTTCAATTGCAAGTTCATCACGGTAGAACCAGTATGGCTGCAAATCAATTTACTTCTCGTCTAGAGTTGGGCTATTCTTGAAGGATCATGTCTCAATTTACATAACACCGAGCCGGCAATTGTAGCTTGACGTATCTGTGTCTATTTTCTGTCGAGGAGTGCACGAATTCGACATTTATCTCCAGATCTATGACTTTCTTTACTCTCTTGTTAAAGAGTCATAATAATTCATCTGCAAAAGTCATGTTCTTCCCTGGTCGATACGTGATTACCATATCGTACTCTTGCAGGTGTAACAGCATTCGTTGAAGGCAAGGAGGTGCTGCAGCGAGATGTCTTCAGGAGCTAATGATCCCATTCAATGATAGATAGGAGGCTATATATGAATGTTCGGATTTTCTTGCAACTGAAAACCACTTAATAGCTCCCGTTCGATGTCGTCATAGCGCTGCTTTGTTTCTGTGAGGGATTTGGATGCAAACGTTGTGGGTTTGTCTTTTTGTATGAGTGCAGCTCCAAGACCTTTGCTCGAAGCATCTACAAGAATCTCTAACGTCTTAAGTGGATCAAAGGAATGAGTAACATTTCTCTGTTGATTATGCTCACCACTTGTTTTTGTTGTAGGGATTTTTGATGGCTACTGGTCCATTTGTATTCTGATTTTTTCAATCAATTCTCTATGGTGCTGTGGGGTCAGGTAAACGAGTTTTAACTCGTGCAATATATGTAGTGATTCTCAACGCAACCTGAAGTTCCGCAACATTTTTAGGACTGGGTAATAACTTAATATCATCCATCAATGTGAAGCCCATTTTCTCTTAAGACAACTCCAAGGAAGTTATTTCTTTCTGGTCCTCGGTACACTTAGCGCTGTTGAAACAGACCTTTGCGTCTGGCAACTTTTGAGGTTTTAATCCTTGGTTTGTCCATAAACATCTAGATCGTCTATTAGTCAGATTGTCTCTAGACATTCCCGGAACATTTTATTTTTTGTTGGAAGACATCTTGTGACATTGCTAAGTCAAATGGCATTCTCCTGAAACAGTATCGGCTGAAGAGGGAATTAAATGTGGTTAGTGGTTGGGAGTCAGCATCCAACTTGACGGAGGAGTAGCTATTCTAGGCATCCATTTTTGTAAAGTACTTGGCACTGGCAAGTTTGTGAGAGACCAACAATGTAGAGATCATGTAGTGTCATCGCTTGATAGCTTTATTCAGAACCTTTGGGTCTCGGCATATCATGAGTTTTCTCTGCTTTTGTGTACAAACAATGCTGTTGACCTATTCATCAGTAGGCTCATCAATCTTACTGATAATTCTTTGGGACACTATATCCTTTAGTTCTGCTTTGATTTCATCCTTAAAAAAGGTGAATAGGACATTTCCAGGGCTCAGGGATGACTAAGTTGTTTGTTTGTTTTCGATACAATGTGGTATCCTCCTGCAAATTTGACAACTTTGTCAAAATGATCAGGATACATTTCTATGAGGTCTCCAAATGGAATTAATTGGGTATTTTATTTGCTTGATGGCACAATGTACAGTTACTAGTTTGAATTTTCTGAAGGAATTTGCTTGGCTGGTTGTTTGGGTTTTATGGCATATCAACCTTTGTAGGTTATTTAATATGAAATACATTTTTTTTTTACAAAAAAACCCAGTTTTGTCTCAAACAATTCGGTTTAGCCTGATTACAGTTTAATTGTCAAAAATACTTCTATTTCAAGCTCTTCAGTCAAGCAGTTCTTATTAAAACAACTCAATTTAGTATAAGTATAGTTTTTGTTTAAACACAGTTAAATGTCAAAACAGTTCCAATTCAAACAATTCAGTTTAGCATTGGTACGCAGTTTAAATGTCAAAATAGTTCTATTTTAAACAATGCACTTTTTATACGAATAAACAGTTCTATTTCAAACAATTCAGTTTAGTATAAATACATTTTGTCTAAAACGTTTCTATTTCAAGTCATACAGTTCTAATTCAAACAATTCAGTTTAGCACAAGTACGCCGTTCAGTTCTATTTAACCCATAGATCGGGCCCAATCAGGTACTACCACTCCAGGCCAGAGTAGACCGGGGAGCGATGGCAATGAAAGGGTGCTCTGCATTTCCCAAAGCTCCAGCATCACTGGAACCTCGCCATCAGGTTGTTTCGTGCCATATCCAGGACACTCGTCGGGGGGGGGGCTACCCCTCTGCAGAAGTGCAGTCGGTGTATTCTACAGCCCTAACTGACTGGGCAATCTGAGGGATGAGGGTCCTAATACGGCAGGGCCTTCCGAGCGAACTCCATAGAATTTAATATTTTAACATTTATGGTTGTATGCGCAATATATGTCCACAAACCCATGTTAGAGTACGGTTATACCATTGTAGGCAGTAAGAATAGCGGTTTCCTGTCGTGAGGAATCAGGAAGTGGTAAGCTATCTGGGTTGATTAGTTTGGTTTTATGGTATATCAACCATTGGAGTTATTTAATGGCAAATCCTTTATATATATATATATATATATATATATATATATATATATATATATATATATATATATAAGCATGTTGTAAACGAGCCCGACCTCATTTTTTGCACACAGTTAAATGGTTTCAAGTGTTATGTAACAGTTACAGTTTAACATCTGTCATTTTTTGCACACATATAGATATACATGATATGTACGAGGTTAGTTTGTCGGAAATTTCATTTTTTTTTAAATGAACAAATTTAACAGATTAATATTGCTATTGTTTCAACACAGTTAAATGGTTTCAATTATTGCTATCTAATACTAATAATTCTATTCAATATTAATCATTTGTTTACAGACAGTGAAGTGGTTACAAGTATTGCCATTTAACACTAATTATTCTATTCAACATTACTAATTCATTTGCACTAAGTTAAATGGTTTCAAGTATTGCTATCTATCAAAAACAATTCAATTAAACGTCAGTCATTTGTTTACACAGTTAAATAAACAGTTCTATTTCAAACAATTCAATGACATGCTATAAATCATTTGTTTGCACTCAGTTTAAATGTCAAATAGTTCTATTTGACCCATAGATACGACTCTACCTGGTACTATCAATTCAGGTCGGAGTGGACCTACGAGCGATGGCAATGAAGGGGTACTCCACATTCCCCAAAGGTCCAGCATTACCAAAGCCTCGCTATCAGATTGTTTGGTATCATATCCATGACGCACGTTGGGGAAGGGTCTTATCCTTTCTGCTGAGATGCAGTCGGTATATTCTACAGCCGCAACCAACTAGGCTGTATCTGGGTTGACTTTTTCGGGGAAAAAGTTCTGAAAAATACGCAAGGAGAGTGTCAACTTGTTCCTTCAGCTTTTGGCTCCCTTATATGTTAGAGTGTGTTATGTTTAAACTTGCACACGCTTTCGTTCAGGCGTCTCTTCTATTTAGTTGTTCAATCGAGTGGAAAGACATTTGATCGAAATGTTCATCAAGCGCATCACTTGGGCTTTGGTTTAGCGCATCTATGTGGCTGTTATGAGCTCCGTTGGCTTTAGATCGAGGTCCTTCATGTATTCCCTATACTGGGCGCCTTAGCATCATATGTGGTCTGGGTTGCACGTTCTCTATGTTTCATTTATGCACGCTTTAATTCTGTGATTCTTTTGGTCTTATGCTGAGCATCTTTTTAGTTTGTGTGTAGGGGGTATGTCGCTCCACATTGTCTGCATTTGTTATCGTTTGAGTGTGCTTAATGACGGCATTAATACCTTTTCCTATACATCTCATTAGGAGTAATGAAGATTCCTATACTTGCATATGTTCACAGCTTCCTGCACAGATAACGTCTGCTCTTTCGAGAGGAGGAGGAGGAGGAGGAGTTGTTTTTGTAGCTCAAGATGTTTCGTTCGAACCATATTCTGTTCGATTTGTAGAGCCTCCGTTTATTTTCTCTTGAAATAGACTTTTTTTTTTTTTTTTTTACCTATAAACGATACCTTGCCAGAAAGTAGTCAATATTCTAAATTCTCCTGAGCGTATTTTTGTAAGCAGTTTTGAAGTTTATTTGGGGCTCTAATTGTTCTTTGAACGGTTAGATTCCGCCTGTCGGACATGTTCTCTACGGAGAAACATACCCTTACTGCGGTGCTTGGAAAGAGAAAAATAACAAAGAATAATTTTGATATTTTTGACCAGCTCGATTGCAAGTCTCGACATTAAAATCTTTCGTGTATTTTTTAATAATACTTTTTTTCGAACGACAGAGTCGTTCGCCTCAAATAATACGATGACAGATAACAATATTGTAGTCAATTTGTTGGTGAGGTTCTTTCCGTGAAGAATGTTTTGCGTTCCTTAAGTGGACTGACAGGGTTCGAAATATTTCTTTTTAAAACTTATAGCAGTTTTCTCTTAAGTGACGTTTTCATTCTTGTCTCTTTCCTGTCTGTTGGGCAGTACGTCATTTTGGATTTTTACCGCTGCTTCCGTGTAAGCATACTGAGAGAATACGGAGACAAATGGGCGATGCTAAAAAGGCCAGAAAAATTTGAACTGGCCACTTTATTTGGAAAAGGAAAAAGACAGTTTTAAGGAAGAATTCTACAGGGGAGACAATTCCAAATCATGAAGGAGTAGCTCGGAATTTGAATAAACGGGCAGGGAGATATTTTCTTTAGAAGCAACCTCCCAGCATTTAGTGAGGTTTGTTATTTTACAATGTCAGTAGACATTCAGTACGCCAAATACTATTTTATAAAAGCTTTTTAGGATTCTGGACCTCCCTTCAGTTTGGACTTATTTTCTCGCCGATAAGAAAAAGTACGAAACTACTTTTAAGATTGGATAAAACATGCGTCAAAGACAGGTTAAACGAAAAAAAGAACCTGAACAATATATAGACTAATAAAAATAATTTCCGACGGTTAGACATTGTAGCAAAACTGAATATATGGAGCGAAAAGTTAATCCTTTTCGTCCCGATTACGAAGATAAACGGTATCTTTCATAAAAGTATAGTGACAAATTTTATTTGACCTATGTCCAGCCCCTCCACTCTTGAGTAAACAATGAAACCTAACAGCTGATAAAAGGAAAGGAAATACACTTATGACTAGATTTTTAAAGCTGTGTCAGTACTAATGTATGGCTTTACCAACCCCCACCCCGCATTATCAGGATGCGATACAAGGTCTATTCTTAAGCGGAATTTAACAGGGTTGAATTCAGAGTTTTCCTTCTCTTTCATCGGTTGCTATACAAAAACATAAGAGCCTAGTCTGCCCTACTACTTTACCTATAGCTGGAGGGAGAATAGTTGAATTCATGCCTTTCCCAAGAGTATTAGCGCTATGCGAAAATTAAACTCTCGTCCAGGATTTGAACTCGGGTCGCCGTATTCATTTTCTACGATGGTAACCGTTACACCACAGGCGCCTCCCTCAGTACTATTGAATGGTTGCACCTGTTGAACTTTAACGAAATGCCTGGAGAAAAAGCAAGATGAGAACTACGCAAGCATGCTGCATGTTGTTTTGAACAAATCCTGGAAGCAGAACCCTACAAAACGGCTGCTATACGGCCGCTTACCTTCAATCTTAAACCAGTTAAGTAAGATATGCAAGTTACTGCTGGAAAAAATAATGACCAACTCAAGAAGGGATGTTTTATTTTCTTCTTGTAGAAAACCTACATGTCTCCAATTATAATTACTTCTTCAGAAATTGTAATATAACATTGTTAACCCGTAACATTTGTGGGGGTTGTATGTTATTTTGGTTATTTCAGTAGATGTGCATTCATACTTTACGGGTATTGCTCTCTTAATTATTCCCACCACAAATACAACACAAAACTTTACAATCACGTGAAAGAAATGGAATAGAACACAACGAACATTAAACAATTTAATATGCATATAACAGAATATGAAAACAAACAAAATACATGATGTGTAAATGGCCTTTTGGAAAATAAAGTTTGACAAGAAAAATTTGTTTAAAGATGTGTGTATGTTCATGTTAACGGAGTCCGTAAATAAGTCGTTCTTACTTACATTAAGTTCATAGCGGGTTTTATGATTGTAGCGACAGCGTGTCGCGTTGATGAAAGAAAGTTTGTCGGGTTTTTCTTTTGAATGTGATTCTCGGCCATCTGAAGAGAGGTCATGAACTTTAGTTGAGGAAGGAAAGGAATTTGCCGGTCATAGTATCGGCTACTGCTTTACTGGCTTAGTGGCTTGTCTTCGTCTGTGTCTTCGTGTAAGTTTGTGTTAAGTTTGTGTTTGTGTGTTTTGCTCCCTAACTCTGAGTTATTTATATCCTACAGGTGGATCAAAGAATCGTCCTAAAATTTTAGCGCGTAGACATTTATTGACCAATCAGATTTGTATTTTACTATTTTATTTTCGAGCCTAAATATTTTCTGTTAGTTCACTTCCGATTCTAATTTTCTAGAATGTTCTATTCTATGTTTTTAGCTGATTGGTTGAAAAATATAAAAATGTAATTTAAATGCTAACACGGTTTTGATCCTAAATTTCTAGAATGTTCTTATGTATGTTTTTATTGCTTATTTTAAGACTAGAAAAAAATGTGTATCCCATACATTCTCCCAGAAACTCCTCAGATCACTTTTCGTTTAAATATTTTATTTAAAAATGGAATGATTGTAAACAACCGATAAAAAAAAGATGCGATTGAGAAAAATAAGTTATTTTTGCTAAGAATTTTTATTTGTCTTATTTTGTATTAAAACAGAAATTGATTTTCAAATGCTTTAACCGTTATTTAAACTCAGTATTTATATAAAAACATTAAAAATACGATGAACATTGAACTTGACGCACTGGCGAATAAATTTATTTGTTGTCGGCTGCATTGATGCGTTGGTAGAGAGTTGATATTAAGTGTCATGTATTTGTCGCTGCCTCCCACCAGACACGACTTGACACAAGGTCAAAAGCCCGAAGGCCGATTAAAGTGGGGATAAAGGGGAGGGGAAGGTCGGGAACGAGCCGAGACTCGAACCCTGCTTGTCTGTGCTGCTCATCGGCTCACTTAGTGCAATGTGAGCCTGATGAGGCAAGCAGTTTCACGAACCCAAATGTGGGTCCGGGCACGTATGCCAGTTTACGGCTTAAACTAGACGCTTGGTCTAGTGCCGTACAAAGGGGACAAAAGTGCAGCTCGCCCACCCGAAGGTTGCCCAGCTGAAGTTGGGGGCCTATTCGGCCCCGAGTCTGCTCTTGGTTTCGAGCACCCATCCGGCACGAATGCCAGACAGCCCAGCTAAAAAGCCGGAGTTGATATTAAGTGTCGTTAGGCTGGTTGTTAAATTACTTTCCGCGGTCTGCTATCTTTTTGTGTTACTCGAACTCACTATTAAAAATTTTCTTTTTGCTCTTGAAGGTTTCGTTTGCTGTTTTTATAGTTAACTTGTAGGCTCAGCCAACTAAAATTCAAACTTACTCTTTTGTCATTGATTGAAACATACTATTAGAATCACGTGGTTTGTTTAAAACTACGTATGTAAGGGTTTGATTTTCCTCGAATTTTTGTTCTATTTTTAGATTTGATGCAAGATTTGTTTTCATTTACCTATTTTTTTTAAGGGGTTAAAAATTGATTTACTTCATATTTCTTTCTTTGACTTGGAACTTTCAGCAAAAGAAAAAAAGCGTACAAGCAGATTACAAACGTAGCCACCCCCCACCCCCGAAAACAAAGAAAAACAAAAAACCCACAAAAGTTTCATATTACTGTCTGCTGACTTATTTAGGTGAGTTATTTTGGGGTAGTTATAAAGATTTTGTCGTTAGAACACGACATAATTCATACAAATTCAACCTAAATTTGGATAAAATTTTGGACAGGAAATCATTGCCATTTTCCTGAAACAACTTTTTATTTGAAAATTCTCAACCTAGAGAGTCACCTAAGTTAAGACATTTGACTATTTCTATGAATACGAAATATTTAAAACACTATTTAAAGTACCTGACGGATATTAAAAAGTTTGAGAAAATTTAGTGATCACTAACTGAATGTCATTGTGGATATTAACTGCTACTCTTAGGGGATACCGGTACAATGACCAGTTAAATACCTGGACATTTTGCCTCGCTAGTCTTGCTCGTGAATACATACCATAATCTAGTACATAGCGAAATTTACAGAGTCGATCGAGTAAACTTAGCTATGATTACTAATTTACAGACATGAGGACGTAGTGGGTAACGTGCAGGACTGCAACATTGAAGTAAGTGAGTTCGAACTCCAGTTGGGCTATTACGTTCACTTTCGGACAAATACTCTTGGCAAAGGTATAAATTCCTCTATCCTCCAGTTATTGGCTAAATAGTATCACTGCTGTTCTTATACAAGGATGGTTTTGGCATTAAATAACCCACGAAGGTTGATATGCTATTAAGCAAAGAAACCAAGCCATAAAAATACTTAAGTTAATGGAGTTAACTTATACGAGGTAAATGTTTAAATCTATAGACTTAAGCCATTTATCTAAAATCTATAAATCGTATGGAGATAGGAAATTACATCCCGGCATGATATAACCCAACTATTAGCTTCTTCACCCACGACACCTATCAATCTCCATCCTTGTCACCGACTATTTGACTAAGATGGACATCAACACAGTTCGTCACCCTCCCTATAGTCCATGAGGCTATTTCATTGGTAACGTTAAACTACGAACATTCCACGTGAGAAGAATATTGTAAACTCGTGGAAATAAAGTTAAACATGGACTTGTGGTTATTTGAATCGAACGGGCTTTAGTATTGACAACTTGAAGCTTTGTCTTCGTATATTTGTTGTATGTGAGTACCAAAACTCATCGCCACAATTATTTGCGCGTGAGGAACACAATTCGAACAATTGTAACTGAGGAAATGTATTAGGGTTTAATATTTCTTCGTGCTAAACAATGTAAAACAATTTACGACAAGTTAACATTTATTGACTGAATAAATTTAATGGACTGAATACAGAAATGACATGAAATACTGGAAGAATATCTTAAAGAGAAAATTCCCATCATACAGTTATAGAATCTTTTGGTATAAATCCTAAATAGAAGGAAAGTTGTGTCAAGACTTACATGAAAGCATGACATCGTACGTGGTACGACACGAAGTTTGTTGGCGTGAGAGGCCTTTTGTTTGGAAACGCACTTTTGTGTGTGCCTCTCGTTCTTGAATCAGGACCGGAAATGGAGTTTCGACTTTGCTGCGTCGTTTTATGTTACTTTAGTCATGTTACTAAGCAGCCATTAGAAATACTACTTGGAAGGGATGTAATCCCACAGGATTAGTTTACTGACTCGCCGATCAAACCACGTCCTTGCATTGCAATTTTGCACGAACTACGATTAGTATTCCTTTATTGATCAAACTGGAATAAATAGATGGGAACTTGCAAATCTCTAAATTGGTGTGTAGTGATCAGCTAAATAATTACACTCATACGAGGATCATTAAATAAGTTTCCAGACTTTTTTCCTATGGGCACTTATTGATTATACATATGAAACTCTAGTCCCCTTCGAAGTAATCTCTTCCGGTTGCAATGTACTTGTACCGTTCCAACAACTTCTGGAAGGCCCCATGGAAGTCCTCTTATCAATGACCTTCGTCACAGCCTCTTTCATCTCCTCAGTTGTCTCATAACGACAGCCTCTGAGCTTAGGGAATAAGCAAAAGTCACAGGGAGCAAGGTCTCGACTATAGGGAGGATGACGAACTGTGTTGATGCCCATCTTGGTCAAATAGTCTGTGACAAGGATGGAGTTGTAGACTGGTGCATTGTCCTGGTGGAAATGCCACTGACCCGATTTGAAGAGTGCCAGCCTCTTCCGACGAAATCTCTTCCCTGAACTCCCTTAAAACCTCAACATAGTATTCCTTGTTGACTGTATCCAGTGGGAACCCAGTGCATGTAGATCATGCCAGTGCTGTCAAAAAAAAAAAAAAAAAAAAAAAAAAAAAAAAAGATCAAAAGTTTGTGGGTGGATTTGCTCTGTCTGGCCTTCTTGGGTCTGGGAGAACCAGCATACTTCCACTGGGAACTATGTCTCTTGGTCATAGCAGTAGATCCAGCTTTCATCGCATGTCATTTTTTCCAAGTTTAAAACACAATTTTATTGCATATCGTTCTTCTAAGGTACAGATTGCATTTTTAAAATTCACCAGCTGTGACAATCAGGCTTTAGTAGGGTGTATTCCAATTGCTGCTGTAGTTGTTCATTTGAAGCTGAAATCCTAAAAATTGGTCAGTCATCTCATAAGATGTATAGCAATAACATATTGAATTTTCAAGAGTCTGTGATAATTTTAAATGCCTGTACAAAAAAGTCTGGAAACTTATTGAAGGCACCACGTATGTGGTTTGCGTTAGTATACATCGAGAGTTATACATGTGTGATAGAGTAAATATGGATGTCCAATTCAAACAAGTAACAAACATTTGGCTATTATTGTTAATTCACACGAATTAGATATAAAATATTTTCTGAGCCAAGTGACTGAAATCTATCGATTCAAAGTCCGTACTTTCAACTTTGTAGCTTACCCAAACTATTGACTCACTTTTTCTGAGAAACAAAATCCATTTTGTAACTTTTGGATTATTCGTTTGTAAAAGCAATGAAGGCTGCAAGGTTTATGACTTGCCAAGACCATTTAAAGTTTCAATACTTTTCTTGCTTAGTAAGAGACGAGGTAAAAACCTACAAGTTAGTACTTCACTTAATCATACTATTTCCATAGCATTGGTTTGATTTTATGGCATCTCAACCATTGTAGGTTATTTAATGCCAAATACTGATATGAGTTGTAAACATTTCGTAGATAACATTCTTAAACGAACCTGATCTGTTTTGCACACAGTTAAATGGTTTCAAGTATTGCTATTTAATAGTCACAATTTAACATCAGTCATTTGTTTGCACACAATTTGTTCTATTTGACCCATAGATAGGAACCAATTAAGTGCTACTGCTCCGGGTCAGAGTGGACCTGGGAGCACTGGCAATGAGGAGATACTCCACACTCCCAAATCTCCAAAGTTGGAGCCTCACCATCAGATGGTTCAATGTCGTATCCAGGAAAATCGGAGACTAGTCTTACTCCTCTCCATAGCATTGTGTGAAACATGCGAAAGAAATCCCCTAATAAAAACAGAAAGGACAAGATTGGTTGGTTGGGTTTTATGGCATATCAACCCTTGTAGGTTGTTTATTGCCAAATTATACATATTTGTAAACGAATAGTTCGTTGGTAGCATTTCAAACAAGCCAGAGCTCATTTATTTGCACAATTTAGATGGTTTCAAGTACTTAAATGTAACACTAACAATTCGATATTAGTCATTTGTTTGCACACAGTTCAATGGTTAAACAGTTTTGTTTGACCCATAGATAGGACTCTATAATAGGTACTACCACTCCGGGTCAGAGTAGACCTAGGAGTTATGGCAATGAAGGGGTATTTCATTCCTGCAGAGATACAGTCGGCATATTCTAAAGCTCCAGCAGACTGGAATGGATACAGAAAGTGGACTTTCTGTATTGTAAGCTGAAAACTCAAATCTCTCCCGAAGACGCAAACTCTTAGATGTAGCTGACATTGTTAAATGTGGAATTTAATTAGTAATGCTTAGAAAGAGGATAAAAGGATTAGCTTTTGGTGCATTCTGTTAGGGATCATTTCCCAACAGACTAATCCCCACGTCTTCACAGGAAGTAATCGCAAATGCCAACATGAAAATGAAGAATAGATTGATTTTTAAACTGTATGTCTACTCGTCTGGAGTTATTTTATATCTAGATGTTAGGGAACTGCATACATTGTACGCTTATACTTACAGTTTTTGTGCAGTTAAACGTCTTTGGTAAATTATGCCCGTCTTCCTTTAGGTGAAATTAGTATTTTACTGTGATCGTTCGTGTGTTTTGAAGGAATATCACCTTCAAAACAGTCGGAAATTTATCACTTTCTTTAGTTAAAACCCTAACCTCGCCCTTATCTCGCTTTCATTTATCATTACCGATCAGCAGCGCATGCGCGTACGAACAGACAGCAGCAGGAAAAACTCTGCTCGAGATTTGAAAAAAAAAATTTAAAATTAATATCTCCAAAACCGTTCATTTGCCATGATTTGTCTCTGAGCAAATGTCTTAGAATATTGCAATCTACTTAAAGTCAGGGATGAGATAATTTACAAACAGATCTATTTGACCCATTGGGTACTACCAATCCGGGTCAGAGTGGACGTGAGAGTAATGGCAATGAAAATCTCCAGAACTGGAGCCTCACTATCAGATGCAATTTGGTATCATAGCCAGAATACTCCCTCCTTTTTCGGGAGGATCTTAGTCAAGCATCTTCTGAATCTTACCGGCAGTGTGGCATGGGGACTTAGAGATGGACATATTTTAGTGACGAAAATATTTTTGAACTTTCATGAAAATAAGAATTGGTTAAACAATTTAAGTTATTTTCACAAAGGATTTTTCATAAATAAATACAGAAAATATAATTCTCAAGTAAATTATTGCGTCACGCATATTTTCAAACAAACATCTAATTCTATATTGTAAACACTTTTGATGCCAGACATTTATCTTTCTTTCCAATGGAACAAATGATCAAATTTTATTACAATTTTTGGCGATTTTTCGTCACATTCCTTTCCCACTAAAACGTCCGTGGGGGTACCTAACAAAAGTTTCGGAGTTGAAACTTAATCCAAATTCTATGCTTCACAATCGTTAAGTTTATGCCAAAACGTGTCCATAAGTTTCTTAGTTTATATATAAGAGCGAACAAGTACATCCTCAACTTGTAAAGACTTGACTAATAAGTACCCTTACTAGAATTTACTTTTCTTGAAGTATAAAACATTCTACATTGATAAAATACAATAAAAGCTATAAGCAGTTGCCTTAAAACGTGGCATAAATTAAAGTAATTTCAAAAGAATGAATGTGCAGTAACATTTTTTTTTAATTTTTGAAGGACATGAGATTTTCAGACTCCATTTGATTAGTATAGGAAACAGAATAATCTTAAAATTTGAATAGAAAATGATAGAAATTTATACAATACTTAAAATCTGCGTCTCGAGTGAGAATTCGTTTTCAGGATTTCAGTACAAATTTCAGAGTTGATAGAATGTAAGATTCACGGTACTTCGATTCCCTTAAACTTGACCAAGATTCTTTGGAAGTACGATTGGTGTTTGCGCTCACTTCAATAATATTCAACTTATAACTTTCTTTTATGTTAATTATGCATAAAATGTGTTTCTCTTGTGCAGTTTTTATAGGGCGATTTTGTTGGAAGAAAGAAACGTTGCTTGTGCGAAGTATGAAAAGCTATTTAATTCTGATCGTGCTAATAAGAAGACAGGAATTGACTTTGCATTGTGCTAAACTTATTTTAAATTTTAGACTTCTTTTGTCCTCTTTGAAATTTTGTTATGATATTAGATTAAGAAAAATAAAGTTTTTCAATGATTTAATCGCGTCGTTTCTGGGAACATTTTGAAAAGGAATATTTAAAAATATTTGGGCTGAAATGGCTGAATATATTTAGGAAACCATTATTAGTAGTTCCATTATTTACTGAGTGGGTGGAATATAAATCTGGCTCTGTGCCAATATTGGCAAAGCCAAACTATTTTTTAGGTTTGGAATAATTCAATCTTTCAACTCGAAGTTAAATCTAGAAAATTGGATTGGTGTTAGGGAAGCTTAGCTAAGCAAAACCAGATGATCGAACTTTGTATAGTTCGAACGGCATGTGCTAAAAAAAGTATTTTGTTAGTATATGAGAAACCTCGGGTTTTGATTTGCTTTATAATCTTTCTCAAGACTGGTTTATTTTCGAGATTGCAGAAGTCACGAAAAAGCACATAGGTAACAACTAGAAATAAGGTTCAAATTGTTTGCCGAAAATAAGTTAGTTTGAGGAATAAAGGTCAGAAGACGCAAACCCGAATCAAGAAATAATTCACTATTTTAATTTGTTGGAATGTTAAACAGAATATTTCAATCTTCTAAACAATGATTGAACTAATTTTACGTGTCTGTTCATTTTGTCAACACAATTCGATCATTTTGTACTACCAGAATTCGGAAGCCTACGATAAATGGCTTTCAAATTGTTCTAACGTAAATTGATATGCCGGAAGTTTTTAAGATGTTTTGCTTTTATTTCAGTTAAAATTCAGATAACATATCTAAGTCTATTTTCCGACAAAACTAATTAAAACTTTTGATAATGAGGTTTTTTTTATTAACTTTCCAGTTTTAAAATGGCAGCCGCTTTAAGGTTGATTGGTTGGGTTAAAGTTATCTAATGCTAAATCCTGTTTATACATACATTAAATATACGTAACTTTATTAGATTTACAATTTGGTCGTCTTTTCCTCTAAGTATTTATGGCTATGTTTAGAATGACTCATTTGGAGAAAAAAATCATTAAAAGTTGGACCAAATGACTAAACAGTGTTTGCGGGGAGGGGGGATCAGTTAATATAAAGGATAAAACCCAGTTGACTTTAAATTTACATTGTAAATTGAACATAAGATGACATGAAATAGGATATAAAATCAGTGTCCAATTCTGTTTTATATGTCTATTGTGAACTGAACACTATTTTATGCCCACCTCAAATAACCCCACTTTTAAAGCCAGTTTCTCTCAAAACAAATGATATCCGAAAGGACTGAAACTTAACCATAAAACTTAAATAGATAAAAAAAAAATTGATATATGTCGATGATCTGAATTTTAACTGTTACTATTTTATTTTCTAACACTGAAGATCCGGTTATCTTAACGTCCATAACTAAAACGTTATAATTCACGAATTCATTTGTTAAACAAGACTAAGTTTCTCTTAAAACTAAAAATACGCCGTCGGAAATGCAATTGAAACTCGATCAACTGGTCTGATTGAAAACTATCTTCATAGCCAGTATTATATTCACACGGTCGCAAGTTGGGCCTTAATGTAGAAACATGAACCGCCCTGAAAAATGCTGATTGAATTAAAGAAAAAAAAGCCATAGTTCCTGATTAGCAGAGGAAATCCACAAGAAAAAAGATGCAAAACGGATGTCGGTGTAAAAAGCGAGAAAAACTTGGAAGATTTTCCTCAAAGCATTTTTATGGAAAAAAAAAAATCAATGAAGTCACTAATAATTTCTGGACATTAAAACATTTTTGTTCGCCGTCTTTCAGTTAATTTTCTAAAAAGTTTCGTTTAGCAGACTCCAGTGAAAGAGTCAGGACCAAGTTTATTTTGAAATCGGGCAGTCAAAAATGGGAAAATATATTCAGAGTAAATGTAACTTTAAAATTAAGATTTACAAACTTTTATCATTAAAGTTATTTTCTAAAAAAATCCAGACTTTTAAAAATGTCTGATAAATGTTTGTGTAACCTAAACCGCAGTTTTTGCCGCATGACAGCGATTGTGAATTTGAGAGAAGTTCAAAGAATTATGAAAGTTTCTTTTTGCGGTAGCGACCATGACTTTTGGAAATACTTAGAATTTTAAAAAAATGCAAAGGATCTGAAATTTTAAAAAGGCACATAGAATTTAATTTCAATTTAAAATTATTAGATTAGGTACAAAAAGTTTCTAGTACTTTTTTTTAAATAAAATTTTTTTAACGTAGTCTCTAGTTTTCAAAAACGAGAAGGCTGAACTTTTGCACATATTTGTTGTGAGTAAATGAATTTATATTATTTTTGGGCGGAGGTATCCATATGCAATTTCGTATTTCCCGAAAATCTCTTTAATATTCTTTAAACTAAATTTGTACTTGTGTCGAATAGCCCAAAGAACTTTGATACTTACATTCACCATCCTGATAATACGTTTATTTGCTTAATTTAACTTTTTTTTTACTAACGCTAGAATTAACTCTGACTACATTTCTTTCGTTAGTTTGGGTTTATGGCATATCAACCCTTATAGGTTATTTAATGCCAAGTCCTACTTATATACATTAAATGTTTTGTAAGCATAATTTGTAACATTTTTAATGAGCCAGCGTTCACTTGCACAAAGTCAAGTATTGCTATAGGATACGAATCGTTATATTTAGTATTAATAATTTGTATTTACAGTTAAATGGTTTGAAGTATTAACGCCAGTCATTTGTTGGCACAGTTAAATAGTTTGTAGTAGTAATTTACTAAGCGCTTTGTTTAGATGTGGCACAAGGCCGAATAAATAGGGCACCCAATGAGACTCGAACTCACTCTTGTAGGTTTGCTAGCCTTACCATCAGCTGGTTTGTCATATAAAAGACACTCGTTGGGAAGGGGGGGTCTAACCCCACTGCAGAAAGGCAGTCGGTGTATTTTACAGTCCCAGCTGACTGGGTAGTATTTTTTTTTTTTACTCTTCCCCTCCAATATTATAGAGTTATGGCATATATCATTTTTCGTATTTGAATGTAACTTCAGTAAAAAGACAAAAACGAAACAAGAGACCGAAACTTATATTATCTGAATGGTGTGTGTATATATATATATATATATATATATGCCAAGTAATTACATTTTACCAGAAGGAGTATAAAAACAAATTGTTAAATTTATTCAATTATCAAAAACTGTAGTTATCTTCATTTTCAACGACTGCAGCCCAACGAGAAAACAATTTTTTTTTGTTTCACGTTTGAAGAAATCTGGGGCTTTCCTCTAAAAAAGTTTGAAAGACTTTTCGACGTATTTGTTTCTGAATATAATGGCACTCATGAAATGTTCTAGTGATTGAAATAAATAAAAATCTGTTGGTGCTAAATTTGGTAAGTATGGAGGAAGAACTTCTTATCCTAAAGATCTAATCTTGGGCTGCAGTCGTTAAAAATGAAGGTGATTATATTTGTTTTTATATCTTCTCGTAGGACGTAATTACTTCGAGTACTTTATATATTAGTTTTTATGCATTTATTTTGTTGGTGTCCTTCATTATCTTTATAATGAAGAGAACCAAAATTTAGATCTAGCTCAAATCATGAAACAACGCCCCAACTTTTGTCAAAAATCTTCTAATGGAATCCCAATGTAATATAGTGATTAATGTTATTTTGATTCCTTCTCTGTTTTTCAGACATTACAACACAGACCTGGAGGACAGTTCTTGTTTGCATGTCAAAAAGCTTGGTGCGGGGCAGATTCTTTCTCTTGGATGTTGTAAACAAAATGGCGTGTCAAACGTTTTTTAACGTTCTTTCAAAATTCAATTAAAGAGAATAAAATTATTTCTCATAGAATTCAAAATGTATAGAATTACCGATTTCTTGAAAGCGAATCATTTGAAATATAGTCTTTGAGTCTTAGAACTTAAAATAAATAAAAAGAAAATGGCTGTTATTTAGAAATAATTGTTTCAAAATCTTCAATTGCCGGTACCATAACCTGACGTGAGAAATATTACATATCAGCAAATACCATGATTTTTCTTAGATATAAAAATAGGAAACTTACCTTAAACAGAAGATTGGCATATCTTCTGGTTGAAATCATAACTTTTTCAGAGGAAAAAATAAATCGAGTTCAACTTTTGGGAAGTTTGATTACAACTCGAGAAGAGAAAACAAGTAAGTGATTACGGAGCTTTTTTATCTTGGTATTCTGAACAAATGGACCGGAAGAAGAAGAAGAAGAAGAAGAAAAAAAAAAGAAACTTGTCAGTTTTTATCTTCTACTTGTGCCACGAGCAGAATGCGACACGAAGTCAAATTTTTAGGCAGACACCCTCCCGCAAACCAAAAACATAGACAAAAGCAGTGCTAAAAATTGCTTGGTCTCTATTGGCATTACCCCATCCGAGTGGGACGCCTCATTCATCAGGCAATAAATCTGACCCTTGCTCTTTTAGACGAGAGGCGAACGCTACTTGGGGCTACTGCCTCCTGATGCTAAGCTCTTTAATGTAGGTATTGATTTAGCTTCTCACCAATGTGGCACAAGAACGTTTTAATGTGTGGTGCCACACAGGAAGATAAATCTCTCATTCAGCGGCTTAAAAAAATTGTTTGCATTTCGTCGGCATTTCCCTGGAAAGGCGCCTTAGGCGTTGAGCAATAAACCTAGCACTTACCTCTTTTAGACGAAGGGCACGCCCTGCTTGGGGTGACGACCTCTGAAACCAAGCTCTTCATTTTATTGATGAGAAACGAGCATAAGAAAACAAGTTCTCGCGACAATGGAACTATTTGAAAACTGATTGATATTAGAGGTAGTGGTGAATTTTCTATTGGAAACCAGTGATCGAATCTCGAGTCAGAAAAGAATCGAACACACTAATAATGGTTTGCTTATCTAATTCGCTAACCACTGCATCACCTGAAATCGTCATGTTTAATAGATAGTGCTGAGACTTATTTTATATGACCCACAATTTTATGTTGAAAATCTTTTTTTCCTTGATCTTAAACGGATCAACTCGAATGAAGAAATTTAAAAATGGATTTCTTCCAATACAACAGCACCTACAAAGAAAGCTTTACCATAGAGTGATGGTTAACAAGCAAATCTCATTGAACATTTTCACCTCATTAAGTGTCCAACTTATATGCCCTTTTGCCAGATTAATCAAAGTGTAGTAAATATCTTTGGGTTGAGATAGTTACCTATTTTCAAGATATACCATCGGTTAGAGTTCGAGCTTAGTTAAAAGTTAAGTTTTCGAACATTGATTTTGTTTTTTTACATATGAAAACTTTGCACATGTAAAAAATTGGTGTGACATAATCTTTTTGTCCCATTTTCTTTTGCTTCTGAGCAAAACTAGTCCATGTTTATAACAGTGTGATATATTATTTAACCACCCCTATTAATTCGTTTAATTATTGTACAGTTAATTTTTGTTGTTTTTGATTTGCCATTTTTTTTCTCAATGTTTTATTTTTTTTCCCTTTCAGGAAAATAAATTTAAAAAATCTATTTTGCTCACTGATATTATCCTCCAACATATATATATATATATATATATATATATATGAGGAGTCAGTTTAAACACTGATATTATCCTCCAACTATTATATATATGAGGAGTTAGTTTAAACACTGATATTATCCCCCAACTATAATATGTATATATATATATATATGAGGAGTCAGTTTAAACACCGGTTTTTCTACTCAGTCATCGAAGTTAAGCAACGATGAATTTGTTCAGTACTTAGATGGGTGATAACTTAAGACCAACGACTTAAGGCTCGTGTGACAGATTGAGCAAAACTTAGTAAATTCTTAGGAATTGTAGTAACTTAATCTTAATCTGACACGAGGACACATTTGCGAAATATCAAGTAAGGATCGAACAAACTTGTGAAATTAATCTAAAAACCAAAGATCTGAAACAGGTGACCTAAATAGTTGTTATTTTAATGCTAAAAGGTTTCATATGTAAAAACTGTTCCCTGTCATTTGATTCGGAGAAATATTCTCACTTTTGAAAAATGATTGTCGAAAGGTCTTAAAGACACAATTGTTGTGTATGGATTGGTTGATTTTTAACGGCATATCAACCCGTCTAGAGTTATTTGATAGCAAGAGGTCAGGGAATTGCGTTTATTGTATGTTCATATTTACATTTTTTTGTATAGTTGTCTCTCAAGGTATTTTTTACACATTATTAAATTATATCAAGTATTTTCACCTAAAACAAATAGGTGAGAGTCTTCGTGGTGTAATGTTTAAAGCGCTAGACTGCGGTCTCGAAGTAAGCGAGTTCGAACTTCCGTCGAGTTATTACGTTCACTTTCGGGCCAATACCCTTGGAAAAGGTATAAAACCCCTTATCACCGACCAGCTACAAGTTAAATAGTATCGTTGCTATTCTTCTATTAGGATGACTTTGGTATTAAATAACCCACGAAGGTTAATATACCATTAAACAAAGAAACCTAACCTAAAACAAATAATTTGTACACCCTTGTGTAGTTTCAAGTATTCCAATCTAATACAAATAATTGATACACAATCATATGTTTTCAAGTAATTTTTCTATTTAATAATAGTCATTACACAAGAATGTTGAGAGCAGTATTAAACAAGTCCTGGCGACAACACCCCACGAGACTCCAACTTGCCCCCCATCACGAAAACTATACAAGTCAGACGAACCAGACACGCGGGACACTGCTGGAGAAGCAAGGACGAGCTCATAAGCGATGTACTCCCGTGGACCCCCACATATGGATTTGCAAAAGTAGGACGACCAGCACGAACTTACATGCAGCAACTATGTGAGGACACAGGATGTAACCCTGAAGACCTGCCGGAGGCGATGAATGATAGGGAGAAATGGCGAGAGAGGGTCAGGGATATCCGCGCTGGCGGCGCGACATGATGATGATGATGATGTTTTGACATGGGGTTTCAAGTAACTAATCCTTAGTAAACAATCAACATCTAGTTGTACACGGATTTCTCTGATATTCTCGGCCAACACTGGGACATGAGCATGTGTAGAGGTCCAAAGAAGAACATCACTTATAAGTTAGTCCTTGCTTCTCCAGCGGTGTCTTGCATACCTTGTTCGTCTCGGATGGTTTGTGAGATGGGAGGTAAGTGGCCATGTAGAGGTCCAAAGAAGAACATCATTTATAAGTTAGTCCTTGCTTCTTCAGCAGTGTCTTGCATACCTTGTTCGTCTCGGATGGTTTGTGAGATGGGAGGTAAGTGGCCATGTAGAGGTCCAAAGAAGAACATCACTTATAAGTTAGTCCTTGCTTCTCCAGCGGTGTCTTGCATACCTTGTTCGTCTCGGATGGTTTGTGAGATGGGAGGTAAGTGGCCATGTAGAGGTTCAAAGAAGAACATCACTTATAAGTTAGTCCTTGCTTCTCCAGCGGTGTCTTGCATATCTTGTTCGTCTCGGATGGTTTGTGAGATGGGAGGTAAGTGGCCATGTAGAGGTCCAAAGAACATCACTTATAAGTTAGTCCTTGCTTCTTCAGCAGTGTCCTGCATGCTTTGTTCGTCTTGGATGGTTTGTGAGATGGGAGGTAAGTGGCCATGTAGAGCTCCAAAGAAGAAAATCACTTATAAGTTCGTCCTTGCTTCTCCAGCTGTGTTCTGCATGCCTTGTTCGTCTTACTTCGATAGTTTTTGAGATGAGAGGTAAGTAGGCACACAGCTGCAGTTTTGTGGGATTTTTGCTTTCAAGAATTGTTCGTATCAGCACTTAGCATCCTGATGAAGTTCTTATCTAGCTTTTCCCTATGCATTTTATGAACGTCCACGTGGTGCATCCATACAATAGTATTGTCATAGACACAGCTTGGAAGAAATCCTGTTTTATTCTATCCGGGAGATCATATCAGATTTCTTTGTGATAAAATAAAACAGATTCTCTCCGAAACAATTATAGCTTCAAGTAACTATTCTTAATACAAATAATGTACAGTTATATGGCATCAAGTATTCTTATTGAATACAAATAATTCTCACAGAAATTTATTTGACTCATCGATTGGAGTATAACAGGTACTTCCACACCGAGCCAGATTGGACCTGAAGTACTCCACAATCCCCACATCCCCGGAACTAGAGCCACGCCATCAGAATACAGTTTAGTTTCATATACAGGACACTACTTTAGAGGAGGGTCTTACTCTTCTGTTGGGAGTACAGTCAGCGTATTCTCTGCTTTATTGAGTGGGTGGCCAAAGTTGAATCCTTGAAGAGTTCAAATCAAAAAGTATTTATTGTTTAGAATTAATGTTTATATTCAGCAGATTCTGTAGGTTTTAAAACTTATCGACTTACTGCTCAAAAAGAGCTATGTTCGTAACAATATTGTTTTAATTTTAAGGGTACAAATAAGTCCATCGCTTCGTAGGGAACTTGTCGACTTATGGTTTCTCTTCTTTCTCTTGAATCACAAATATTACTTGTATGAAAAACTCTAAACAATACAGCAGACATTGAACTGTTGACTTGATAGTCTGCTTATGAGAATACGCTAACTACTACGCTATCTCGACGGACGCACTGATTTAATCATGGCTGAAAGGAACGAATGTAATTAAGAAAGAAATAACAATTAAAGTGATTTGAAAAACTCGTTATGAGAAAATAATTATACATAGGAATTATCAAAACAAATTGCAAATAGCAACTGTCTCGCCATCACCTCATTCTTTTTGTGCCCATTCATTAATATACTTGTAAAATACACTTTATATGAAGAAGATGGATTTTTCATTTTATTTTGTCATCTTTCATTGTTTCAATCAAGCTCAGCGGGAATTCATTCAAATCTCAGTCTTAAGTGTTGTAAGTTATTAAGTTTAGATTAGTTTGATACAAGGCCAGAAATATAGAGCACCAGAGTCTCGCACTTGACAATGTATGTATTTGTGGCGATTTAGGAATTACCAAAGAACTCCCAACCGGATGTTGACTCGTCGGCTGCCTGATACGAAATGTATAAATGCGTCGCCACGCATAAGGCTCCACGCATCCATCCGGTTTAAAATCAGAAAAAAGAAAAATAATAAAATGTAAAGTAGCCAATGAGAAGCGGTCGCGCCAAAATTAGAAGAATTTTGGAGTGGCGAATTTGGAGCCGGTGAAAAGGGATAAATACTCAGGTTTTCTGTGAACCTATCTTTTTTCGGGTAGTGACGTCGAACCGACAACACCGATTTCACTATCTGGTGTTTTGGGCACCACGCTATGTCTTTAGACGTAGCGTTGGTTAGTCCATTCACCAGGTAAATAAAGGAAAGTATGAAAGAAATGTTTTCGTCTTTTATCTGTTCTTATCTTCCCTTTTTATATTTCTTGTGGACCTTCTTTGGGCAAGGCATTGCACCGGCCAAGTCAACGTGGGGTAAAGCAAAATAACCAAAATATGGAGTCAGATATCTTACGGCAACACAGCCTTGCCCTTAGCCACTGACCTTCATAAACCTTTTAAACCCCACATATTTACCTAACCTTTATGCTCCGTAATTTTTTATGTTGGGTACAACTTGTTTCTATTCAGAGTTTTTCGTCTTCTTGACTGGTTGCTTTAACAAAGCTAACGAACCCAATCTGCCTTACTATTTGCCCATATTTGAACTTGGCTGCCGGTTATTATTTACTACAACGATAACCGTTACACTGAGTATGCATCCTTGAGAGTGAGTAATAAAACAAATCAATTTTGGCATCGTGAAACAGAAATCAGTCTGTAGCTTTTTATTTAGATTAGTTTCATGGCATATCGACCATTGTAGGACATTTAATGCCAAATTCTTTTTATACATTTATTAAATATATGATTTCTAAACACATTTTGAAGATAACATTTTTAAACAAGCGTGAGCTTATTATTTTTTGCACACAGTTAAATGGTTTCACTTAATTTCAAACGATTCAGTTTAGCATAAATACAATCTTTTGTTTACACACAGTCATTGGTTTAAATACAATTATTATTTACACACAGTAAAATGATCAAACAGTTCTATTTCCAACAATTCAGTTTAGCTTAAGTACAGTTTTTGTTTGCACACATTTAAATGTAAAAACAATTAATTTCAAACAATTCAGTTTAGCGTAATTACACAGTTTGGTTCTACTTTACCTATAGATAGGACCCTATCAAGTGCTACCCCTCCAAGGCAGATTGGACCTGGGAGCGATGGCGATGAAGGAGTACTCCATATTCCCCAAAGCTCCAGTTGTACTGAAACCTCACCATCAGATTGTTTAGTGTAATATTCAGGACACATGTCGGGGAAGTCTTACCCTTCTGCAGAGATGCAGTCGGTGTATTCTGCAGCCCCAGCCGACTAGGCCATATTTAGAAAATAGCTAAATAATATCTCTCATATTTGTTGTTTGTCCTGAAGTGTTGAAGGCATTTTTAAAGATCCAACATAAGGAAAAAAACCTGCTTCTTCGTGTCATTATTTACATTTTTCAGTCTTCATCTTGGTTGTTATATCCACAACATTTCGGCCGCTGTTCTCTCTGACCTTCTTCAGCAACATTACAAAGGTGAAATATCTATGAATTAATTAACACAACATATCCAAAGGCTTTGACAGCTGAATGAAAACAGTCTACAATCGGAGATTGAATTAAGGGTTCAGTTCTAAATTTCCCGAAGGATTTTCCAACAACGATAGTGATTATACTGAGCGCGCCTCTTAAATGGTGAAAGTAATATCAACTCGTCTCAGAGATTCAAAATTCGTGTCATGTTCTGTCATGTATAAATGCAGAGATATTGGCGTCAAAATGAAGTTATATAATGATGCAAAAAGCCAATGTTGAATTTAATGTTCTAATCGAAGGAAATCCCCATTGTGTACTGGTTAACGTGCTCCACTACGACATCGTAGGAAGTGAGTTTAAACTCTAGTCTCACACTATTTTGTTAAGAAACCCCTTTATCCCTCCAGCTATGGGATAAATTGTGAAGCTTCTGTTCTTTTAAAAATAAAGGATCTTTTGGACAAATACTCTTGAGAACATATGAACCTCCTTATCCCTCCAGCTATGGGTTAAATAATACTGCTACTGTTCTTTTACAAATAGATTGTCTTTTTGACAAATACCCTTGAGAACATATGAAACCCCTTATCCCTCCAGCTGTGGGTTAAATAATACAGCTACTGTTCTTTTACAAATAGATTGTCTTTTTAACAAATACCCTTGAGAACATATGAACCCCCTTATCCCTCCAGCTATGGGTTAAATATTATAGTTACTGTTCTTCTACAAATACATGATTTTTAACAAATAACCTTAAGAACGTATGAACCTCGTTAACCCTCCATCTACGGGTTAAATGATACAGCTCCTGTTCTTTTACAAATAAATGATCTTTTTGACAAATGCCCTTGAGAACGTGTGAATCCCCTTATTTCCTCCAGCTATGGGTTAAATAATGCAGCTAACGTTGTTTTACCATGATGGCTTTGACATTAAATAACGCACAAAGATCTACGATTATAACGAATATTTTTTTGTCGTCTCTCTAAACTGACTTCACTGATACGTGGTGCCTTCAATAAATTTCCAGACTTTTTTTTTGGACAGGCATTTAAGATTGTCGTAGATTCTTGAAAATTCAGTATGTTATTGCTATACATCTTATGAGATGACTGATTAATTCTTTATGATTTCAGGTTTAAATGAACAGCTACAGCAGCAATTGGAATACACCATGCTAAAGCATGATTGTCACAGCTGGTAAATTTCAATAATGCAATCTGACACTTTAGAAGAACGATATGCAATAAAATTCTGTTTTAAACTTGAAAAAAAAAATGCCACAGAAACGTATGAAATGCTTCAGATTGCTTTTCGACCCTCTTGCTTGAATCGTGCATCAGTTTTTGAGTGACATAAGAGATTCAAGGAAGGCAGAGCGTCTGTGAGGGTTGATGAGAGGTGTGGGAGGAGTAAGGAAGTCAATACACCACAGTTGATTGGCCAAAGGGTTAGGGTTAGGGTTACTATGTTGAGGTTCTAAGGGAGTTCGGGAAGAGATCCCTAGGGAAGAGGCCAGCACTCTTCAAATCGGCTCAGTGGCATTTCCACTAGGACAACGCACCAGTCCACAATTCCATTCTTGTCACTGACTATTTGGGCAAGATGGGCATCAAGACAGTTCCCCGCCCTCCCTATAGTCCAGACCTTGCTCCCTGTGACTTTTGCTTATTTCCTAAGCTCAGAGGCTGTCGTTATGAGACAACTGAGGAGATGAAAGAGGCTGTGACGAAGGTCATTGACAGGCTCACACAAGAGGACTTCCATGGGTCCTTCCAGAAGTTGTTGGAACGGTACAACAAGAGCATTGCAGCCGGTGGAGATTACTTCGAAGGGGACTAGAGTTTCATGTGTGTACTATCAATAAAAGTGCCCATACGAAAAAAGGCTGGAAACTTATCTAATGATCATCGTATGCCATTAAAACAAAGAAACTTGTTCTTATTTGAATGGATATGGACAATAGGAATAAGTAACCCCGTTTAACTGTATGTGTTATTCATATTTTTGTGTGGAAGGAACAAAGATTTTCGTTTCTTCACTCATTAGCTTTAGTATAACTATGATATACAAACACTGAACACAACTAGGAGAGAAAGAGAAACCAAACTCATTTATACATGCAAGAAATTTAACATTTAATGTATCAATACCAGTGGTATTAAAAGAAATAAAGCACAAATGTGTCCCAACATGAACAAACAGTATGTGGAAGGGCTACAAAAATAGAAAAAAAGGTTTATTTGATGAGTGTTGGTAATATTGCCAAATGGCTTTACCGTTCCCTGATCATATTTACCAACCCCTCCGCTCGGGCAGGATATAACACAAGGTCATTTTTTAAGCGGAGTTTAACAGGTTTAAATTCAGAGTTTTCCTTCTCCTAGACTAGTTGCCTCACCAAGGCTGAAGAACCCAGTCTGTCCTACTATTTACCCATAGCTGGAGGGAGAATAATTGGATTCATACCTTTCCTAAGGGTATTAGTGCTATGTGAAATGCAATCAGTCTCATCCAAGATTTGAACTCGTGTCGCCGTGTCTATTTCCTGCGACGATAACCATTACACCATCGTTCCCTGATAGGGGCAGAGACAACGTCAGTACTGTTCAAAGAACCGAGGCTAAAAGAGATCGAGAAGGGTTTTCTGGAACTGTCACGTGACATCTTACGAGACCTAAACGAATATGTAAATTATCAAAAGGAGATAATCATTTATTAGTAAAGTTTCCGAGTTTATAAGAAAACATATCAGATTGCTAAGATCTACGATCATAATAAATATTCTTTTCGTCACTTCAAACTTGTTTAACTGAAAAAATTGATCTCTATGATGTATGTATTATAATCTCCAGGATTACACGTTTACTTCAGCCAAATAGATCGTGTCTGATCTTTCCAACAATACATTAGTCTACTATCTTATCGAAGGTTTCTCTTTCTGTTGTTTCTCTTACCCGGAGCCAACCAACGAAATAAACAGTTCATAAGTTTTATTTAATTACGGTCAAAGAGCAAAAGCACGTATTTGCCCTACCCCTCTACCACGGGTAGGATAAAACACAAGGTCAATTTAAAGTAGAGTACAGCTAGACGAGCTCATGGTGTGCTAGTGCTACGAACAAATCTTCTTGTTGGTAATTTTTAAATTGTTTCTAATAATTTCATTCAATTTAATTTAATCTATAAATAAATTAAATGTTATATCATAGGTATGTTTGTATGGGGAAAAACACAGTATATATGGAGTTCGGTGTTATCCATGATAAGTCTTGAAACATCTACCGCGGATAAGTGGTGACTGACTACTTACCCGTTGTCATTTGTACAGAACATTTTAGGCATGTGCATCTTTTTTTTAATCCAGCGAAATCGTCTTTTCTTGATTGATTTGACGGTGTGTCAAATCGTCTATGGGAGACCCTAACAGGTAAAACCATTCCGAGTCTGAGTGGATTTAGGAATAATGGCAATGAAGCAGAGATCTCCAGAACTGGAGCCTCGCCATCAGATACAGTTTAGTGTCATATCGAAGACAAGTCTTTTCTTGATTTGGTTTGGTTGGTTTTTATAGCATATCAACCTATGTTGGTTATTTAATGTCAAATCCTCTTTATACATACACATTATATATATATATATATATATATACACACACACACACACACACACACACACACACACACACACACACACACACACACACACACATATATATATATATATATATATATATATATATATATATATATATATGATTTGTAAACATATTTTGTCGATAACATTCTTAAACGAGCCTGAGCTCTTTTTGCACATTGTTAAATGGTTTCAAGTATTGCTATCAAACAGTCACAATTTATTATCAGTCATTTGTTTGCATACAGTTTGTTCTTTTTTACCTATAAATATGAACCTATCAGGTGTGACCACTCCGGGTCAGAATGGGCCTTGGAGCAATGTCAATGAAGGAGTACTCCACATTCCCCAAATCTCCCAAGCTGGAGCCTCGCCATTAAATGGTTTAATGTTATATCCAGGAGACTAGTGGAGGGCGGCTCTTATCTCTAAGCAGAGATGCAGTCGGGTATTCTACAGCCTCAGCCGATTTGGATCTCTGTTATTTTTTTTTTAGTAAAGGTTTATTAAACTTAGCCTTCTGGGCAGCATTATTATGAATATAATTTTTAATGGCGTGCAATAACCTGTTAAACCTGACTCTATAACAGAGGCTTTAATAGATATTTACTGAGATCACTTAAATCTGGCTCAAGGCCATAAGAGTTAAAAACTCAGTGAGGATTGAAATAACCATATAAAGTCTAAAAGACTTGAGCTCAGAATATATATGTGCAGAAGTATAAAAATATATACCTATATCTGTTGTTTATTCTAAAGTGTTGGAGGCATTTCTGAAGACCCCACATGAAAAAACGACTTCAAGCCATTATTTACACTTTTCATATAGTTGTCCTCATTTTGGTTATTAGATTCCCAAAGTTTCGGCCGCTGCATCCTCTGATTATTTTTCTCAGCGACATTACAGGGGTGAAATAACTGATGCTTGATATTCCAAAGCATGGAATGAAAACAGTCTATCCCCCTGGGGATTGAATTATGGATTCATTTTGAAATTCCCTAAAGGTTACCGACTATGACGGAAGGTGCTAAAGAAGGCCGGAACGTTGTGAATATATGCAGAAATATGTGAATTTTTTTACAATTGCCCACAGATCAAAGAGTAGTGATTTACTAAGCGTTTTGTGCAAATGTGGCACAAGGCCATATGAATGGGGCACCCAATGAGACTCGAAATCACTCGTGAAGGTTTGTTAGTCTTCTTTGCAAACCATTACACGAACCTAGGTGTCCCCATTGATCAAAGAGTAGATTTCTTTAGACCAGCAGGAACTATGGAAATTCCACCAAATAAAAAAGAAATCAAAATCAATCTTTTTTGTCAATGAGCAAAAAAGACAAACTTCTGAGTTGTCGGTTCATTTAAGAAGAAAAATAATTATTTCTCCTTTGAAAAAACCTCCGTTAACTGATTCTTTTGTGTTAGTGTGCGTGTGTGTGTGTCCGTGCATATATGAATGTAAAGCCCAGCCCAATCAATGCAACTACATTTGTTTTTTTATGTATTCTCAACTACATACACCATCTGTACTTCTGTGGAGGAAGGAGAGAGAGAGAGAGAGAGAGAGAGAGAGAGGGCTATATTAATAATTTTTTTCTTTTAATTCGATTTTTTAAAATTTTCCTTCATATCTGTAAGATGACAGTGAATCTTCCCCGAACAGTTTGCAACTGTCTTTCGTATGAAGCCATTGGTTAATTTAAAACATTCTGATAAAAAAGTAACGAGTCATAACTTCTTTCGCTTGAATTTCGAAAAAATAAACAAAAAACAATTTCCCCGACAATTTAGTATTTAATCTCAAGAAACAATCTATCTAGAAAAATATCCCAATTGATTAAGGGTTGAAGAATATCCTACTTGGCTGTTGGGTGGGTATCTGGATAAGTGTAATGCACAAACGAATGAACTAACGGACTCATTACAAGTGGAATTATAATATGGATGGAACCAATGGTTCGAAAACTTCCTTTTTTAAATTTGTTTGTTTGAATATTAATAAGAGCATGTTGCTTTCGACTAACATTTTTTAAAACTAAGCTTAACTTGGCACGAAACGACAATAGTAGATCACCCTATGAGGATCAAATTTACAAGTAAGATTGATATATTCGTAAATAGTGATGAGTCAATTATGATTACTTAGATACAAAGCCAAAGTTGCTTGAAGCACCAAATAATTCCTCAGCAGTCACCCATTTACGTACTGATCTGATCTGTGGAAAGTCTCCTTTGTGTAGTGGCTAATGTGCTGGACAAAGTGAGTTCGAACTCTAGTCGCGCCACAAAGATAGCTTTGTCATTAAATAATCCACAAAGGTTGATCCATCACTAAACAAAGAAACCAAGCCAAACCAGAGATACAGGTATAGTTTTTTTGTAATTTCTACTTTACAATAAATAACAATCAGCTTGGTTTCAAAAGCAATTGACAGTGAAATTCTAAAATTACGTTCATTTAAACATTACTCTAAAATGTAACGCGAGTCACTTTGCCAAGTTGAGAGTTTTAAAATAAATTGGTGATGGATTAGGCATTAAATAGCCCACAAAGGTTGATATTCCATTAAAACAAAGAAACGGAAACTTTACTTAGTGGGTGGGTGTGTGTCAGATACACCTCCACAGGTATGCTGGTCGATATTTCCATCCTATTCATACCAAAACATTAGAAACCTAATACTTCAAATAATACAGTGGTAGCTTCCTTAAAGACAAGTACAGCAGCAGCAGCAGCAGCAGCAACATCATCATCAGCAACTGCAGCAGCAGCAGCAGCAGCAGCAGCAGAGAAGTAGACATCTTTGCTTCTATAGATTTTTCATTAATGTGTAAAAATGTGTTAACTCAGAATCAGGAGGTAAGGAGTTAACTTTAGTGTTGCGGCGAGAACTGGTGTTTACAGCGTTATTTGACACATTTTAGTGAGTTCGTTTATCACTGATCCATACTTTTGGCCTTGTGCCAAACTAAGTCAAGGTTAGTAAATGATTACAGCGTGATTTGACCGTAAGTAAGGACACTTTATTTTTGATTGAACTCTTGACATAACTAATGAAGTGTGAACATGACCAAATCTAGAATGGTGTGTTATCCTTTCGCTTATATATTTCATGGCTTTCAAGAAATTGGCACTCTAAAGCAATTTAATCATTCGCACATGTTTGGCAATTAAGCAGAACTTTTTTTTTTAATTCTTGGTAAATGTCTGCTATTACTGACAGTGAATTACCGTATCACACTGCAAAGGCCGACAGCGTGAAACTGAACAGGGTAATTTTCTTATTGCCGATCTACTTTTAACATTTGTGATTGCGAAAGAATGTAGGATTCTTTTTTTTTTCCTTTTATTTAGATCCTTCAGTATTTTCTTACAGAAAACTTTTCCTAAAGCAACGGTTATCTTGCAAGCCATTCCTAGTAAATTCATTCTTTATTGAGTGCTCTATGAATATAACCTTGTGATTGTGTTATTTTGTTCTAAAAATACAAGGGAATCTAATTTTATTTTGAAAGTAGAAGAAGAAAGATAATTTGATGTAAATTCAACTTGATAATATATTGCTTTACTTTGATTCAAGTAATTAAACTAAAGGATTAAAGACCTTGTTGGTGCAGCTTAGAATGCTGAGGGCCAAAATCCCCCCCAGAAAGGGGTTTCCTGAGTATGACCCTAAACTGCATCTGATTGTGAGGCTGCAGTTCTTGATCTCTGGGAAGTGTGGAGTACCTCTTCATAGCTATTACTCCCTGGTACACTCTGACGTAGAGTAGCAGAACCTGTTAGGGTCTCATTTATGGGTCAAAAAGATCTGTAAGAAAATTAATCGTGTTCGAAAGGGCTATAAGTAAAAATAAAAAGATAAAAACTGTTAAGAAACCACACACACACACACACACACACACAATGTAAATATAAACGTATAATGAACGCGATTCCCTAACCTAAAGGTATAATATAACCCTAAACGGGTTCATATGCAGTTAAAATCAATGTAAACTTTAATTTTGGTGCCTACAATGAGAATTAAAACCACAGTTGTTTGATCACGGTAATATAAGTGTTGTGACTTGGAAATCGCGTGTCAAGCCTCGTGGTTTTTATATCCAAAAATATGTAAAATTTTTGAAACATTTTTGGGGAGCATGAAGCCCTAATGTTTTCGTGGGGGAGGGGAAGGGGAATTGTCATGCTAGACTATATTATCTAAGGAGCCCTTGCTAGCCACATTCGCCGACTCAGACACACAATACAATAAGACAGACATACATCGACATGCACGCTGCATTCACCAAAATACCGCATTTGCTCTATGAGAACCTACTTAAAAATCCGTATGCAATGAATGATTTATTTACAATAAAAACATATATACAAAAAATGATAATGATGAGGAGGGCAGAAAAACCCCTAAGAATATAATGGTAAAACAAGGATAAAACTCCGTTTGGTTACCTTCCCTTCCCTTCCCGTCTATGATTTGGAAAGCCGACTGTTTTCCGGTCTCCACTAGGACCGAAAACAAGCCGGACTATCTCTATATGGGGAGCGGGTCTAAGCTTAATGGGACAAAAGAAACACAGGGAAGGGCGCGGCAAGGGATAAGTAGCATGGACAACAGTAATGTGGGTCCAAGATCTTCAAAATAAAAAAGGACCGAGGAAGTTTACGGAGGGCCTTTCGGCACATGCGGATAGATGGTGCGGCACCCTTAGGCTTACGGCGGCCTTCAGCTTTGGGGTCGGACTCCAAGCGAGAAAGACATCTCACACATTTTGTCCCCACACTGTGTCTCTCGACAAAGATCGGCCCATGTAAGCCAGTCTTTCAGCGAACCAGTGGCTCTCCAGATCGGACATCCCAAGACCCCCATTTTGAGGTCGTTGGCAGCAGACCTGTCTACGGACCATCAGCTTTCGATCACTTCAAAGTAATTTGGAGAGAGAGTGTATCAGCGCCAGCTGGTGAACCTTAGGTAGGGGAAGTACGGACAACCGGTAAAGGATCAAGTGGAAGAGGTACACGGCGCACACCTCCACCCGGCCCTGTACCTCGCAACAGCCTTCTTCACTGCCTTTATGTCCTATCGACGGGACACAAAGACAGTAATATTATTAGAGTAGCCAGAAACCTTCGTTCGGACACGGCCAGCAAAAAGGACTCCACGCAGGGCTGGATTCGCTTTTTTATCCCTAAGCTTACGGAGTAGGGGCTCCAAAGCAAGAACATAGAGAAGAGGCAACAGGGTGCAACCCTGCCGGACCGACCGCTTGAGCGCAAACGACTCTGAACTCTCCCCGTTCATCTGCAACACCGCTTGCGGTTTGTGGTACAACATGCTGACCCATTTGCAGAATTCCGGTTTGAATCCAGCGGTCTCCAAAACCGTCTTCAAAAGCCGATGGTTCACCCTATCGAAGGCCTTGTACTGATCTGAATTGATCAGCGCGGCTTTAGTGTCGTCTTTTATCCCCTCTAGGACCTCGCGTACCAAATGCAAGTTGTCTTGGATCGATCTTCCCTTCACAGAGTAGTTCTGCTCCGGTCCGATCAGATCACTGATGACAAGTTGCAAGCGGTTGGCTAAGACCCGGGCCAAAATCTTTATCTCTGCATTTACAACGCATCACGGACTTTTCATTCAGTAACAAAACCCTCGCAGCTGGCCGTTTCCACCTTCCGAAGGCGGGGGAAATCAGCTAAATAGCCGTGAAACTTCTAAACCAGGAGGACAGGACAGCGAGCAAAGCGATCACGGAAGGGCATCCGAAAGACCCCGCGCATCTCACAATTCAACTGTTGCACGTGCTCATCCGGAGACTTGACGAACTCGATGTACCGATAGGGAAACCTTCGCATTTCTTCCTTGTGCACAAACGCACCACATTTGATGGCTTCGTTGGGAACTCTTTTTAATCTAGATCTAACTACAAACCCTTGTAGCGCTCGCTAGCCTCATGCTCAAGGTCCGCTTAGCTAGATCTACGGCTAGGGAATCCCCCTCTTCACTGCCCGGGAAAGCCTATCGTCTTAAGACTTCGCCTTTTTGGTCCTAACTAGATTGAGCTGTTTGCCGTACTTGATGGCGAAATCCCTAATCCTATACTTAAGGGATCCTCACCACTTATTCCCGGTAACCGCCCTCACTAGCGCCCGCTGAATTAAGTTTTCCAGCCGCTCCCTGAAGTCCCGTATCTCCAGTAAGGTGTTATTGAACTTCCAGTCGCTGACCAGACTAGGCCTATCAAAAAACCGCAGACTTACCCTAACCAGTCTAGGGTCAGTCAGCCCTATCCAGTGGAACGTGGAACATCTAACGAATTCGGTGTCAGTTCTCCTAACCATCTGTCCAGGTAGGTCCTGATAAAGACAGAGGGCGAGCTATCTAGACACGTCCATATCTCCCTCTCTGAGTGAACCACACGAAACCTGTGGACCAAATAGTTCTGGGCCATAAGGTCGATTAGGGTATTTTCACACCTATCCAACCCACTTGCGCCCCCTTACGGCCTTATCTATCTTCGGGTCAAGGATCGCATTCCAATCGCCCACTAGAATTATCTGTTTCCAATCATCAAGGAACGGCTCTAACCGTCGGAAAAAGGAGCGTCTCTCGCCAATGCTACTGGGCGCATAAATCGTGACCACCTGTTACTCGAAGTTTTTAACGGCAACATCGGCCACAACCAACCCGTCCCTGTCATCTGCAAAGTCAAGATTAACAATCGCATTAAGGCTGCGTCCAACTAGCAGAGAGATCCCAGCGCTGCAGCGGCTGCCTAATGCTGAAAAGACGTCAAAGTCGTCTCTCAGTACCCGACAGTCCTTTGCACAAGTAAAGTGAGTCTCTTGCACTGCAGCAACATTCACTCAGGGGTTTGGGAGTTCACCAACCAAGCGCGCGCACTTGCTTGGATCCCTCTGTCCCCTCGCATTCAAAGTGGCAAAGTTTAGAGACATTAAACCCACTTACCTTATTCACTGTCGACTATGGTCCAGAAGTCGTCGGGGGTGAGGATGCCGACGGCGTGCCTCAGAGATCCAGTTCCGAACTCAGTCGTGATTCGGCCGTCTACGACACTCCACCGACATCTAGAGGATACCGCTCTTACTCAATGAGGGTTATTCCAACTCCGCCAGCCGAATGTCTGCCCGACTGGCATTCTCAAGAAAGTTCCACAGAGCCTTCGTGCAGCTACCAGCCTAGCGAACAAAGGTAGTCACCATGGGTGCACCCCTGAATAGGTAAGGGTTTGGTACTTTCTTTTTTCCCTCTAAAGTCTAAACTCATAAGTAGTTTTAGTACTCTGCGGGGCTGAAAGTCTGCGGGAGGCCCCCCAGACTTCACAGAGCACAATGATAGTCCTGGAAGGCCTTGTCGACCCTCCATTGAGGTCGACGTGGCTCTGTGCCGAGTTTTTTTTTATGAATCCGAGAGGGTTTTCGGCTGTCTTGATGCTGAATAAGACCGAGAGAGAACAGCCTTGGAGGTGAGAGAGAGAGGAGAAAGAGGGCAGTGTCAGAGAGAAGGAGCGCAGACGATTGTTTGGTTTGAGGGAGTGATGTTTGGTTTAAAGGGTTTTTTGGAAGGAGAAGGGGTGGTTTGGAGAAGGGGATGATGAAGTGATGTCAATGATGAATGTTTTGTAGGTGACTGGGTTTTTGACTGGGGTTGTGACTGTGGTTTTAACTGAGCTAGTGATTGGAGTTGGGATTGAGCTTGGGACTGGGGTTGTGGGTGAGATTCCTTACATAGTTTTTTCTCTTCTTTTAGGGGATTATTCCTACTGTCTCTTTTTAGATTGGTTGAGATCTCTATCTCATTCGGCCGTTCTTCCGACGAATAGTGTTTTTTTCTTCTTCCTTTTCTACTTGACTGGAGATGATTCTGTTAATGCTGGTGGTTTAGATGTTACTGCTGCTGTTGCTTTTAATGTTGTTGCTTCTAGAGTTGTTATTGCTTCTGTAGTTGTTGTTGATGCTTGTGCTGCTACTTCTGTTGTTGTTGCTGTTGTTGTTATTGTTGTTGCTTTGTTTTTGGGTAGTAGGTGGTTTCCTCCCATTATGGATTACCTGGGTTCACCTTTCTTCTTTGTCGGGATAGTCCCTAAGCTCCAGCTCTGACTTGCTTGGTGAGGTTGCCGAGTTTGCTGCTGTTGTTGCTTTTGCTTTGGGTTTGGTGGTCTTTAGAGTGCATGACCTTGCAACATAGCCTAACTGCTTGCAGGCACAATAGAGCGGCCTCCAGCTCTTAACGAACACCATCATATTCTGATCCTCATAGGCTATGATATGAGAGATGGCCTGGAAGCCCTCCCTATTCAGGCACATATTTAATATGTAGTCTCCGTGTGCCGTCCCGGCTGCCGATCTTGCTAGTAAAACTTCTTCCACGTCACCATAATCGCTAAGAAAGGCAGCGAAGGCATTTCCATTGAGCCCGATCGGGACGTTGCACACGGTGAGCCTAATTCTCCTGAAGTCTTTATATTCCGGCTGAAGCCGGAAAAACCTCGTTGTTACTGTGTTCTCGGCTAGCTTTTTGGCTAGATCCTCCGAGGGCAGCAGGACGTCTCACGTGACGAAACTTCGCCTGCAAAAGTACCGACATGGGACGCCTGCGATCTCTAAGAGCTCCACGAAGGTCTCTTTCTTTAGCTCGGCCAATCTCCTGGTCCTCAAGTCTGATATGACGCAGGATAGGGGTTTCGGGTCCACTACTTCGACAAGCTCTGGGATTGGTAGGATCCTATCCTTTTGGAAATATTGGGGATATTTTCCCACCCAATCCTTTGCAGTCTTCAGCTGTTTTTCTTTTTTGGGGCCAGAGAGCGGGTGTTACTATTTGTTCAGTGGTTCTTTGGCCGAGCTGGATAGTGCTGGCCGTGGACAAAGTCTTTTCAGCTGGTATCAACGATGCTGATAGAGTCGGCCATTCCGGCTTCTGGGAAGGGGATTCCACGTCATTTGTTTCGAAGAGGTCTGGTTATGTGTTGGACTCCTCCATAATTGCTTGAGGCAACTAGGAGGAGGGTCAGAATGTTTGTGATCTGTGAATTAATATGAAACTGAATTCTAAAAAATGGAATGAAAAACTGGTGTCAAGCGAGGCGTGTTTCGGGTGAAAAAAAAGTGTATAAAAAAAAAAAAAAAAGAACAAACTTGGCTTGTCCCGCTCCAAAACAAAAATCAAATGATAATGGTTGGATTGTTTGGGGAGGGTCACTGATGTGAACTTTTGCTGTACTAAGTTAAGCCTCGTGATTTCACGGTACTAAGTGCCCGAGGTTTGCTCTATTTATTCAGGTGTCTCATTTGCATAACATGCTACAATAAGATTTTAGAGATTAAATTGTAGCTTGGTTTTATTCTAGTCATTTATTTAGCTTTGTTTCGACGGACGTATGGGTATTGGGTTGCTTTCAGTACTTGCTGTAAATAATTACCCACTTAAGATTTGAACGGATTTATTGTTGCTTAACCTCGGTGTTCCAGCCGGTGCTTTCGGCATGACTTGACAGTAAGCAAAGTCTGCGATCATTCTTAGTTAACAGGACACGAAACGAAATTGTTTCTTGATAACCAGACTCACTCATTTTCACAAATAAAACGTACAAAAGCAAATAGTCAATTCGATTCCTTAGGGTACACATTGGACAATTTGTTGTTCAGATACCTTGTCAATTACAAATTGTATAAAATAAGCAAGATATGACATCGTTATACAACAATACTGAGACGGTTAAGTATCAGACAATTTTTCACAAGTTAATCATAAAATTTTAAATAATGCTTTTAATGGCGTACTCATGTTTAAATTTAAGCGATTAAAATATTTTCAAATTCTTCAAAAGAAACCTTTTGTTTCGATTACGTCTCTTCAGAGAATTGTAACCGGGATAGTTGAATTGATATATGAGGAATTCCTCCTTTTTGTCGGCCACTGCCCAAATATTAACTCAAGTATCACGATTACAATTCTCTGAGGAGACATAATTGAAAAAAAAGGCTCTATTTTTAAGAATTTGAAAATATTTCAATCGTTTTTAAAATACTTTATCAATTTTAAATACGAGTACGCTATTAAAAGCATTATTCAAATTTTGTACGTACCATAGGATACTAATAAAATTTTAATTACAACATAATTCGCCGTGCAGTTTAAAATCCCGAGACATCAAATTACAGGCGAATGCTAAAAATTCCTAAGAGATACATAGAAATTATCGAAATTTTGGGGGTCGTTACAAAATACCGACTTTAAAACAAATTAGCAAAAAAAAAAAAAAAAAAAAAAAAAAAAAAAACACTGGACGTAAAGGTCCCACAACTAAGAATAAATAAGTCTGAGCTAAAAACAAACGAGACACTCATTACACGAGTTACAAATGCTTAATTCCATAAAGTGGACAAAAACAGACTACAGCTTGTGGGTTGCATATCAGTCCCTATGCAAAAATAATTCATTTACAAAACATAAAACAAAAGCAATTTTAAAAATATTAGCTTGAATTACATATCTCTTACATTCATTAACAAACCATAAAACTAAGGTAACATTAATAATAGTATCTAAAATTATATACAGCTTACTTCCCTGTAAGCGGCTGAAACCAGTTCCCTTTTAGCTTTCTTTTTTCTTTCTTTCTCTCCTAGTTGGAGAAAGCCCAAAACTTCTTAGTCCGTGTTGTCTGTAAGGAGAGAGTTTGTTATTTAGTCAGTGACTTTTTATGCTTTTCTTTACTTTCTTTATACTTTTCTTTTTCTTTCTTTTTCTTTTTTTGTGGGGAAATTTTGTAGTTTAGTCAGCGACTTCTTTCTTTCTTTCTTTCTTTCTTTGTCAGTGGGGAAGTTTGTAGTTTAATTGGATACTTCTCTTTTTCTTTAGTTTCTTTACTCTTTTCTTTTTTCTTTCTTTTTCTTCCGTAGTTTTTTTTCTTTCTTTCTGTTCGGAATCTACAGGTCCTTTAGATCTGAATTATTCCGGTTTGTTTTTTCGCGAGATAACTAATAAGCAAATTGACAACTTGTAGTCAACTCGTCTCGGAAAATTAATCATATCTCAGTTTGATCATAAAAGTGAGTTTCAACTCAAAAATCCCCACGCCTGCATCTCTTCGAAACTACCTATTTCTCTGCTAGACCATTTAGAATAAACCTTTTGCGCGAGCGATCTCCAGGACGACTTTCACCTGACGAGGTGTTATCAAGAAAAGAGAGCGAATTTTTTCTTCCTTCTCACACCTCAAAAAGAAGAACCCTTGGCTCTTGCCCCACCACAATAACAGCAGCAGCAAACCCACCATTTCGACCAATCCGATTCCAATAAGAACAGCCCTGTTCCTTTCTGCGACCCTCCAGGCGGGAGAACCAAAAATACTTTACACTATGTTACTCTTTAGTTAGAATAGCAAATCGTTGGTCTTCTCTCAGCGAACGAGTCCTTCTTCATAAAACCTTTTCACAAAATCTTTGTGACGCGAAATATGAAGTTGATTATATTGAGGTTATTGTTGAAAGAGTTTGTAGGAAACTCGCCACCATTTTGGATCCAGATTAATTGAATTTAGTTAATCGGAATAGTCGGAAAAAAATTGAGCCGGTGTTTTCATTATGCTGAGGTGGCTCGGAGATCCTACAGGCAATTATAAAAAGGACTCCAAAATAAATAGCTTGCCGTCAGTATGTTTCATTAAACTGGCAAGCACCTTAATTATCCCACTCCCAAAACGGATGTGCCCTTTCATTTTTGTCAAATTTTTTCCTCACCATCTCTTTCATTCAAGTTTCATCAATGCAATCCTTCTATACGCGTTGCATGGACATATATGAAGCCAAATCAGATTGATTTTACCGGCATGTTAACACGTCTATGGTTATTTTATGGCTCGTGGTTAGGGAATTGCGTTCATTGTACATTCATATTATCATTTTTGTGTAGTTGTTAAGAGGGTATTTTTTCACACTGTCCTATCTAATACGAATATTTTTATACAGATCTATTTGACCCATGAATGACACAAGATACTATCATTACGGGTGGACTTGGGAGTAATTCTCCATATCTCTTGAATTGGAGTCTCAGAATCAGATGTCAAGTGGTCTTACCTCTCAGCAGAGATATAGTCAGCATACTCTAAACTCTAATCAGAACTTGAATCAGAGTTGGACCATTAAGCAACTCCTTTTCGTTGCCTGATCAATCAATGAAACCTTTTGTGAATCTTAGATGAACCTTTATAATGACAACAAATCGGTTGAAGACAGACGAGATTCATATAATCATTTTTATTAAATCAAATCGCAGAATTAAACTTATTTCTTATCCGGTATTTTCATCTGTTTCATCAACTTAACACTCAAACTTTAATCTTCAAGTCAGTATATGCAACCAGTAATATTTCAGGTTTACTAAGATTAGCTTATTCTAGCACAAGGACACAAATATTTGAGCACTCAGTGAAGTTTATTCATTCACTACAGACTATTAGCTTTAATTTAGTTTCTTTGTTTAATGGCATATCAACCTTCGTGAGTTATCTAATTCAAAAGCGAGCCTTGTAGAAGAATAGTCATGATACTATTCAACCCATAGCTGGAGGAATAATAGAGTTCATGCCTTCCTTATAGAAGAATAGTCATGATACTATTTAATCCATAGCTGGAGGAATAATAGAGTTCATGCCTTCCTTATAGAAGAATAGTCATGATACTATTTAATCCATAGCTGGAGGAATAATAGAGTTCATGCCTTCCTTATAGAAGAATAGTCATTTAATCCATAGCTGGAGGAATAATAGAGTTCATGCCTTTCTTATAGAAGAATAGTCATGATACTATTTAATCCATAGCCGGAGGATGGATTAGGGAGTTCATAGCTTTCCAACGGGTATTAGTCCAAAGTTGAACGCAATAGCTTGACTGGAGTTCAAATCCGCTTACTACGATGTCTCAGTCCACTACGTTAGCCACTACGCCACGGGGACTGCTTTATACTAATAAACTAACTTAGAGGTCATTTTGAATATTTTCTTAGTTGAATCTATCACAAGGTTACAATTGCTAAACACCCAGTGAGGGTCGAACTCATTCATTTGAACCTAACTTGTACACTATTGATCTCCATAACACTCATCATCATCATCATCATGTCGTGCTGGTAGCACGGATATCCCTGACCCTCTCTCGCCACTCCCCCCTATCGTTCATCGCCCTTGGTAGGTCTTCAGGACAACATCCCGTATCCTCACATAGCTGCTGAATGTATGTTCGTGCTGGTCGTCCTGCTTTTGCACGGCCATGTGTGGGGGTCCATAAGAGTACATCACTTATGATTTCGTCCCTGCTTCTCCAGCAGTGTCCTGCATGTCTGGTTCGTCTAACTTGAATAGTTTTCGTGATAGGGGGCAGGTGGCCGTGCAGTTGGTGTCTTGTGGGGTGTTGCCACCAGGACTTGTTCAAGATTGCACGTAGCATTCTTGTGTAATTGCCGTCTAGCTTCTTCTCCAGCCGTTTTGTTAGCGTCCATGTAGTGCAGCCATATAGCAGTATCGATGTGACCGCTGCCTGAAAGAAACTGCGTTTCATTTTATCGGTTAGGTCTGATTTCCATATAATCGATAGCCTCTTGATAGCTGTCCATGCTTTCGTTAACCTCGTTTCGATGTCCTTTTCGGTTGATTCGACGCTGCTTCCTAGGTAAGTGAATTTGTCATGGACAAATTCACTTACCTAGGAAGCAGCGTCCATAACACTAAAAGAAGTAAAACCAGATTGGTTGGTTGTCTTTGACGCCATATCAACTCTTGCGGATTATTTAATGCCAGATCCTGTTTATGCATATATATTAATTATATAATTGGTAAACGAATAGTTTGTAACTATTTTTAAACAAGCCAGAACTTATTTCTTTGCATACAGTAAAATGGTTTCAAGTACTGTTATCAAACACAAATATTTTCATTCGTACGGATTTAAATGGTTTCAAGTATTGCCATTTAATACAAATAATTCAATTCAACAATCATCTGTTTGCACACAATTAAATAGTTTCAAGTATATAAAAGGATTAAATATTTCTTTTTGACCCATAAATGGGACCCTATCAGGTACTACCACTCCTTGCCAGAGTGGAGCTAGGAGTAATGGCAATGAAGGAGTACTTCATATCCCCCGAAGCTCTAGGACTGATGTCTCACCGTCATATCCGGGACATTCGTTGGGTGGGAAGTCTTAACTCGCTGCAGAGATGAGTCGGCATATTTTACAGCTCCAGCCGATTGGGCTGAGTAAAACCAGAGTACGCCCTAATGTCTTCGATAGAAATAATAGGATACATAAATCTTTTGCGAAAAAAATTGCCATAAAAGACGTATCTTATATTCTGTAGGTTTGAAAACAGAATATAGAATCTACATTAATGTGGTCTTTGTATTTAACGCGTTAAAAATACGTTGCGTCAATAACAAAGACTACGCCTCGAATCGGATGGCCATTTGCTTTACGAATTGAGTTTCTCAAAAAGTAGGGATTGGTGTATTTAATAGCACACTGGAAAATAAAACTGGGAACTGAGTTTAAGTTGTTGTCTTCGTGGCTGTTGACTTTCAAGAGAAAGAGTCCTATGCCAGTCATTCTTATAGCCGTTTTGTCAGTGGCTAATTACTATTTTAGAAAGTGGCTAACAACTATAATAGAAAGTAAATTTTGAGTGACGCTGTGCAAATCTTTTTCATTATGGTTTGGTACAAATAAAAGGCTGATTTTTTTTGAACAAGTGATCAACACGTGTTATTGTCGGAAAGAATTGATTCTGTTTACTATGTTTTTTTTTTCTACGATTCACTGTTGTAAAAAAATATCAACCTCTGTGCGATGTTTTACCATCTGAGCCATAAAACGACGGCCATTTTCTTTTTTTTTTTCCTTTTTTTTCTCTTTTTAATTTATGAAAACTGGTTTCTAATTAAGGAAACAATCTTTGCAACACATTCAATAATATAAAGTGTCGATGGGAAAAAACAAGTTGATTCGAAAGCCATTGTTTCCGGAAGTTTATCTGCAAACACACAATACGCCCTTGATTCCATATTTGACATAATGACAACGAGTGGAAGACGTTTCCAGCTTTGGGTGGTCAACGGGTTGCGGTTAATTACAGAGTGCGGCTCAGGTGAAACATCAAAGAAGCTCACCTGTACTTATTTATATGATTGCGTGGAATTTTCCATCATTTACTATTGTCAGTTTTCAGGGCGTTCCTTAAAGTTGCATTTTATAGATACTTCAAAGAAATCGTCGAAGGCATTCCCTCGCACGTAAACTAATCAGCAGCGTGTAGTAATTTCAAAGCAACTATTATAGAAATAAGGAAATAATTTGGACGAGAATCCTCACCGTTGTTATTTTGATCATTGTTTTTCAGCCGATGGACTTTTCAGCTTTTTCAAGATGGTTCGCATGTTTGTTTTTCTCTCAGATTATTAGCCAGTGAAGTGAGTTCGAACTTCAGCTACCCTGTACCAAAAATTGAAGATCCCTGGGTTCGAGTTCAGTGGAAAGAAAAAAAAAAGACATGTTGAAATAAGGCGAAATAATTGATATGAGCTATCCTAAGACACAGACGACGGAATGAGAATAGTCTACACTTGTGAATTAAGATTTCTCTTCGAAAAAGCTCCCTGAAGATTACTGACTACGACCAAAGATACACTGAAATTATTGGTTTCTGTCAGATCACTTGAGTTAAGTAAGCCTGTGCTTAGATGGGTGACATCTTGCTTTAACCATTACACCACGGGGAGCCTGTGGAATACACTGACTGCATCTCTGCGGAGGGGTAAGACACCCCTCCTAACGAGTGTCCCGGGTATGACACTAAACTACATCTGATGGTGAGACTCCAGTCAAGAAGTTTGGTGAATGTGGTGTTCCTCTTCATTACCATCTCTCCCAAGTCCACTCTGACCCGAAGTGGCAGTACATGTTAGGGTCCCATTTATGAGGCAAGTAGAACTGTTCAATCATTTATTAAAGATTATTATGATTTGTTATTTGAAACTATACAGCTGTGTGCAAATTATTTATATTACATAGGAATACTTAATAAGTAGAATTACCAATGTCAAATGGCAATACTTAAAAGAATTTAACTATGTGCAAAGAAATGAGCTCAAACAACTCGCTTGGAAACAAATTTACCTACAGCGCTTACACACACACACACACACACACACACACACACACACACACACACACACACACACACACATATATATATATATATATATACAAAACAGCATTTCGTATTAGATAACCCTCTAAGGTTGATATGGTGTAAAAGCACTAACCAACCGATCGACCAACCAACCTAAAATTATTTTCTGTACTTACCAGGCATAGTTTAGTATACGATAAGATTAAACGTGAATTGAAAGAGTGTGTTGCGCCAATTTTACGAGTGGAAAGCACCAACCTATAAAATCAGTTTTCGAAATCTTGGCTTTAATGTTTATAAAATTTAGCTTAGGCTATATAGAGAGAGTACTGATTGGAAGATTATGTTACCCCAATCTTTCAAATAAAGAAAGCCTATTTTTTAGAAATTGGGCATTTAAGATTTTGATTTTACCAAAAACCCGAATAACGATTTTTGGTTCTTGCAGATCACTGTTTCAGCTACGAGGCAAGTTTTTCTTCCTCTCATCTAAAACCAAAAATAATCTAATCGAATCAACTAAGGAGACATTTTCACCCCACCCCGCAAATTTGTATGTATAACGAATATAACTACTTCGTAGAGTTAAGACGGATGATGTCCCCACCCCACAGAAATGGTTTCATTAATCAAAGAGGACGCTTGCTAATTGCTTTGGTCAAGACTGAAAGAAAGAAATGCTTTAACCAATAATTTTTCGTGACGTGTAGTTCTGCTTGCTCTTATAAATAATGGAAATTTACTAAGCTTTTTGCTTAGATCTGGCACAAGGCCATATGAAAGGGGCTCCCAATGAGACTCGAACTCACTCGTGTAGGTTTGCTAGTCGAGCTTGCTAACCATTACACCACCAGAGGCGCCTTGCTCTTATAAATAATGTACGAAAATTGAAATCAGTTAATTCCACTAACAACTCACAAAACTTACATTTTCGCCTGTCCTCTTTCCACCGGATTCAAATGGCAAAGTTCATCGAGTTCCTTTTATCAAAGATTTTACAAGTTCACTGCTTCGTACTGATCTCTAATTGAACATTTACCAACTCATCCGTGATGACTTGATTGATTGGGATATAGCATGGGTAACCAAACCACATCTCGCTTACCACATGCAACTCTTTGATTTTTAAAATGCGACTTGTGAAAAATTCTAAAGAATTCGAATATCCTAGAAATTTTTACCCTAAATCAGAACAAGTAACGTGCAGCCTGTTGTAATGAGAACTCGTGAAAATCGTGTCTGTCTTTTTTAGTTTTCGTCTTTATTGTCTGACCTTACCGTGACGTAGTAAGACGTCACGCGATAAGTCTCGTAACGTGTTTTATAAAAGAACTGTTTTTGCCTACCTTGTATAAAGTGCTGACAGTTGGAGGGTGAGTTGAACACGCGCGTAAATTTCAAAGTATCTTTATTGACGAACTAGATTGTCGCTTACAACAGCATAAAACTAGAAGGGGACTGCTTAGGGCATAACAGTACTATAACAACATCCTCCCACAATAATTAAAGTGAAGAAAAAAAGGAAAGCAAAGCAAAATAACACAGGAAAAATTCATCAGTGCGTTTGAAGAAGTTCGCAAAGCCATCATCCGTATCGTCGGGAATGCTGTCTTGTCTGCCACTTCGTGTTGTACGATGAGGCTGCTGAACTTCTAGATGTCTGTCCGCTGGCGTTTCAAGATGCTGACTATAAAGGGCTAGTATATCCTCTAACGGGATGATGTTTTTATAACCAACATCTGGATTAATAAAGAATTCATCCGTTGTTTTGAGTAAGAGGCGCCGATTGAGTCTAATTTTGATGTCTTTATGGATCTCCCCTGAATCGGAACGGGAATACTTTAGAACCTTATGACAGTCTGTAGAATGCCAAATTTTGCTATCTTGCTCTGATGCATAATATCAGTGGGAGATGTTTGTGAGAGAATGAATGTCGAAAAACTTGGTAGTATAATCAACAGCGATCACATATGTTTTTTTTTATGGAGTTCAGAGATATCTGTGGCAATTTTAGTTCATGGTATTTCAGGGATTTCATGGGGTATAATTGGTTCAGCAAACTTAGTTGCGTTCTCAAGACAAGTACTGCAGTTGCCAACCATGGCTTTAGTTTCAGCTGTGATACCAGACCAGTAGATATGTTTTCTTGTTTAGGCGATACTTTTCTCAATGCTTTGGTGTGTCGAGTGGATAAGGTTTCAGACTTCTCCTCGTAGGTCAATGAGAATGATTATTCCGTTCCCTTTTTTGCAGTATTACATTTTGCATAGGGATGTTCTATCAACTATTGTAGAACGGTTTTACTAACGGATCTACTTTTTTTATTTTTCGTGCCAACCATAAATAGTATATTTAGTTCGGAGTTTTAATGACTCTAAAGAGTTGACTGGTGCTGTTGAATGCATCGACTGCATCTCTGCCGAAGAATAAGAGACACCTCAACGAATATCCTGGATATGTGTAGCAGAAAGAAACTTGAATTTTTGTTTGGCGCGTAATTTAATTTGACCGTTAGAGTCGCCGAACATTTTCACCCAATCAGGATGACCTGTTCTATTCAGCTCGAACCATATTTCCTAGCAGCACCAAAAATTGAAGAAAGCTCGCGAATCTCTCTCTCCCTCAGAAATCCTCAATGGGAACGGACGTCTATTCGTCTGTTCCTGAATAGCAGCAGCACCATCAACCATTATGAGGAGAGCCATCTAGTTTATGGATCCCTTGGGTCTATTCTTTTAGACCAAGGGATCCTAGTTAAAAACAAATTAGATGATACACTCTAACAACTTCCTACCTTATTTCCTTACTACGAGGCTCGTAGCATACCAGTGTAAACCCCTTTATTTCATGCTACCATTAAAACCTTGATACAAAAACCTAACGACGTCTTCGTTCTTCTCCACCACCTTTATTTTCCATCAACATTTAGCGAGGGGATAACTACCAACGAAATACCAACGCAAACAATGTAATACCAACATAACCAACGTAAAACCAACTTAAACCGTAAACCAACAACCTAATAATAATAATAATAATAATAATGTTATCCCCATCGCTATAAATGGCGACCTTCCGGCTTGTGAGAACACGCAACCACATATAAAAACAAGCTAAATATACCACTACAAAATGGAAATTAAATATCAAAAACACAATATCTCTACCTACATATGATAATAAACTGCGTCTGATGGCGCGGCTCCCGTCCTGGAGCTTTGGGGAATGTAGAACACCCCTTCATTACCATTAATCCCAGGTCCACTCTGTCCGGGAGTGAAGTACCTGGTAGGGTCCTATCTGTGAGTCAAATAGAACAGTTTGACATTTAAAATGTGTGCAGACAAATGAGTGCTGTTAAATTAAATCGTCAATGTTACATAGCAAAACTTGAAACCATATGGAAATGAAAATATCTGTGCGAGCAATACTTGAAACCACTTCACAGTGTACAAACAAAGGATTAATATTAAATGAAATTATTAATGCTATTTGCAATAGTTAAAACTATTTAACTGTGTGCAAACAATAGCAATACTTGTGTGTAAACAAAATTGCTCTAACTCATTTGAAATAAGAATACCAATAAACTATTAAGATACAAATCATATACGTGTAACCATTTAACAGTGTGCAAACAAATCACTGATGTCAAATTGAGTTATTACTGTTATATAGCAATGCTTGCAACCATTTAACGGTGTGAAAATATTGGATTATTAATACTACATAGTCATACTTGGAACCATTTAACTGTGTGTAAACAAATGAGCTCTGGCTTGTTTTGAAATATCTACAAAATATGTGTATACAAATAATATGTTTGATATATATATAAACAAGATTCGGTACTAAATAACCTACAAGGGTTGATATGGCATAAAATACTGCCAACCGTTTTTTTTTTTTTTTCACAGTGTGTTGACTTTCTTGTCAGTCATTGGTCACGACTTGTTGATGAGGCGTGCATGGTCTTCCATGTATTCAGTGGTGATTTCAGTTTTGTAGTCATTTAACTAAGGGCGTGAGGGTATGTCAATAACAACTATATCTTTCCCTGGGATTTAATTAAGAGTGAAATCATATCGCTGCAGTGCCAACATGAATCGCTTGATGCGTGATGGTGCTATCGTAAGTGACTTTCTGAAAACTGATAATTAAGTTTGGTAGTCGTTTTCAACTTCAAAGTGATATCCATATACAAATTCGTGGGATCTTTTGTAGCTAAATGAAACTCTTTAAGGAGCAGTTGTTCTGCTCAGCTGGAGTAGTGGCACGCGATGCATATGCAAAGTTAATTAGTTGAGTTTTATATCAACTTTTGTGGGTTATTTAACGCCATAATCTCGTTTATGCGTATATTAAGTATATATGGTGTGGTACGACGTTGGGCATTCATTTCTGTGGGTATGGGTGTGGGTGAGTGCCAGTCAGAGGATTCATTTGTCTGTTTTGGTGCGAAACCCACTCAAAGGCCTTGCACGCGATATTTCCGACGAAACCAGAAGACAAGGAAAGGCAAGGTTCCAGGGCAGTCAACAGAAGTCGGGGAAAGGTGACGGTTAGAGATATGCGGCAGCTAAGCGAGGAGCTAGGACCTGTGGACTCAGAAGCCTGGTCAGCCAACGTGAGAGGATGAGTCAGCGTTCCTGGTGAGTGTGTGGGAATTTCGCTTGGATACACGCTCGCGATAGCCCACAGAAAACCACAGAAAAGTGTCAAAAACTTCTCTCTCCTTGCGCTTGGAGTTAACCCAAGTTCGTGTTTGTTCTTTCTTTCACTCTCGGTTGTGTATGTTGTGTCTGGTGTGTTTGTAAAGCAATGTGAAATGCCCCTGGCCGGAGATGAGAGAAACCACTTGACGATCGGATGGTCATGAGCTGGTTTAGGAGGTTGAGATAGTGGGGACCGGCTTGCGGGCATATTGTCACAATGGTTTGTAAGCATATTGTCTCAATGGTTTGTAAGAGTGTGGGTAACATTTTAAACGAGTCAAAGCTCATTTGTTTACATTGTTGAAATAAGTTTCTCTGTTGTAGGGGGAAGTCAATGGATCAATATCTTGGATAGGAGGTCGATTTTTTAAATTTAGTTTATTATACGGGTAGAATCTGTCGACTCAAATAGTTATTTTATGTTTGGGAATTTGTAGAATATCTTTTCGTGTATGGGAGAGATCTTTGCTTTCTATCAGTAAATGCTTCATTGTGTATGGCTTTCTGGAGGAGCGTTTTGATTGCAGTTCCTTTTTTAGTATATAGGAATTTGATACTGGCCTATAAGTAGTCAGTTTAAAGGGTTTTATTCTCTTCTGGTCTTACTAGAATCTGGTTTCCTCTCTTTCATGAGGGATTGGATTTGGTAGACCTTGTTATTGGGATTTTCCTCCCACATCTGTTGGTTAGAATTTGCCTGATTTGAGGTTTTAGATCAGTGTATGGGATTCTAAAGCTATTCTCTGGTACCATGTGGAGATTTGGCAATCGAATCAGCTGTATAGTTTCCCTGGATTCCTATATCGCACAGAATCCAGCAGAATGCAACCCTTTTCCTGAGAGTTATGGAGTTAAGGGAATTCAGAGGATTAGTGATGAGAGGATTATCTACTTTTTTTTTTTTTTTTACAAATGAGAGTGCAGAAAAGGAGTCGGGAGGGATGAATCTTTTAGAGTTTTATTTTCGATGCAATATTAGTAGCTAAGCGTATAGTGCATGTTTCTGGAGTGAATATGGAAGCTTCTTTAGGGAGGTGTTTCTTGGCTGTTTTATTTTCCTAAACTGCACCACATCCAATTCGATTGCCGTTTTTGGAACCATCTTTGTAGATATGGGAGAAGTTGGGTTACATTTCGTGGATGTTGAAAAGTATTTCTTTGTACGTTTATGTGAGAGTGTTCCTTTTGGTGAGTTTTGTTAGGTCAAGTATCATTATACCAAACTTCCAGGTGGTCTCATAAACCTTCTCCAGATCGAAGAAGATTATCATAACGTGTTGTTTTTGGATGTTGTCTTCTCTTATGGGGGTTTCTATGGTAGATCTTCGCTTTCTGAATCCCCATTGGGAATTGATTATAAGGTTGTTGAATTCGAGAAACCAGACCAATCTTTTGTTGAACATACGCTCCATAGTTTTGCAAAGGCAGCCAGTTTGTGCTTTTGGGCGATAGTTTGTTGGATTTGAGCTGTCTCTCCCTTGATAAGGTATAGGGATTGTTGATATTTTCCATGATTCTGGGAATCTATCATTTATCCAAACATTATTGTTTGGATAGTGCTTGAAGTTAATAGAACTTGTTCCTTGTTTCTTGGAAGCAAACTCTTTTGAGGATCTGGCTGGTCAAAAGATGTTGTAATTTTTCGTAATTGACCCGGGTTCCTCTGCAGTTCCACAATATGAGGGTTGAGCTACGAATTTTGCTTGGGTTGGTGGAGTTGATTATGGTGGATTAGAGTTTTTTTTTTTGGTTTGTTTTTCGTGCTAGGCTCTTCTGTCTTCATGCTTTTTATGAAGCTAAATCTATTTTTAGTATCTATCTTTGTTGTTTAGAGGTCTGTGGTTTGGCTTTGTAAGTTCGACAACTGTACATTTTGACAAGGAAATTTCAATTCTGTGTTCTCTTTATGTTTTGGGGCGTATCTCTCATCACGATAACCTTTTCTATTAAGAAAGGGGAGAATTTGGTCAGGCAGACATCCTCCAAAGATTCAAAGACAATGAATCTGGGGAAGTCTGCTGCCTCGTTCTCCGAGTTTGATTCGGATAATTTTTTTCTTTTTTATTCGAAGACGCCATAAGTGTTGTTTATTTTTCGCTGGTCCTGTACTCCACCACCACCCACCACGGAGTCCAACTTCTGTTCGGAATGTACCAAGAGGGAAACCCATTCGCTTTTGTTGAGACGAGGATACACGACCAGCACACGCAAGGCAACCGACTTTTCTTGCTCTTTTGTTCAAAGATGGCTCCTAAAGCAAGTTTACTCAAGTCTATGGAGATTTTTGCTGGGAGGGATTCTAAAGTTGTAGTAAGAGTTCATTTTAAGCAGGTCCTTCAGATTATCAATAGCTTTTTGCTGCGGCTGATCAAATGACTATTCAACGTCATTTTGGAGTTATGTGCGAAGAGGAGCAATGATTTATGGGTAGTTGAGAATGAAGCTATATGGGTAATTGCTCATGTCGAGATAGCGTTGCAACTCTTCTTTCTTATTAGGGTTGGGCATTTAAAAATTGCTTCTATCTTGGAAGTGTCGTGTTTGAGTCTTTCTATTTATAAATCCTTTTGATTTATGCCCTAAGTAGATCAAGTCGGTGGCAAGAAAAACACATTTTTTAAATTGAATATAAGATCATGTTGCTTTATACGGTAAAATACGAATTTGACTTTCTGGTAATGTTCTTCTAAGTCTGATGACCATACGATTATATCCTCCTGAATATTTCTTACTCCCTGTCAGTACTCTCAAAGATACGACCAGTTTTGATCTGAAATATCTTATTTGCACTATGTATACCGTATGGTAGGCGGATAAATCTATAATAATCTAAGGGAATAGTTTTGAACTATCCTTATCAACAGGTGTCTGCCAAAAGCTATTACTTGCATCAATTTTAGAAATGTATTTTGCACCATGCGTATCTACAAAGATTTCCTCTGCGATAGGAAGTTGAAAATTGTCCCGTTTTATAGCTTTAAGTTGCAGGGATCCAAATAAATACGTAGAGAGACATTTGGTTTTTCCACGATTATTAGGGAGTTTAGCCATTTGGTCGGTTCAGTAACTGTTTTGATGATGCCCATTTTGGTCAGTATGTCTAGTTCTGCTTTTAGCCTCGTTTTCAATGCAAAGAGAATCTTTCTAGAAGGATTAACCACAGAGAGAACTGAAGAATCAACTGTTTTGTGGTGTGTCGTGCTCAAAATTCTAATTTCACCTGTAACACAGTTGACGTGATGATTAGTTATTTCATTACCCGGTTTGGTTAGGCCGCGAGTTTTTCGGTTAGCTAAGTTAGGTAAAATCTTTGAGCGGAAATGTAAGTCAAATGTAAGGTCAAATGTAAACAAAATAGATTCATATCTTGTCTATGACAGGTTTGATTAGGGAAATGAAAACAGTGAATTTGGGACACGTGAGAGATGACGCAATAATTTAGCAAGATGACAACACCTTACCGATATTCTGAAATTAAATATATAAAAATTGACGAGTTTTAAAAGAGTTGTCAGTTAGAAGTTTGCGTTCAGAGAGTTTAGTCGGGCTGGGGGTGGGGAAGCGTGTCTCTTTGTTATATGTTCATAGACCCTTACAGATTTTCTCTCTTTCTCTCTCTTTCTCTCTCTTACTTGTTTTCTCTCTCTCTTTCTTTCTTTCTCTCTCTCTCTCACTTGTTCTCTTTCTTTCTTTCTTTCCCACTCTCTCTCTCTCTCTCACACTTGTTCTCTCTCTCTCTCTCTTTCGTGCTACTGTATGCCGTCTGAACATCGAACAGAAATAAATGATTGTTAATTATTAACGGAGAGTTCTTGTTTTCAAGTTGCCAACATCCGGGCAACTTTGTTCCAACGGATCACCCCGACCGTCAGAAAAAGTTCCGGATGGATTGTGTCATTCCTTATCGGTGGATCTTTCAAACACGGTGTGGGCACAGAGAAGACTGATAAATAATTATCTGGAAACATATTTGGTACCGGACCAAGTGATAGTGTTAAAATTGGTGCCGGGCCAAACTATGATACTATATTTGGTATCGTGCTCAAGATAAGTGGCTAGACGTTGCAAACTGTAGTATCATACACCAAAACAGTCCTGGCATTTTCCAAGGAATGCTGGTAGATTTATGTTAATGTTAGAAATCCGTTTGATTTGTTTAAGTTCCCACAGGTATCAGCACCCGAAACGGCCTGAAAATCTGTCAGCTATTATGAACATAACTAGAGAGATTGTATGTTTGTGATTTACTGAATCTATGCATTTGCCTTGAATAGGAATGCAAATGTTGTTGGCAGAGAGAGAGTGTAATTGAGGTTGACTTCAGTCTTGGACGTCGATGAAGTTTTTGTATATGGTTTTGGGGAGTACATTTATTTCAGCGTCTGAATCGATTCTAAAATCAACCATAGAACTGTTAGTGTTGAGATTTGTGGTCCGGTATTTAACTTACTAGTCGACTGAGTTAATGGATTATAAAGACAGTTCATTTGAAAAGTGTGTTTCATGGTGGCATTGATCGTTTCCAGGAAGAATTTTTATTGATCCAGGTTTGAGTCAATTGAGTCAGTGTATATTTCTATTTGCCGCATTGATTTTCGTGAATGACAACAACTGGTAAAGTGTCTCTTACAGTTGTATTTTATGCATCGCTTATTGTATGCTGATCATTGTCCATGGAGGTAAGAACGGAATTTTCTAGAATTGATGTGGAACTGTTTGCTTCGTTCTTTCTCATGATCATATTCATTACGATTTGTCTAAGAATGTGTCCCGGGTCTGTTTTTATCTCTACGTGAACGAAATGTCGACTTCTGGAGTTTCGGAAGTTGCCTTTTGGTTTCTTTGACGCCCTAACCAGCTTGAATTGCCTTTCTTAGAGTCAAGTCAGGTTCTCTGGGTTGGCATTTTGTGAGATGTGAGTTCTTAAGACCGACTATTAAAATGTTTTTTTTTTTTTAAGTGGCTGCATAAGTCACCGAATTCGCATTTATTCACACGTTGACGTTCTTTTGTCACATAGTCGTCGAACTTTTGATGATTCTTTGTTTGCAACATCATCCATGTTTGTTGTAACCTCGAAGTAAATAGATTGATTGGTTGATTTTAGCGACATGTCAACCCATCTAGGGTTATTTCATGCCTAGAGGTGAAGGAGAATTGCGTTCACTGCATGCTTATATTAATTTTTTTTGTGTGTATTTGTTTTTTTAATGCGTTTTTTGCACAGTTATATGATATCAAGTATTACTACTTGAAACAAATAGAGAAGTGTCTCCGCGGCGTAATGGTTAAATCGCTAGGCAACGGCCTCGAAGTAAACGAGTTCAAACTCCCATCACGCAACTACGTTCACTTTCGGACAAATGCTCTTGGGAAAGATATGAACCCCCTTATCCCACCAGCTATGGGTTAAATAGTTCCTTAACTGTCCTTCTACAAGGATGGCTTGGCGTTAAATAACCCAGGAATTTCGATATGCCATTGAACAAAGAAACCAAACCTAAAACAAATAATTTGCACACATTTGTTTAGTTTCAAGTATTCCTATTTGTTATTAACAATTATATAAGTAAAGTTGGTGACTGTAGTCAAGGCGGCTGACCCGAAAGCTCCCTTTTCAATAGCTACTACACCGGGGTGTAAGGAATGGCGCTACTCCTGTCCCTGGATTGCACCACTTTACCCTTGAAACGTACCTTATAATACTGAGTATTTAAGCAAGGAGGTATCAAGTACCACTTTTGGAGTCTTTGGTATGACTTGAACCCCGGTCTCCCGGGCCATTGGCGAACACTCTAGTACTAAGCCAATGAGCCGGTTTCGAGTAATTATTTCTATTCAATGATTTATTGTTTGCACACCGTTATATGGTTTCTGCGTTAGAAAAATATTTAGTTTTCATATTTGGGGAAATTTTTTGTCTGAAGAGGAGAATTGGGTCTTTTGCCATCAAAATTTAGAAGAAAAGTCTAATGTGGAGTCTTTGGCACTTTTTTCGACAGTGAAGATTCAGTTCACAACATGAACAGACTCATTTTAATTTTGAAATGAAACGTTGAGAGACTCCAAAGTTAACATTATTGATAAATTTTTGGACCGCTTCATTTTTCGCCTCTGTTTAGAGGTATTTCTAAGTTTGTTTTCTTTTTTTTTTTTTTGAGAATTTTATTTATTCTGAAAGAGAATATTTGTATGTATTGATTTGAAAATATTTTCCTATGATGGAGAAATTTCATTTATTCAGAATGAGAAAATTCTGATGTATTGAAAATATTTTTCCTCGTTGGAAAGAAAAATTATTTTTTCGGAATGAGAGAATTCAAATGTACTGAATAAACTTCTCCGAGCAGGAGAAAAATTATTTTCTATATGAGAGAAATTCAATTTTGAGAATCGAAAAAAGTTTTTCCTTTTTGCAGTAAAATTCATTCTTCTGGTGAGTTTCCTGATTTTTTAGTATTTTGAACAACAAAAGGTTTCTAACAACATTTCGAGGCTGAAAACAACGGCACCAGCATCAAAGTATACAGCTTTATTCTGTACAATTTGGTTGTTACTGCTGTTTTGTATTAATCAAATTAAAGACGATGTTTCTTTTAATACATTTATTGATATCACTTTACAGTTGGTGATTTATCTGATCCAGTGTATCTCATACCAGGACTTGAAGCGAAGTGTTCCCAGAAATTACAACGCAAAGGAGTTTACACATATCAGTATACGTCAGGAAATAGTTTCCATGTTACTGTTACCGATTCAAGCGCCGGGAAAGGTTTTCTGAATTCCAGCTATCTTAAAAACATCAGTAATAATTCATGAACATTTTTTTCATGAACTTTTTCCTCTAAAAAATTCTTTGTGTTGAATTTTCGTGTGTTATTTTTCAAATTTTTTTGTGAGGAAGTTACTTCGGGTTTTGATGTTTTTATTTTTATCTTGCACAAGGAGTCGTTCATTAATTAATATATTTTTTAAATCACCAAGACCTTCTCTCTTTTATATTCTTATATTTGCTCTTAATTTTAGGTTGCCAAATGTTTCTCCTTGTTGAATTTAATTGAAAGAGCTAAATTCCCGACGTTATAGCAATTCAATTTTTTTAATAGCTTGTAGCAGAAAGTAGTAGGTCAAAATTACTAAAAACGTCCGAATTGAATTTATCCGTGGTCAAATTGTTCGTTTATTGCCGCAGAAATAAAGGTTAATTTTTTTTCTAGGTAATTAACTTACCCAGAAAAAAAGGTTTGTTTTTTGTTTTGTCCTTGAGGTTTGAACCAAAATACTCAACCGCTCCCCTCACCATTCATACACGTGACAAAATAATTCATTCAGAGTAAACCCTTAACATGGTTTATATAAATAATATTATTTCTATTTCAGCGTCTTTATACGAACTGACGTCAGAGTAAACTGGTCGTTGTCCTAAGTGGGACAATGTCACATTCGTAAGAACAGGAATAAAACCCGTTTCTGATTGGTTAAAATAAGGCCATGTTCATCACTTCAAAGAGAATACATATATCACAATCGGTGATTAGTGTGTAAATTAGAAAGACATAGAGTCCAATCAATTAAAATTTGTAGTTGAACTGGAACTTATTTAAACGGTAAAATGTTTGAATGGTTTGATTAGAAAAAAAACTTACTGCAATGTTAAATAACTGTTTTTATCAATTCTAAACGATCCACAAACTCTTTGGATTCCCATTGTAACAGAAGTCCATGATGGTATTGATGCTACCATATAGGAAAGAGTTAACGATTCTAATAATAATTTCATAATTATTTCCGTTTCTTCAAGAATTTGAAGGATTAAAAATGATGTTCAGCGGTAATGCTAACACAAAATTATCGTTCAGTTAAAAATTGGATTGGAAATTGCTTTATTCTCCTAGAGCATTTTAAGTTTATAAAGATCTTGCTATGATTTACCGTTTTTTTTGCTGTGTTATGATTACCATGTCCCGTTTTTTTTGCTGTGTTATGATTACCATGGCCCTCCCCTACACCTTGGTGTAGTAGCTATCGAAAAGGGAGCCTTCGGGTCACCCTCGACTATGGTCGCTAACTTAACTATGATTACCATTATATATATTCAAGCAAGTTTTGTTAAAGACGATGGAACACTGTTTATTATTTTGAATTTTATTTTTTCAAGACTCCTTGTTATTTTTCTTGTGTCAGGATCTAGATGCTAAGCTTCTACCTAAGCCTTTTCGACCATACTTTTGGTCATCATCAGGGGTAGAGTAGTTTTGAGTTGACTGTTTTAATCATTTGTAGCGTTTTGTTTTGAAGTTGTTGGTTGGAACGTTTTCAGCGATTTGTTTTAAAACGTTCGGTTGGAAAAAGATTTACTCATAGAATTAGTGATTTTTAGTTATTAAAAATATTTAATATGTTGGTGCCTATGTTAAATGCTATTTTATTAGCTTGTTTTTTAAATCTTTTATGCTTATTGGTTCTAGGATTTGTAGTCGTTTTTTTATTATTGTTTTTATATATAATTATTGTATTATCTGTGAGAATCTTTCTTACATCGGAAGATGTTAGTTGGTTAGTGCTATTGTCATGCTTGATAATTAAATGTCGTTTTATGGCGCTATTTTCAGTAAGGCGACGAGATAATGTTGTGGTTGTATAACCAATGAAAGAATTATTTTTGTTTTTTCGGGAGGCACTCTCGAAATAAACATATAAATTTATAGACAACATTGGTTTGGTTTAGGTGTATTTTAGTGGAATTGATGTTATTTTTAAACGACATTTCCATCGCAACACACTCTAACGACAAAATTAACAAAGTTAAACAAACGCTAGAAAAAAACTAAACTTTACCACCGAACTAAACATTATTTTAAAAAATCCCTTTCTTTGATGTACTCACCGACTCCACTAATAATAATAAATTCACTACATCTCCATATAAAAAGCCGACCAACTACAATTCCACTCTACTTAACTACCACAGTGAATGTCCATAAAAGTATAAAATAGCAATTATAAAAAACTTAATTCATAGAGCATTTTACATCTCCTCTTCTAAGACAACATTTTATAAATAACTTACCAACATAAAAGAAACGTTTGTCAATAACCATTTGCCTAATAAACAAGTTGATCCAAAAATAAAACACTACCAACAATAACAACACCAACAGAATTAATCTATATTACAGAAATCAAATCCACAATGACTACAAATTAGACGAACAAGTAATAACCAACATAATAAAAAGACACATTAAACCTATCAAAAACAAATAAAACTTATCATCTACTACAGTAAATTTAAAACATCAAATCTTATCGTTAAAGAATAACACCAATTCCACCAAAATGCACCTAAACCAAACCAATATAGTCTATAAGTTTAAATGTCCATTTCGAGAGTGGCTCCCGAAAAACAATTGCCCAGTCGGCTGGGGCTGTAGAATACACCGACTGTACCTCTACAGAGGAGTAAGACCCCCCCAACGAGTGTCCTGGATATGACACAAAACAATCTGATGATGAGGTTCCAGTAATGCTGGAGCTTTGGGGAATGCGGAGTACCCATTTATTGTCATCGCTCCCAGGTCCACTCTGGCCCGGAGTGGTAGCACCTGATAAGGGTCCTATCTATGGGTTAAATAGAACTAAACCGTAGTTTCTTGACTTTACAGTTTTTTGCATTTAAACTGTGTATTTATGCTAAACCGAATTGTTTAAAATAGAACTGTTTTGACATTTAAACTGCGTATTAATGCTAAACTGAATTGCTCGAAAGAGAACTGTTTTGACATATAAACTGTGTACTTATGCTAAACTGAATTATCTGAAATAAAACTGTTTTGACATATAATTTTGTGTATTGCCCAGTCGGCAGGGGCTGTAGAATACACCGACTGTACCTCTGTAGAGGGGTAAGACCCCCCTCCCGACGAGTGTCCTGGGTTTGACACTAAACAATCAGATGGTGATGTTCCAGTGATGGTGGGGCTTTGAGGAATGCGGAATACTCCTTCATTACCATGGCTCCCAGGTCCACTCTGGCCCGGCGAGGCCCTATCTATGGGTTAAATAGAACTAATAGCATACTTATGCTAAACTGAATTGTTTGACTAAACTGAATAGCTTGAAATAGAAATGTTTTTGATAATTGAACTGTACTTAAATTTAAACGGTGTGCTTATGCTAAACTGAATTATTTGAAATGGAACTGGTTTTTGACATTGAAACTGTACTTACACTAAACTGATTTGTTCAGTATAGAACTGTTTTGATATTTAATTGTGTAAACGAAATCTGTATATATAAACTGAATTAACTGAATTAGAACTGCTTGACTTAACTGAATCGCTTGAAATAGAAATGTTTTTCACTATTAAACTGAACTTACATTTAAACTGCGTACTTATCCTAAACTGAATTATTTGAAATAGAACTATTTTCATAAACTGTACTTACATTTAAACAACGTGCTTATGCTAAACTGGATTGTTTGAAATGGAACTGTTTTTGAAATTGAAACTGTACTTACACTAAACTGAATTATTTAATATAGAACTGTTTTTACATTTAACTGTGTAAACAAAATCTGTAAAACTCAACTGAATTAACTGAATTAGAACTGTCTGAATAAACTGAATAGCTTGAAATAGAAATGTTTTTGACAATTAAACTGTGTACTCACGCTAAACTGAATTGTTTGAAATAGAACAGATTATTTGTATAAAAATCGATTTGGCGTTAAATTACCTACAAAGGTTGATATGCCATAAAATCCAACTAACCAACCTAAAAACAAAAATAATTCTTACATTGGCTCTACAACTACGACGTTATCTCGTCGTCTTACTTATCACCTTTCTGAAATAGCGCCATAAAAAAACATTTAATTATCAAACACAACAATTGCACTAACCAACTAATGTAATATTTTGACCTTCGACCCGGCCCAAAAATACTATTCCAAGGTGATACACCGGAAGGAAGTGACACATTCCAATGGCCAGTAATCGAAAGAGATCGCGTGGGCGGATTAAGGCTTATGATATGGGACAAGGTGAAGGTCCCATTGTGCCACTAACAGTGATGCACTGGAAGAGAGTAACCTCTGAACTGCATGACAGTTATTTCCGCTTGATGACGATTAAACATCGGATTCAAAGATCCAGTAGGCGATCGTGTGGGCGTTGAGTTATTATTTAACTCAGTTGAGTTTGGGTCCCAGGGCAGTTGCCAGCAGACTTCCAGACAGTAGAGACCAGATGTGGTAGGAAAGACCACACCCGACCGAGGGGGCCCTCGGAAAGCCCCGATGGAGTTGACCCCAACATCAGGAGAACAAGAAAGACACAACGTGACGGTCATAACAGCGGGGTCAAAATATGAAGTTTATGTTTGGTCTCCAGCACCCTCTCACATGCAAACCTTCAACAACCCTTTCGAACCCTTGCAATAAAGTGAGAGGTGAATATTTTTCTAAAGAAGTCTTCTTGCGTCTTCCCTCCTGCATCTTAATTGTTACTGCGTCGTTTATTACTGCGTCTGTTATCATTGCGTCGGTATGTATCCAATATATATATGTATGCAACACTAACATCTTCCGATGTAAGGAAGATTCTTATAGAAAATACAATAATTATATATAAAAACAATAATAAAAAACGACTACAAATCCTAGAAACAATATGCATGAAAAATTAAAAAAAACAAAAACAAGCAAATAAATTAGTATTTAACATAGGCACCAACATATTAAATATTTTTGATAAATAAAAATCACAAACTCTATTAGTAAATCTTTTTCCAACCGAACGTTTTACAACCAACAACTTTAAAACAAAACGATACAAATTATTAAAACAGTCAACTCATGACTACTCTACCCCTGATGATGACCAAAAGTTTGGTCGAAAGTGCTTAGGCAGAAGATATGGGACAATTCCTTTAGCAACTAGATCCCGACACTAGAAAAATAACAAGGAGTCTTGAAAAAATAAAATTCAAAATAATAGACAGTGTTCCATCGTCTTTAACAAAACTTGCCTTAATAATTACTTGCTGCCTAAATATACACTCTTCAACATATATATATATATATATGTGTGTGTGTGTATAAATTGATAATGTAGTTTGCTACATCTATAAACAAAGTTAGCTCAGTATTGGTGATTGAGCATACATACCTAAGGTTAGGTGGCGTAGACACAGAGTTAATGAGGATCGCATCGATGAGAAACTGGCTGTTACTAAAAGCCGTTGACCATGTGTCTACGCTATCTTAGATTATATGTATATATACATCATCACGTCATACTGATAGTATGGAGTTCCCAGAATCTCTCTCTTTCTCTCTCTCTCACCATCTGTCGCAATCCTTCATCACTCCGGTCAGGTCCTCTAGACAGTATCCCGTGTCCGCATAGACAGTATCCCGCGTCCTCTAGACAGTATCCCGTGTCCGCATAAATCGGCCAACTCCAAGGCGTTCATGTTTGCAAATTCATAAAAGAACCTCGCTTACGAGTATTGTATACTCACAATGATATCAATAACAACGAGAATAATAATAGTACAAATCCAGGCCGTACGAACGAGTTTATTCCTTTCTACCTTCAGTCGTTGGCAACACGAAGAGAGAGACACAAATCATAAAAGCCGATGTTAACCATACTATCCTGCTCCCCCCACCACCACCATCACCACGAGCGGCGCATCTTGTGATGTTTAAGATCTCAATTCATCTCTGCCGGTCTCGATCCCAAAAATATGATTTGCTTTTTAGATCCGAAAAACCCAATCGCCGCTCCAACGGTAAAAACTCAACTAATCAGTCTTTTCAAAATCTTCAAAACTCCCAGGACATCTCTTCCGGGCATGACGTCATCAACCCACTCAATTCGCTTCAACGGCTGTCTTTAGCCCATTTCCTGTCTGGGGTTCATTATGACAGATGATGATTGTCATATCTTTTCCGCGCAGGCATAAAACTGCACCATCTGACAATGCACCTGAATTAAGAGACACCGAGTAGTTCAAAGACTAACCAAACTAAATAATAAAATATAATTAACGAAAAATGATCGATGTAAAAAATCATTCCTTAGTCATATAACATGAGTTCGTACTTACTTCTTCTGCAGTAATTCACATAACTTGTTCGTCTTACAGGGATGGTTTGTGAGATGGGAGGTAAGTAGCCGTACAGCTATTGTTTTGCTGGGAGCTGCTTCCAGTATTTCTTCAAGACAGCATCTAGTGTTCTAGTATATTTCACATTTAGCTTTTTCTTCATGCTTTTCGTTTGACTCCAGGTGTTGCATCCATACAGTAGTACCGACACAGCCACAACTTGGAAGGAATCCCGTCTTATTTTATCAGAGAGATTAGATATCCATATGATTGAAACTATGACAAACGTCGACTACGTGAATGATCTAGCGCTTCGCACAAATACTCCTGCTCAAGCTGAATCCTTGCTACATAACCTGGAGTAAGTAGCTGCAGCAGCAGGGAGCATTGACATTTTCGTGAATATATATATATATATATATATATATATATGAAAAAAATGTAAATAAATCCGACAGTATGAAAATGTTTAGGGATGAACACAAGGTCTTCAGAGGATGATTTTATTCGTAGTAATATTTGCTCACGTTAAACGTTTCAATCTTAAGACCTTCATCAGGGAGAGAGAGTTATTAAATGAAATGAAAAAGATGAATAACTTTTAAAACATTCTATATCCGTTGGTAGCGTTCTGTTTCAAATTTGCGTGATGTAATAAGCATTGCAAAATTTATTGATAAAAAATACATATCTATCTATCTATCTATCTATTTTATAGTACATATCTACCTATCATTGGTATTTCATAATATATCTATCCATCTTCATCCGTATTAACCTTCTTCTTTCTATCGCTACTTGTTTGATTCCACAGTTTATATGTCTTTCTGAATATATATAAACGAAGAGGCAGAATTATTTTGAATAAGGAATTTTGTAACTTTTCATCGTCAATTTGACCAAATAAGAAGACAAATTGTGGTTTAAAATGATATTAGACACCACAATTTTCCAGCGTTTTTTTATCCTGTATATAAACTAACCTCTTAGAATCTTTAAAATTAAAGTTGTGATTATATTTTAAATTGTTTGACCAAATATTATTAGTTTCTTCTTTTTAAATCTCTCAAGTGCTCTTAAATTCGTTTTTTAAGACTACGAGAAGATTCCCTCACATATTTTTATTACAATCCAGACATGGAATTTCATAAACCCCAAGTCTGGATTTGATGTGGGTATTGTTATTTTCATTATTAATTGAATTCCTAATTGTCTTTGTAGAGTTAGAGACTGTTTTAATTCCAACGTTGTTTAAGTTTTTTTTCGATGATATTTGTGGTTGAATTGTAGGATAAAATGATATTTCTATGTAATAGATTATCATTTTAAAAATTATAGTTTCGAATTTCTGGAGAAACGTTTGTTCAACGTTGGCAAATATTTCTACAAATAAAATCATCTTTTGAAGACCTTGAGTTTTTTCCTTTCTCTATGTTTTCATATATATATATATATATATATATATATATATATATATATAATAATAAATAAATATATATTAGAGATATATATATTTGATTATTATATAATAGCTCTATCCTAGATATTGAGCACTCTCCATATTATATAGCACTTGGTTTGACACATAACCACAAAGGGATTTAGTGACAACCAACATTCTTATTATATATATATATATATATATAAATGAATAAATCTGTAAATGAATTTGAATGTGGTACTTTAGATTTCTATTTCATATACTTATACTTCAATGTATATGGTCGTCTTCAGAGGAATAATAATTTTTAAGGGAATCTTTTTTCTGGCTTTTATTGTGAAGACTGTTTTGATTAGGTTCTGATTCTTTATAGTTCCACGATTTATGTCTGTGAATATCCTGTTTGGGTTAATTGTCTGTGAAAACCTTTGACTTTCGCCGATATTTTTGTGTATATATCTACAAGAATGTACTCTACGTGTGTGTGTGTGTGTGTGTGTGTGCACATTCGTATACATCTAAGTATATCCATGTATATACACTTGTGCACATTTTTTCAGAGTTGTTCTTTTTTTTCTTTCTCTCTCTTCCTCTCTGAGTTCAATGTAAAATAGTCTGTGCTTGTATGTATGTTTGCGTTTGTGAGAGTGAGTATGAAGTTTGATTCTGTGTGTGTGTGTGTGTGTGTGTGTGTGTGTGTGTGTGTGTGTGTATGCGAGTGTGTCTGCGTGAAGTTAGGCTCTGTTAAATATAGGTTTGAATTTATGAATTTTTTCTTTTTTGAAATTTGGCATTATTTCAAGGACTCAACAACTGCATTCGTAAAGGTGTTTAGAAACAGAGAGTTTTTATTTTATTTTCTGGTAATCTAAAGTTGCTTGTATTTGTGCATATGGGTGTGTATAAATGGATATACTAATATGTATATGAACACACACACACACACACACACACACACACACACACACACACACACACACACACGGAGTACATTCTTGCAAATATGTATTTAAAAAACAACAAAAGAAAAGAAAAAACATCTGCAGAAGCCAAAGGTTTTTAAGGACAATTAACTTTAACAGGACATTCACAGATACAAATCCAGCAAATCACAACTCAATCACAATAGTTTTCACTATTAATGTAGTATAGGACAAAAAAAAAAAAAAAAAAAATCAAAACGTTGCGTCTGACAAAAAGAAATGAATTCGCAGAAAAGAAACACTGGAAACTCGAATCTCAAGGAAGAAAATAGTAGTCGCTTTATTCTTGGTGATTACAGCGGACTGTTGTTTAAAAGTTCGTTCAATAGCGTTCTTCCTCGCCTTCTCTTTTTTTTTTTTTTGTCGCTATCAAACGTCTTCTTTTTTATCACTCTTTCCCTTCGTGCACTTCAGCTAGCGTACGTAGAAAAGGTTCACCCTCCTCTTCTTGGCGACGACGGTGGCGTTGTTATCGTCGGCCTGTTGATATTTATCATATCAGTCGGATTGCTATGACAGGCTGGTCTCTATATGACCTGGGTCGTGCGGCGTGTGCCTCTGTTGAAACCTGTTTGAAAACCTGTCTTGAACTGCCCAAATCTCGCTACTTGATTTTCTTATATAGCGATTTGATGGATCAATTCGAAGGTTCCCGAAGGTTCGATGCTCACCAGTGAAACAGTAGTGCAACACGTGAAAGTTCTAAATTATATCAAAATCACGCTTGAACACTACAGGTCACTCTGCCTGCAAGAGCGAGGTTTGTGACATTTTTGATCGTCAGACCTTTGTACCCAATGACTGATGACAGCTGATGTGCTCGAATGTTCTTTAACCTTGAGAACGCCGCAATTTAATAACGGCGCCCGTCCGTAATATTACATTAAAGCCAGATAAAAGGGCTGTCCAAACCATTATTAATCTCCTGAAGAAGACTATAAGGTCTGAAACACGAGTAGAGCATAGTTATATGAAATAAAAACTGAAAGTACCACATTCAAATTCATTTGTAGACCTTTTTTTAAATGTTTACTTTTCTCTCGTTGGACCAACAAAAGGTTTATATATATATATATATATATATATATATATATATATATATATATATATATATAGGATGCAATGGGTAAATTGTGGCCATCTTAAATTATTATTTTCTTGCGTGCGCTTTGTTTGTTTCAGGTTTTATCTATTATGGAACAAACTAGAGTCAGTTAGGCACTGTCTGCGAGGACATTTACGCAATTTTCTCCTCCAGAAATTTGGAAACAGTTGGTTGTATTGATTGTGTTTGTGTGTCAATTTGAGGACAGAGCATCGAATTCGAAAAGAGTTGGATGATTCCAATGGTGATTATGACGGTACAGCTGTTCGGAAGCATCACTATGATCGTTCCGATGAGAAAAGAACCCTCAATTTTGTTGGTAAGATCAAAGCTGTCAGAAAATTTCTGCGATTACATCAGTACTAACGTCAGGCCGTATAACTCCCCGGATTGCTATTCCTTTGATTATCATGTATGGTGCACGGTTGATCAAAATATCAACAGAACTCCGTGTAAAAGCAAAGATGAACTGAATGCAAAGGTAATGGCGGTATTTACTAATTTAAACAAGGAAGCCGTCTGAAAGGCTTACAGATTTCGAAATCGTCTGGGGAAGGAGGTGGAAGCAAATGGTGATTTCTTTGAATAAATTTCATCTATAGTATTTCGAGCTATTTACATGTAAATCAAGTAAATATATCTGATAAAGTGAAGTGTTAGTGTTATTTTTATTCTTGTGAAATTTAAACTATAATTTATCCATCGCACCTTTTGTGCGTGATATATATATATATATATATATATATGTGTGTGTGTGTGTGTGTGTGTGTGTGTGTGTGTGTGTGTGTATAAGAATTATAGCAGTTATATCTAATAATATTGATGCTTCTGTTTAAGGAAAAGTGAAGGATTTAAAGTTGTATGTCATAATTATTCCGTTACATTGAGAATTTTGATGAGTATGAAATGACGTTTAACGCAAATGCAGACCCCACACTTATCATTCTGCTGGAAATCTGGCGATATGTGCTTTTTTATGCTTGGTTAGAGGTACATACATACAAACAAAATGAGAATTGACTAATGTGTAGATAATTCATGTCAAAATAATAAAAGCCGATTTCCGCTTAAATAGAAAACAGGATGAAAAAAACCGTAAAAGTAAAATTTCATACTTTTTTCTTTAACCAACGTGTATCACCAAAATCTAAAAATAAAAAAAGACTCAGGTTTTTCGCAAAATCTAAAAATAGGAAAAGATCCACGTGTGTCATACTTTTCAGAAAGAACTTTTCCCTATTTTGCCGCCAAAATGCTAGTGAGTATAAATAGCACTAATCAGTAGCAGCTTAGGCAGTCTAAGTCTATAGATGAAACAAAAGGATCAGCCCCAAAATTTACCACCGGTCGGTAAATAAGTTTTATTCTCTAAGGAATTTTAGGATTGAGAATCAAGTGATTATTTTAAAAGGAATACTAAAAACATTTACATACGTTGTACAATTACGAAGATTAATAATCACACAACATATCTTTTGTAAGCTGATTCTTATTACAAAAAACAATGACTAAAATATATGAAAAGACAACATCCGTTTTAACTCAATCACCTCTTATTTTACTTTCTTGTTTGTTTTATGTAAAATTCATTTCAGCATTATCTTTTTTTTTATATCTCGGCATCTGGAAAAATTCTATGTTACAATGATGCAAGAGGGTAAAGTAGAGAATACGAACTTGGTACGCCAAATCTGATACAACATTCTTACGACCTTAAATGACTCAATAATTTGATTGTTGACAACACGTGATATCGAGAAATGTAATCTTTTTGTGTAATCGATCATATTTATAAAATAAAGATCAGAAATTTTCATTTAACTAGATCTATTATGATTATTATTACACAAGATTTTCAGAATCTGTTTTTTTTTTATAACTTGATTGACAGAAACAATTGTCTGAGAGAAAAACGTAATATTAGTCTTGATCAAAGGAAGATCAAAATTATAACGGAGGGAATAAATACTTCTTGGGGGGTGTCCTCGTGGTGTAATGGTTAAAGCGATGGACAGCGGAGTCGTAGTATGAGAGTTCGAACTCTGGTTGCGCTATTACGTTCACTTTCGGACAAATACCCTTGGGAAAGGTATGACCCCACCTTATCCTCTATGGGCTAAATAGTATCATTACTGTTCTTCTATCTTCTAGATGGATGGCATTGACATTAAATACCCTACAAAGGTTGATATGCCATTAAACAAAAAAAAAAAAAAAAACTAACCCACCAAATACTTCTTTGCATTCAAAAAAGTTCTCAGGATTTGAATAGTGCTCACGAACGGAATCTAGTAAAATTGACTACTTTGAAGAAGACTCTAGAAAAATTTGGGTAGTACCTTATATATATATGTATAAAGGGCCGCCCAATTGGGAACATATATATTCAATGCCTTGTTGAATGTACTTGACGAATCGAGAGTAGACTTCACTCAACTTGGAAGCTGTTGGTCTAGTTGTCTTAAGCCCGGCCCTTTGTGTGTTTATGTATGTATATATATATGTATGCTTGCTTGCTAGATACCCATGGACTCCGAGGCTAATTAGCTAAACTTGATTAAACTTGGCAAGTAAATTCATTTCACCTCAAGGTATATTTAAATGGTATTTCTTGGGGAAGAGAGAGACGGAGGCGTTGGAACTTCCCATCTCCAATATCGGAGGTGTCCGGAACATTTGAACTAAAAACTGACCAGGAAGGTCTAATTCTTCCAGAATGCAAATTAAATTAACGTCCACAGAACTACCTAACCGCGGGGAGGGGGTTAGGAAGTCAAGAACTTTGAGGAGGAAAATTACTTAGAAATAACTCATTCTACCAATAGACACCTTGGCAAATGGGCTTGCTTGTTGATGCTGTTAAAATTATCTTAAAAACTGTTATTTAAAGAAAAGAAATGCAAGTCGACATCTGTATCGGCGCTAAAACTACTCAAGAAATATTTTCCTTGGATATTATACAATTACAGGGATTATTCTCTACTTTACCCTCTTGCAATGTGAAAATAATGTGTAAGGTTAAAGAAATCGCAAACAAACCAAAAAATTAAAACACTGAAGGTTTGGGTTACAAGTACATTTAACAGTTTGCGTCATATGAAATGGAAGCGAAAACCCGAGTTCAATATCTGTACGAGGCTGTCTGCGTTTCACTTCACGCTAATGCTTTTGAAAAAGGCATGAATCCATCTGTTCTCCTCATCTCAGTTATGGGTAAATAGTAGGTCATATTGGGTTCTTTAGACTTCATTAGGCAACTAGTATAGGAGAAGATAAGCTCTGAATTTAAACCAGCAGTACTCCGCTTAAAATTTGACCTTGAGTCGTATCCTGCTCGTGATAGAGGGGTTGGGTAAGTACAAATACTGCCATTGCCAAAATGTTAAATGTCACTGCCCTGGCGTAATGGTCAAAGTATTGGACTCTGACCTCGAAATAAGCAAGTTCGAACTCTTGTCGCGCTATTATACTCACTCTCAGACAAATACATTTGGGAACGGTATGAACTCTTTTATCCTCCCATGTAATAGGTTAAATAGTATCACTGCTGTTCTTCTACAAGGATGGCTTTGGCATTAAATAACCCACGAAGGCTGAGAAAGAAACCAAACCAAATCGAATATAACAGTGAGCATCATTAATTATTTAAAAGTGAAAGAAACTTAGCTCCATCGAAAATGTTCCTCAAACTGGTTTTCCATGGAATTTTCTTAACAAGTCACATGAAACCCCCCCAAAAAAAAGAATCAAAGTGAATTAGAATTGAAAGGAGATCCCAAATTATTCAAGATCATTGGTTATTAGAATATTTATTAGTAATGAATGGATTAATATCTATTAGCAATGAACTGGTAATGAATTTGTCACAGAAAGAAAGAATTTCAAATTATTATTTATTGCGGGAATCATTTTGCCCTTGGGATTTCAATTTATATATTTCGTCCAATGAGAGTGACTTAAGCCATTCTGCCCGGGTGACCTCCTCAGACAATATAAAAGGCGGTGTAAACGCGCTTTCACTCTCTTCTTCACTGACTCTTCTTGACGATTCCAGCAGCAGTAACAGACCATCACAACATGAGATGAGCACATTCAACTTTTGGGTCAGTGTTCCTTTAGGAGTTCATTCTTTCATCATTTATTCATTCCTCCTAGACACACTGGTCCTCGAAACTTCAAGGTTAGATGTTTAATTCCGACTCTATCATTTGCAACTGTTTTCTTCCATGTACGAACTCACAGCACAGGAGTTATTTTTCTGGCTGTCATTAAACTTCTTGAAACTCATCAATATTTTCTCGTCCTCATTCCTGTATTTCCTTTCTTCTTAATGTAACAGGGCAGACGACAATTTGCCCTGTTGCTAAAAATGAACATTTATTAGCAATGAACTGGTAATGAATTAATATTCATAAGCAATGAATTAGCAATGAATTGGACATGTTTGGCTTAAAATCCAGTGTTTCATTGAAAACATTTTTGTGGGGGAAAAAAAGACACCGGGATTCTTGGATGACATTCGCTCAAAAGATTTATAGAAGCCAAATTATTTTGAGAAAAATTGCAACGTCATGGATTAACTCGGAAGTTTTCTGTAAATCCCTGGCGACGGAAAAAGGAACATGGATTTACAGTTTGCGTCCTTTGTTTATTAATGCGTTAATAATTCAGGTCGGCCATTTCAGTGAATTTCAAAGAGATACGTAAAATCTTTGGATCTTCTAAACTTTATTTTGAACACTCCCCCCGCCAGAAAAAAAAAAATGCCCATTGAACACCTTAACTATGACTACTGAACTAAAAACGCAAACTTTCTCTGGTCCGTTTCAATCGCAGTGACCTTTAACCTCTCATCTGTCTATTAAACACCTCTAAATGCTTGCTAGGTTATCGGAGGTGTTGTTGTTGTTGATGTTGTTGGTGGTGGAAAGCTCATTATATAACAGAAAGTTATTTGTTTTTAATGAAATGGAAATTGAATATTTTGGGCTACATCCCAGATAACCTTGTATGGAAAAACGATGGATGTACCTATGATTAAATCCTCCAAAACATGAAATAAACAAATCATTGCATCTCTAAAGACAATGAAAGAGTTACTTGACGGTACTTATCTTCTCTCCTTATAATATGTGACAGGTTGTATTGGGTTACATGGAACTAAGAGCACAAAATAATTCCTGACCTTAAATAGTCACAACAGTATCAATGCATGGCTTATAATCAGCAAAAACTATTTTCTCCTGAGGCCTAGTTACTTAGTCTGTAGGAATGGATGAATTTACCCAACCCCATCCACCCGGAGCTGGATGTGACATAAGTGATTTTAATTGCAGTACAACTAGTTTTGAATTCAGAGTTTTCAGTCTGTCCTGCTATTTAACCCTGGCTGGTGGGTGGGGGAGATTAGTTGGGGTGATAGTTTTCCAAAGGGTTTTATTGTTATGTGAAATGCAAGCAACTGCGTTTCGGATTTGAACTCGGGTCCATTTTTTATAACGATGACCGTTACGCTACTTGCACCTCTTGGGATGTAAGCAAAAATATCTTAATTGTTTGATACGTTATCTCCAAAATGATTGCAAGAAAATGAAATTGATTGCATTTAACGGCATGTCAACTCGTGTGGGGTTATTTGATGCTTAGGTGTTAGAGAATGGTGTACATTGTACATTTTGTGTAGTTTCTTTTGCAAACAGTTATATGGTATCAAGTATTTCTATCTAATTCAAATAATTTGCAAACATATCTATTTGATTCATAAATGGGACTCTAGTAGGTACTACCACTTTGAGTCAGAATAGACCTGAGTGTAATAACAATGAAGAGATATACCATGATCCTTAGATTTCGAGATCTGGAGCCTCACCATCAAATGCCGTTTGGTGTCATATCCAGGACACAGCTTTTTTTTTTAGGAGGATGCAGTCAGTGTATTCTAAGTTACATCAGTAGGGTGAAAGTGTAGTGTTCAATGATGAAATGAATCAAATACTGTTTTGTTTTGTTTTGTTTTTTTGTTGTCACTATTTAAAATATATTCTTGATCTATGAATTATGATTAAAGCATTTTAAATGTAAAGAACAGAAAGAATGAAATATAAAAAAAACAACAACATAGAACAACCACATTTGTTTTCAAATTCTCGACAATAACACTTCAACTGTCATTATGAAGTGTTTTCCTGTGAAGAGAATATCGAAGACTAAATGTTTTGAAAGCGATTAGCTTAGCTTCTGGGTAATCTGGCCTTATTGACATTTTGTCGTTAGCGTTTAAAGAACTAAACAAAAAGTTCTGCTATCACAATTGCTTTATAAGGAGCACATGGGCTTAGAGTGCTTGTGTTCTGTGTGTTGGTAAAATGAAAACAATTCACATAGAAACTTACAAACCGTTTCTTTTCACGTACCAGTTTTGGTTTATATTCTCTAGAATAAAGTCCTCGTTCTATTTACCATTCAGTTCCTTAGGGAAAATGGTTCGGATAATTCAAGTACGAATGCCTGGCCAAATCAACGTGTCAACGTGTCTATGATTTGGGGTGCTTGTGTGCTACTTCGATATCTCCGGGTTCTAGGAGCTGCCGAGTAAATATCATTCCTTTTGGCGGCAAAAAAAAAAAAGAAGAAAGGAAGAATAACAAAAGGGAAGCATGGCCGTTGACGAGAAATTTGGAACCCAGAGGTCAGGGGACCAAATTTCCTTGAATGATAGAACATATATATTCAATGCCTTGTTGAATGTACTTGACGAATCGAGAGTAGACTTCACTCAACTTGGAAGCTGTTGGTTTAGTTGTCTTAAGCCCGGCCCTTTGTGTGTTTATATATATATATATATATATATGCTTGCTTGCTAGATATCCATGGACTCCGAGGCTAATTAGCTAAACTTGATTAAACTTGGCAAGTAAATTCATTTCACCTCAAGGTATATTTAAATGGTATTTCTTGGGGAAGAGAGAGACGGAGGCGTTGGAACTTCCCATCTCCAATATCGGAGGTGATAGGAAAAAAGTAATTTTACAATCTTTATTTTTATTTTGATAATTTTCCAGGTTATATTCTTAAAAATTCTATGTTTTTATTTTACTTCTTGTTTAATTTCCCTTTTCTATACGATCACAAACCTATTAACCATTACAACTTGATCCTATGAATTATTCAAACTATTTACCTCATCTTTCTTCTTTTCAATAAAACACTTAAGCAGATATATTTACCGACTTTCTTCAGGTGTATGGTACATCCGGTGATCAATTTTTTGGTTCAGTTTTGTTACCATTCTTACCAGCTAATTAAAATAACTTACAAGTAAGAATCAAAGATTCATTCGTATTTACAAAAAAAACAACGTTTTCTTTGTATGATGACAATAAGTAATCTGATAACTTCAGGTAGCATTAATCATTCTATGCTTGTAAAATCTTGCTCCTAATATCATACTTATTATTACATGTCACTGGCACTACAGCTACTGCTGAATTTGTCGTGGTTTGGCTAGCCGACGCCATTCTGTACATGCGAACGGCAGTAGATTAAAAATAGATTAAAGACTAATTAATACGTTTAGCTGGCCATTCACCGAATTCTTTTTCTTCGTCTAATTGTCCCACCAGCCATCGAGTCTTTTCTTTTCTTTTTTGCCAGCGTCTCTTACAACAGGTGACCGTCGACGACACTTACGGAGACAGACGATAAAAATTAGATGAGTTTTCTTTAAACTCCACTGATGTCTGTTTCATTCTCTTTAAGTTTTTTCTTTAAAGAAAAATGTTATTCCTAATAGCAAAACAAAGAAGAGGAAATAATATCAATTTAAATTGGAACAAAAAAACAAAAAAAAAACACACAAAAAAAAAACAAAAAACAAAGCATCTCACAAAGAAATCTTTAAAGAAGACAAACTGAATGAATATACAAAGACAATAAAAAAAATTACAGTTTGACGCGTGCTGTCCCAAAAGTCACTTAAGTACTTTAAAATAAATAAACCAGCATTTTCGGTAATTTGTTAAGTTTTGTAGCATAAATGGATTTATACAATAGAAATAAATTTACTTTAATCATGAAAAATGCAGCGGTTTACTTCATATTTTAAAAAGAAAAATTATAAATTTTAAAAATAAAAACTCAAACTTTCATTCCGTTTAAAAAAAATCTCGGTGACTTTTGGAACACCCTATATTGTTTTATACTTCTAACTTAAAAAAAATATATAGTCACGTTTAAGTTTAATATGTATGAATTTTAACAGTCTTATCTATAAACTGTGTTAATTAAAATGGTGACAAAATTGAACAAAAATATGATCACCGGATGCACCATACACTTGAAGAAGGTCGGAAAACGTATCGGGTCAAGAACGAAGCTGAGGTTGACAATTTTGAATCATTCATAAAATCAAAATGAAATGATTAATATCTTCCAAGGAGCCAAGAGCCAAGAGCACTTTAAGTGACAAACCACTAAAATTCGTAAACCAGTTCAAATACCTATGCAGTAATATCTCACCTACTGAAAGCGATGTCAACATACGCATAGGGAAAGTGGGGACTGCTATTGACAGATTGTCAATCAAATAGAAACGGATTTTTCTGGTTAAATAAAACGCGATTCATTCCCAGCTGAAACTGTGTTGCTACTACTGAACTAATTCTCTCTAACTTAACGCACGGAGAAAAGCTTGATGGGAACTACATAAGAGTACGATCTGTTTTGAACAAATCCTGGAAGCAACACCCCGAAAAACAGCATCTGTACGGCCATTTGCCTCCCATCTCACAAACCATCTATGTAAGACAAACCACAGTCTGGCCATTGCTGAAGAAGGACGGAGCCATAAGCAACGTGCAGGTGTTGACCGACCAGAAAGAACTTACATATATGAGCACGGTGCGGACACTGGATGCAGTCTAGAGGACCTGCTTGGAGCGAAAGATGAGAGAGAGAGAGAGAGAGAGAGAGAGAGAGAGAGAGAGAGAGAGAACTATGTGCTGTCAGCACAACCTAATGATGATGATGAAAGCAATGTTTTCTATTATAATTAGATAATGAGATATCATTTTCATCAAAATGGACTCAATTCTTTCAAAATAAACAGGATTTTTCATTGGTTTTCCATCTCTGGGAAGAAAAATATTGAAAAAAGTAAAGAAAGAAAGAAAGAACAAAAGAAAGACATAAATAGAAAACGTAAAAAGAAAGAAAGAAAGAAAGAAAGAAAGAGAATAGTAAAGAGAAAAAGAGAAAAGGAAGGAAAAAGAAAGGAAAGAAATCATTATTAAAGAAAATAGAAATAAGATGGGTGAAAAATAATCAAGTCGGGACCCAGCAGAAAGCAAGTTTCCCGTTGGGTTGTGTCAAAAATAATTCAGGTGATTAATTATTTTTCCAATTTTCTATTAACATTAACTGATATCAATATATATTGCCCGATTTTTCTCCCGAAATCTCCCTCATCTCTTTTTTTTCTCCCTAACTTTTTCTCAGATTTCCTTTTGTTGGTGGAAGTTCCTTCGACTCTATTCGCTTAAATGTATCAAGTGCTTTTTATAGAATTTATATTAGGAAAATAGGTAATTAAATAAGAGTATAACTCAGTTACTGGGGCGCATCCTGGTCGTCACGGCACCAGTTATGTAGGTTGGTCACTGGTAGCAGTGCCAAATATATACGTGTTTCTCCTCTGTCCCCTGACACAACACTGTGTCTTCATTATCGTCCAAATGACCGCCTTTGGTCGAAAGCTAGGTTGACGGAAAATTCCTCCGTGGTCGACTAACTTAGTTGAAGTCACAACTTTTGATCTGACCCCTTATCTGTCACATTATGTGTTCTGATCTCAGATAAGGAGATCGATCAAAGAAATTCAGTCGTCGACGGGAAAAAGGGGCAAGTTACACCCCCAAAAATTCGGTCTCCAAATTGAAAGAACAGAAAACAGTGATCTTAAAATAGTATCTATATAAAGAAATTATAATATATGTATAATATTATAATGTTGAGAAAAAACAAAAATACGTTCCCTTTCTACTTTATGGAGTAATGTGGTATTTGTTATTACCAGCTCTCGTGGGTTGTAAGAGTTAATTCAGATAACGAATTTCAGTCCATGAAAATGTTTCTTTATCTCCTCAGTGATACTATCTTTCGGATTCATTTCGGCGCACAAATTCAAGATATGACGTTAGACGTGGGTATCGTGGAGACCCGCTTTCAATGCCAATCCTCTCTATCTGGCTGACTATTCTCTGTCTGACTGGCTTTCTGCCTGACTAGCACTTTCTGCTCTGACTGACCCCTTTCTGCTCTGACTGACCCCTTTCTGCTCTGACTGACCCCTTTCTGCTCTGAGCGCTGAAACGCTCCGTTTTTATAGAAGTCTGCGATATTGCAGAAGAGGTCCGACCGTTTTTGGGGCTATATAAGTTCTTTGTTAACGTCTTTAGTATTTACCTACTATTAATAACATTCAACCAAAGAGGAGTCTATGAGGAATCTATCTCTCCTACTCTTTCAATAATGTTTTCCAAATAAGGAACCTTAGTTCCTACTTTCTTTTGATTTTACCAACTACCAACACTCATCAAAAGAGGAGTCTATGAGGAATCTATCCTCATACTCTCTCAATAATGTTTTCCAAAGTAAGGAATCTTTGTTTCTCCTTTCTTGTTGGGTACTCCAGTTGCGCTATTATGTTCACTTTCGGGCAAATACCCTTAGGAAAGGTATGAACCCCCTTATCCTCCCAGCTATGGGATAAATAGTACCACAACTGTTCTTCTAGAAGAATAGCTTTGGCATTAAATAACCTACAAAGGTTGATATGCCATTAAACGAAGAAACCAACCAACCATTTCTTGTTGGTTAACCAGATGACTCCGTCTATTTTGAGAAAATTATACCTTAAGATAATTATCATTATCGGCTTGGCGATTCTATTACTCTAGTGCTTATGGCCTGTGTTCCATCAAAGTCTTTCTTGAGATGACAAGTAATATTTTCTTCCTGTCCTTACCATAACAATTCGTGATATATTCCTATATTGAGCCATTATTTTCAAACATTTTTTTCTTTCTTTTTTTTTCTTTTCCAGTTGTCATTACACTGCCATGATATACGATATATTCATTAGTTACAATTGGCAATTCACCTATTTACGAAAAATTCTTATCTTTGAATTTTTCGTTATTTTCTCAAAATATTTTATCGTAAAGTATTTCGCTTGTATATTTCACGCACCTGAACTTTAGATAAATAATCGAAATTTTCCATTGTGTCTGAATTCGGTCATATCTGGGTCCTTAAGTGGATCACTCAATTCCATTGTGTCTGATTTTGGTTATCTTTCATACCAAAATCTGAGACTAGCCTTTTTCCGCCTGGTTGACGTTTCTTCTAAACAATTTAAGTACAGAATTTTATTTTGTTCGTTTACTCTCCCAGACGGTTGATAACATAAGCTTTCGGATTAACCCTTTTTTCTTTCCGTATTATCAATTTCGTCACAAGAGAAAATACTTTAAAATTAGTTTTAATAGTTATTTCCCGTGAGAAATGATAACGTGGGATGAGCGTGAATGCCGATCTCCGTCTCTGTTATCATTACAATTAAATTGCCAATTGGTCTGGAAATGGCTTCAAGTTACTGCATTTTACAGTTACGATTGCACTGACAAATATCTCTCCACAATGTGCTCTTTTTGCTATACTACATTAGCATATCTAGAAAAATTGGATTAATACCTCCCACTCAGTTACACAAAGAAACCCTCTGGGGGTTCAAAAATATTCTATAGTTTTTAAACATTTTGGAGTGATAAACGAATTTTGGTATTTTCATTATTACAACACAAATCGTTTCACGGAAATTTAATCAAGATTAAAGAAAATGCTGAAATTTGTGTCTAAGCAAAATAGCGAATTTCTGGGATCCACAAAATGTGTTGCGACGACTCCCAACAAAGAAAAAAAAAACTAAGGGAATTTGAATGTGGCACCGTACTAGTTGTACATTGCATAAATAGGTTTTACAAGTCGATTCTATTCTGAGCCAGTCTGCCTTGTGGAGTAATTCTTTTTGGGTTGGCGGTCCTGGTGTTTGTAATCACGTTCGACGATTTTCGCGATAGCAGATAAAAAGGATCAGAAAATGTGCGTGAAATTTTGTCCCCTTTTAGTGAAAACTGTTTCTAAAACTGTTGTGATGCTTTATGGAAGAAGCTTTAAGTAAAAAAAAATTTACGAGTCGTAAACGTGTTTCAGGTATAGAGAAATGTCGGTTGAAGACCAACTACTTCAATCAGACGAAATGAAAACATCTTGAAAATGTTCGCCATGAAACAAATAAAGATCCTATTTGACTCATTTGTGAGATGCCTGAGGTCATTAGTTTTTTTATTTTTTGCTTTTCATGCCAGTGAATGTTCAGAGAAGCTTTGAAAATGAAACGCGTTTCCACGAAATTCTTACCTAGGAAAAATTCTTACCTTAGGAAAAACAAACCGTCGTTTAAATGTGAGCCACAATTTAAGAGAACAAGTTCGAAATAACTCACAGTTCTTTTCGAAAGTTTGTATCAATCTTTCGTTGGGGTCTGTACAATCTCACCAGCTAAACAATTCACCACTGCACAAACGTTGTGTAGACAAGATTAGTCTGTCACAGGTTTTAATTGAAACTATACTTGCCACCAGTCATTTTGAAAAAAAAAAAAAGATGCAAAAACAGATTCGAAGAATATACTTTTTGTTTCCTAATTTTTCTTTGAGCTTTACCCGATCTGGAGGCGAGATGACATTTCACAAAATGGAGATGAACGCTGATTCCTTTTTATTGCAATCACGGACAGCAAACAAAATTTCTTATTCCATTCTATTCAAAGGTCTGCTAACTCTGCTGTCCCTCTTTGACCTACCCCAGCGGACAAGAGTGTGTGTATATGAGGGGTGGTGTTAAGTACAACCAGCCTTGTTTTGGGCTGCATCTCGTCTGCTTATATCGTCGTTGCTTACTTGAATATATGCGATTTGTGCTTCCGGAAAAATCGTTTTACCTGCGCAGACCACTCAAATACTTAAAAAATACCCTTGTCTATTGACTCTGACTGTACTAGTGCTAAAGATCTCTGTTTATGATGGACATCAAAAATTAACTCTTTCTCCCTCATTGACAAATCCCTTTCTTTCTATTTTATAATCTGTTAAAATCTGTCGCCTTCCTAACTCCTTTAGCTATAAATACTGTACACATGAACACACACCGCGGTGCATATATACATATATACCATCGATGCCCACACAAGTGGCCAAGAAGCGGGATTACGACATTATTGTAAGAAAGTTCGAACTCTAGTTGTGCTATTACGAACTAATACTCTTGAAAAAGGCATGAATCCCCTTATCCCTTCAGTTTTGGGTAAAATAATACTATTGTGGTTCTTCTACGAGGATGACTTTGGCTTTAAATTACTTTCGAAGGTTGATGTGCCATTAAACAAAGAAACCAAATCAAACTTTTACAAATGAACCAAATTTCGGTATTGAATAACCCATAAGGAGTTTATATGAGGTTAAACAAATAAACCAAATGAAACCAAACCCAGAAAATGTCTGAAAACACTGATTGTCCTGAAACTGGTATATATAAACATACGAGAGTTACTCAGAAAGTAATGACTTCTTTTAATTCCACATAAACTAAAGTGGATACAAGGATGATAAAAACATCTGTTTTCAGCCCCCAAACTCTAGTTTTCAGCCACTTAGTCTCAATCATTAGCGATATTTTCGGTAACGAAGAACCACCGGTTGCATGGCTATAAAAATCTGCCTCGGCAGAGGTGATTCATTTTTTTCATGACAGCAATTACGGTTGCCCGGAAAATATTGTCTGAGGCGTCCATCTTTGATCTGTATTCTGTTCATGTGATCATGAATAAGTTCAATTTCCCATTTCTGTTACCTGCATCTTTAGACTTAGACAGCAAACGATGAGAAAATATAAGACACTTTTCCCCAAAAGATGTTCCAGTAAAATCATCATCTTTTAAATTCAATAATAATTTAAACCAAAATCAATTCAAGAACTTGCTACTTCATACAATCCTTGTTTTAGTTTTTTTTTTTACCAATAATGATTGCATTAAAATAGACACATTAGGTTGTTTCTGCAAGAGAGTAGACTTAAAGTTGAGGGAGACAAAATTTCTGGCATCTAGTAATGTTTTTAATTGTATACTGAATAAAATAAACATCCATTGGGCTACGGATCACGTAATCCCGGCCAGAAGACCAGACCTCATAATAATCAACAAAATAAAGAGAATCTGCAAAATTGTTGACTTTGCTGTCCTGGCGGACCACAGAATAAATCTGAAGGAAAGTGAAAAGAAGGATAAGTACCTCGACATTGCTAGAGAATTGAAAAAACTGTGGAACATGAAAGTAATGATTGTGCCGATTGTGATTGGTGCGTTAGGCACAGTAACTAAAGGATTATTAAAGGGCCTGGAGGACTTGGAAGTTAGCGGACGGGTGGAGACTATCCAAACGACAGCATTGCTGAGGACGGCCAGAATACTGAGACGAGTCCTGGAGACTTGATGAGACTTGCTATCACTCAAACTCCAGTGAAAAACCATCAGCTAATACTGGTGTGAAAAACTCTAGAGGAGTAAATAATAATGATAGAAGAGTAATATTTATACTTTAAGAATCCGACTAGAAATAGTTAAGCAGAATTGGATGAATTTTTTATATCATTTTTCATGTCAATTTTACATTAGCCTGTTTGGTTTGGTTTGGTTGGTTGGGTTACATGGCATATCAATCTTTGTAGGTTATTTAACGCCAAATCCATTTTTATGTAAATGATCAGTTCTATTTCAGACAATTCAGTTTAGCATGAGTATACAGTTTAATTGTCAAAAACATTTCTATTTCAAACTATTCAAGCAGTTATATATAACAATTCAGTTTAGTGTAAGTACAGTTTCAATGTCAAAAAAAGTTCCATTTCAAATAATTTAGTTAAGCATAAGTACGCAGTTTAAATGTAAGTACAGTTTAGTTGTCAAAAATATTTCTATTTCAAGCTATTCAGTTTAATCAAACAATTCAGTTTAGCAATGTATGCCGTTAGTTCTATTTAATCCATAGATAGGGAACTATCAGGTGCTACAACGCCGGGCCAGAGTAGAGCTGGGAGCAATGGCAATGAAGGGGTGCTCCGTATTCCCCAAAGCCCCAGCATTACTGGAACCTCACAATCAGATTTTTTAGTGCCGTATCCAGAACACTCATTGGGGGGGGGAGTTTTACCCTCTGCAGACGTGCAGTCAGTGTATCCCACAGCCCCAACCGACTGGGCAATTAGCCTATTTGGTTTTACTACTAATATGAATTGGTCACTACAAAGCATAATATTGTTATTGGAAAAATTGTGGCTGCCCCTTTATTTTGGTGCCCTAAACGCGTATTCATTTTGTTTAATGGTTTATCCAGCCCTTATGGCCAAAACGAGAATTTTTCTTCTTGCTTAAAGTTACAATCAATTTGTTATTGAATCATTCATCTTCTGATTACTTGTTCAATAATTAACCATTGAGCTATCACTAAGGAACTGAGTTTTTCTTTTTTCCTTTTCTTTTGTTTGACTCATTATTCATTTAAGAAGAATTGCTTTTGGAAAACAATTGACGAATCAATTAAGTTGTCATTTTAACGATCTGACACGAACTTCAGCTTGACTGTTTCAAGATAAGTGTATACAGTACCTTTAGATTCTTTCTCTTTTATTATAATTATCGTTCTTTACATTCTTTATCGAAAGATTCCTCAAGACATTCCCCAATGACTGCAGGAAAAATGGTCGACTCAATTTACCAACATAGAGAATTACAAAAAGTCTGTTTTTACATGACGAAGTATCATTATTTGGAAGAGACAGGATTTGGCTATTATTTAGTTATTTTATGATGAGTATCCAATTTTTTGCTATTTTTATTGGTAAATATCTGTAAGTTGTGAAAGCAATTTTTTTTCATAAATGTTTAAAAATATTTTCTTTTATTATAGAGAAAGTTGTTCATAGTTATTAAAAGCACATACCAGCAATATAACCCTTATAAAATTCATTATTATATCTATATCAAAGTCAGTGACCGATTACTTGTCAAATATTTATAAATATTTGCAAGTATAGCTCATGTATCAATGAATTTATCTCCTCTTTCCCTCGTTAGGAGGCGCCAGAAGATACTGTCCAAAAAAACTAGTGACGTCAGTTCAAAGATAATTACATAAGCGCAAGGAATCAAGTAATATTTAGATATAAAACGGGATTGAACTGTATTCAAATCTCTCTCTCTCTCTCTCTCTCTCTCTCTCTCTCTCTCTCTCTGACATGCGTTCGTGGTAGAACGTTTCATTTGGCAGAGTTTTAAGTGCATTTTTTTCTTAAACACACGACAAACAATATTAATCAACACCAATATCTAAACATTCTTGTATCTTTAAAGAATTCACCACTATGGAATTAAGTTGGGTTTTTTTTTGTCTTTTTACACGAAACGTCACCCTAAGCAAAACCAATTGACCCCTGATTGACAAACGATTACCAAATGTCAAATTAAAGCGAAAGATATAACGAAAGAGATAAAAGAACAAGAAAGATGAAATTCAAGCCAAGACCGGATAAATCATATATTAAATTCTTGGGTTGTCACTGGGAGGAAAACATTCATGAAGGAGTTTGATCCACTGAGCAGATATTTTAGTAAAAAAGCTGTTGGGAGGGAACTTGTATCTGACATGAAAAAAAAGATGCTGCTCGCTAGAGAAAGTAAAACGAGTTCTTAAAAGAAATTCTTTAACAGGTGAAGCAAATGAATGCAACTCATTTGAACGTTGTCTCTAAATGTATCGATTGAAGAGAGACAGACTGGTTACATTCCTGAGGGATGGGAAAATGGCTGAAATGACCAGAAGCGATCATCTTCTACACAGCTCCGCAACCGGTTTAACACTCTATTCAAATGTCCAACAGGAAACATAACGTAACGGTTATAGGCGTTGGTTCCCTAAGCTTCTAAGTGACAATCATCTGGAGGTTGCAGGTTCAATCCTGACTGCAGGTGAGTAACAATATAGGAATACTTAACACTTGCACCCGGTTATGGTTAACGGAATCAGAGCAAGCGACCCCTGTGGATTCGATAAAAGATGTGGTTCAAAGTTCCGTGTAGGTTTCCGAGTTCGACAAACACCTGAAGAAGGCCGAAGGACATATCGGCCGAAACGTTGTGGATATAACAATAAAAATGAAGACAATAGTCCGAAAACTCTGAATGATAATAAAACCTATTTAAAGTCGACAAAATAAGCTAAAAGTAATCTACCCAAATATGAGAACAATATTCCATCCTTAGGCGAATCTGACTTAAAGTATTGTGTGTAAGATGCTTTCTGGAGTAATAGAATCGCCAAACCCTTTTTTGCTACGCCCTATGCAATTGATGTAATATAAGTGTCACTTTTGAAATCAGAATTAAAGTGGGGATCTAAGAATTTTTTAAGCGGTTAATCTCTGTCAATCGAGTTCTATCCACTAGAAAATTGGTGGTAGTGGGAACCAAGTGAGTTTTGTTGTCGATGGAAAGATAACTTTTTCATCTTTGAAGTGTTGTGATTCATTGTAAGAATATTCCTTATGCGGACAGAAAGACGATACACCTTTATTTCTCAGTCGCCAAACACTCCTTGTCTCCTTTACCGGAATTATTGTTCCAGTTGTTGGCAACTACTCCTATTATTTATTTTCCGGGACAATTATTTCAGCTGCTTTTCACCTTTGACCCTTTTTTCTTTTGTTGAATTTCTATTGTTCAGGGTTGAATACCGAAATTAAAGTATAAATCTTTTTTCGTTCTGTCGGCGGGCCATAGAATACGTTGAGTGTATGTCCTGTAGAGGGGGGAAGATCCCACCGACCAAAAAAGAGATGTACTTAATCTGATGGTGAAGCTTCACTTCAGAAGTGTGAAGTACTTCTTCTAGGTTCAATCTAACCCACAGTGTACCTGTTAATGTCGCATCTATGGGTCAAATAAATTCGTTTTAAAAATATTCGTATTCTACCGGAAAACTTAAGGCCACATACCCGTAAATTACAAGTATTAACAATTATTACTTGAAACTATTATTGTTTATTAAGGATTAGTATAATTTATTGGAAACCATATAACTGTGAAAACAAATAGTTATTATTAAATGGAAATCATTAAAAGAAGCCACATAATTGTTTGTATTCGATAGGAATACTTGAAACCATTCAACTGTTTGCAAATTATTTGTATCAGGTATACTTGATATTATATAAAAACTAAAGTAAACTTGATGATCGTAGTCGAGGGTAACCAGAAGGATCCCTTTTCAATAGCTACTACATCAATAGCTACTACGGACTATTGGCGAACACTCTACTCACTAAGCCAATGGGCCAGTCTTGATATTATATAACTGTGTGCAAAAAAAACAAAACTCTTAAGAAACAACCACGCAAAAAATGTAAATATAAAAAAATGTTCTATGACGCTATCCCCAAAACTGTTGGCATAAAATAACCCTAGACGGGTTTATATACTGTTAAAGTCAATCAATCAATCAATTTTTTTTTTGTTAATCTAAGTGTCCTTTCTCTTTCTCGGCAATTGTTATTTTATTAGAGGTTTAATAAGCAAAAATTAAATTGATGGTAAATATTCCATTTTTAAGAACATATCTTGAAACGAGTTTCTTAAATTAGATACGTTAACGATGTCTAAGGGATAAATAGTAGCCCCGCACCCACGAACCAATACAATTTTTGATTTAAATTTCATTTTATTTTATCATGGTTTATATTAAACTGATGAGAGAATCATAACCAGAATTTAATTGATTCAATAATAATTGCAATGTACATTAAAAGCCAAAACCCAACACCGAATCTGTTGTTAGCAAACAAATTGTTTATTCGGGAAACCAGCAAGAAACAGTTTCACCAAATATGATTGACTTTAGGTCAAAATAGGTCAAGTCGAAAAACAGACTGCAAAGAACATGGTTCCAGGAGGATTTTTGTCTTACATTCACCACTGAACCCTAACAATAAAATTCCTCTGATACGAAACAAACAAGATACGTGTTACAAGTTGCGTAGTTTTCACTGAAAACCCGATTGAACAATTTTAGTGACGTTGTAGCAGAAAGAACTTCGTATTTTTGTTTAGCGCGTTAATTAATTTGACCGCTAGGGTCGACGCATATTTTCACCCAATCAGGATGACTTATCCTATTCATCTAGGACCATTTTTCCGGGCAGCACCAAACACTTTCTCTTCCTCAGAACTTTTTCGACAAGGACAGACTATTTACTGTCCGCTCTCTTTGATAGCAGCAGCATCACGACACCATGAGGAAAGCCATTTAATTCATGGACTCCTTGAGTCTATTCTTTTAGACCAAGGGTTTCAAGTTGATTATGAATTAGATGAATTCAATCCGTCTCACACAGGAACAACTTTACGTCACCTCCAAAATTGGCTATGTCGACTGCGACGCAAAATTTCGCTCAGACATCCAGCTACTTCATCCCTGGGCAACATTTTCTGGAGGCATTCACGCTTCTCCCCTAAACAACCAGAACCACACACTCATGGGTGACTACATCATTCCTGTCCTTAACCAGCAAACACGACTTTTGCTACACCTATGACGACCATATCTCACTCACACATTCAAAAATGCCTTAACCTAACGACGCCCATTTCACTCAAGCAAATAGCCGCTAAAATTCCTTCTCAACTCCATAACTATTTCCTTCCTTACTTACATCTTTCCTACGAGATTTGCAGCATAAACGTAAACCCTTTTCCACGCTGCCATTAAAACCTTCATATAAAAACCTTACGGCATCTTCGTTCTTCTCTCTCCTTTATTTTCCAACAACATTTAGCGAGGAAATAATTACGTAACAACACGTAACCAATATTTCTTCGCTTTTTTACGTACAAATATTCTAACTCTTACACAAATTTATGAAAATTAAAAAAACCTCGTTCATACTTCATTCTTTGTTTCATATATAAAAATATACATATAAAATTTTTTAAACATTAACATTACATAAGCTTCAGAAATGACGATCCATCATGTGTAAAGTTTTTTTTTTTTTTGATGGGATATAATCGAAGATCAGCACCAAAGAACAAGTTAAAGAATAACGAATAAAAAGAATACATTTTAAACAAGCGTAGCGTATTAACATCTCTACAACTTATCCCCAAACTATGAACCTCTTTTACCATATTTACAATTCAGGAAGGAAGAAATATTTATTTCATTTTTGTAAAATGCTTTTCATTTTAGAGTTAGTTTGTCATACTAAACATGTACTTCAATTTTACCGACACATAAGTCTCTGATTACTTACCATACCTTCTAATAGTAAGTGGTTACCAATCTTAGTACTGAACATTTACTGCTTCTTCATCATCATCATCATCATCATCATCAAGTCGTGCTGATAGCACAGGTTCCCTTGACTCTCTCTCTTGCTATCCATCCCTATCATCCACCGCTCTTAGCAGGTTTTCTAGACGGCATCCAGCGTCTGCAAAAAGTTGATGAATGTAAAACTTCGGTAATCTTGCGGGAACTGGTGATTTCAGCGTGACTTGACCGTAAGCAGATTAGAATCGGGATTAGCAAGGTAGTGTAGAAGACTATTACTACTGTGTAATGAGTTTGATTCTCACTAAGTGCTCTTCACGTGTTACCTTGTACCGAAATGAGGTAACCGTCATAAATATCCTTACCGAATTGGAACTTTTCTCCTACTGTGTCCAAAAAGTTTCTAACAAAATATATTTATGACCAATTATTACAAAGGTTATCATAAAAAGCCTGACATTGTGACAGACAGACAGGTTGGTAGAGTAAGTGCCAATTGAAGACTTGAACGTTTGTGTGGGAGGTAAAGGTCAATGAGTGCTTCCCGTAATTGAATAGTAAGTACTTGACACGCAACGAATAAGCAATAAAAATAAATTGATGAGTTGTTCCTCATTTGTTTCACTGCTTGCCTCTTAGCCAGTGGCTGGGGAGGGGAGGAAATGATAGCATCATCGTCTGAAATAGAAAATTTCAAGTGTCGTCGAAGTGAGTCGAACATAACAAGTATCACGTGATAAGTGCAGCCTTTATTTTCTGTAACGATGATTTTGATTGGATATTTGGACGCGTAACGTTGCGGCTCAATAGTAGAGCGTAGGACTTATGAGCGAAAAAACATTTAAAGCACCTTGTTTTTTGGAGGGTGGTGGTCTATTTCATCTGGATGGGATAGTTGTGTGTATGGGTTTTTAATCGATTCAGCAATCGGTGTTGAATTTAAAGAAAAACGAATATGATTTCGCATGATGATTTTCAAGGCAAGTAGGCTCTTATCGTTTAAAATCTTTTAACTTAATTTCCAAATTTGATTTATTGATTTGACTGATTGATTTTAACGGCATGTCAACCCGTCTAGGTTTATCTTATGCCAACAGGTTATGGAGTCGCGTTCATTGTAGGTTCATATTTACATTTTATGTGTAGTTGTTAAGTAGTTTTCCATGCGGTTATCAAGTATTCCTATCTAATACAAATAATTTTCAAACAGATCTATTTGATCCTTGGGAGGGACCCTAACATGTTCTACCATTTGAGGTCAGATTGGATCTAGTTAATAATGGTAGATCCTGAGAAGAGGGGTCTCACGATCGGATGAAATTTACTGTCATACCCATGCTTTAATATCTACAAACTTCAGTGACCCTTCTAAATACTTACTCATGTCAGGTTAAGCTGAGTCAGTTAAGAAAATATCTATGTAGGTATATTACATGGTAATATGGCGGATAGATTGAATATGAGGATTGGTTGCCATTTGTGTTTCTTGTCTATCTGCACGTAATTGTGATAAACAACAACCCTTGTTGCTTATCATTAATTGCTTCCCCTTAGAAAAATGCTCTATAAAAAATGAAGAGAAAAATGAAAAGAAGACGTTGAAAAAGAGTGGATAGAAAGGAAGGAAATGAAAGAAGAGTAGACAGCTCGAAAGAATTATATATATATATATATATATATATATATATATATATATATATATATATATATAGTGATAGATAGATAGAGAGAGAGAGAGAAGAAACAAAGGGAGATTGTTGTTGGTTTCAGGTAAAGGAATGAAAACGAGGCTAACAAAAATGAAAACGAGGCTAAAAAGCAGCGTGAAAAATGATAAAAAATAAACCAATTCAGTCTGTGCAATTTAAAAAAAATATTATTCCAGAAACGATTCTGACTAGTATCCTTATCTTTAGTCTCAACACTTCGGCCAACGTCTTCTCTAATGTGTTCAGTAAATGTATTTCAGCATTCATCAATCTTCAAATTCGTACAATGAACTGATTAGGACTGAGATTTGGTTGGTTGGTTGGTTGGTTGGTTGGTTGGTTGGCTTTTTATGGCATATCAACCTTTGTAGGTTAAGTAACGCCAAATCCTTTTTTATGCAAATAGCCAGTTCTTTTTCAAACAATTCAGTTTAGCATGAGTACACCGTTTAATTGTCAAAAACATTTCTATTTCAAGCTATTCAGTTTATTCAAACAGTTCTAATTCAGCTAATTCAGTTTAGCATATGTATAAATTTTGTTTACATACAGTTAAATGTCAAAACAGTTTCCTATTAAACAATTCAATTTAGCATAAGTACAGTTTCGATGTCAAAAACAGTTCAATTTCAAACAATTCAGTTTAGCATAAGTACGCGGTTTAGTTCTATTTAACCCATAGATAGGGCCCTATCAGGTGCTACCATTTCGGGCCAGAGTGGACCTGGGAGCAATAGCAATGAAGGGGTGCTCCGCGTTCCCCAAAGCCCCGGCATCATTGGAACGTCACTACTAGATTGTTTAGGGTCATATCTAGGACACTGGTGGGGGAGGTCTTTCACCTCTGCAAAGGTGCAGTCGGTGTATTCCACAGCCCCAGCAGACTGGGCAATACACAGAGTTAATGTCAAAACTGTTTTATTTCAAATAATTCAGTTTAGCATAAGTACACAGCTTAGAGGTCAAAACAGTTCTATTTCGAGCAATTCAGTTTAGAATAAATACGCAGTTTAAATGCCAAAACATTACACTTAAACCATAGTTTAGTTCTGTTTAACCCATAGATAGGACCATTATGAGGTGCTACCACTTCGGTCCAGAGTGAACCTGGGAGCGATGGCAATAAAGGGGTACTCTGCATTCCCCAAAGCTCCAGCATTACTGGAACCTTATCATCAGATTGTTTAGTGTCATATCCAGGACACTCGTTGGGGGTCTTACCCCTCTGCAGAGATACAGTCGGTGTATTCTACAGCCCCAGTTGACTGGGCAAGGACTGAGATTTGAACGACATTCGATAATTTTGATTACAAGGATGAAGATACTCGCCTGATTACAATTTATTTTTGTAGATCTAAAAACATCATCAAAATTTGAGAACTAATGTAGTACTGTTCTTCTACATCATGGTCGATATGCCATTAAACAAAGAAACAGAAAGAATTTTAGCGGTTGATTGGATTTCTGATTAGTACATAAAATAATAACAATGTATTGATATTGATTATTTTGACTTATAACACAAAAATCTCCATATTTTTTTTTTGTTTTATTACAGAGAACTGGGAGGGTCCTGTATCGTGAGGTCCTGATTATGTTAATGTTTCTTGTCAGACAGTTTATGTATATGGAGTCAAACTCTACTTCCGAATTTAACTTGGCAAAATATCTACAAACGACAAAGCGACATGTTTTTTTCCTCATTATACGTCTAAAGTTGCAAAAGAAAACTGTTTCCCGCCGTTTCTATAGAGCAGTTTTTCCCGCCAATGACTCTGACGTAACTTACTGTTATTTTTGTCACAAACGTTTGTCAAGGAATCACTCGACATAGCTTGAAGTGATAAGATCAAAAGACAATAAAGAAAAGCGACCGAAAGTATATCAGTTTGTAATCTTACCGCAGGAGGGAGCTTATAAATGTCAGAATGCACTTCGTTCTCTCAAAAAAAAAAAAAAAAAAATGCAAATTATTCTGCTATTTGTTCTGGAAGAACTTTTTAAATGTCTTATTTATTCTTGAATGCTTTCATCCCTAAACAAATAGACTGAATAAGGAAAAGAATAAAACTATTTAAAGAAGAAATGGAAGTTTAATTATTTATTTGTTTATCTATTTATTTATTTATTCATTGTAGTTTATGTTTATTCGGTTCCTTTTCAAACGAAAAACTTTGCTAAGTTTCTATATAGTAGATTGGTTGATTGATTTTAACGGTATGTCAACTCGTCCAGAGTTATTTTATGCCTAGAGATGAGGAAGAATCGCGTTCATTGTATGTTCATATTCAAACTTTTTTGTGTGGTTCTTTCTTACGATCAGCTGGACCAGATACTTTTTGCTCTCCCGAATGCAAACAAAATCGTCCCTCTTGAAGACTTTAACACTCGAGTTGGCCACTCACATTATACCTTGTTAAAGGTTCTTGGTATGTTTGGAACGTAGAAGGCGAATATAAATTGCAATCCGTTGCTATTTATCTGCACAGAACACCTGCTGGTCATTACCAATACCTACTTTAAACACAAGCGAATCCTCAAGAACTCCTGGATGCACCCAAAGTCTAAACATTGGCACCTCATCGACTACATCATCACGCAACAGCGTAATCTGCCAGGCTTTCTGAACACAAGAGCGATGAGAGGAGTCAACTGCAGTATTGACCATATTATGATCAAGTCCACTTGAATGAGGAAATACGAAATGCCTATTGGGACGCACTCAACCAACACGATCAAGATCAACTGAGTCATGAATGACCTGTCAGTCTTGTTAAACGACAGGCGAGCAGAAGACCCCAGCAGGTACAACAGAAAAGTGGAACGCCTTCAATCAATCATCTACAGGGTATTCAAACAGAAACTCGGCACTGCAGTACGGAAGTACGAAGACTGATTCGACGGAAACAGCATAGAGCTGGAAGAGCTAATTAACTACAGAAATAGCTTGCTCAGCAAGAACACCAAGTCTGCTAAGGCCAGAAATAGAGCATACTGTCAGCTTTTCTGACAGAGATATAGAGAACTTTAAAAAATGATGGCTGACAAAAGCGGCTGAACTCCAGACACTTGTATTCTCTAATGACCCCAAAGGTTTTTACCAAAGCATGTGAGCTGTGTGGAGACCAAGAATGAACCACCCAGAACTACTGCTAGCCATTGACAATAAAACAATAATCACAGAGAGACGTGAGCTTCTTACCAGGTGGAAGTGTTATATTTTGACTTTTTGACCCGGCCAAAAATGCCATTCCAAAGTGATGCACCGGAAGGAGGTGACACATTCTAATGGCAGTTATGAGAGGAAATCGCGTGGGCGGAAATTGGCTGATGAAATGGGACGAGCTAAAAAATCCCATGATACTCTCATAGACTGACGCACCGGAAGAGAGTGACCTCTGAACTGCATGACAGTTATTTCCGCTTGATGACGATTAAACATGCGATTTCAAAGATCGAGTGGGTGATCAAGTGGGCGTTGAACTATTATATAACTCAGTCAAGACAGAAGTCAAGACAGTTGAGTTGGCAGTTGCAGTAGAGCTGGAGACGGAGAATGACGAGATGTGGTAGGTAAAGCCACACCAGGCCGAAGGGGCTTGGGGCCCTGATGAGTTGAGGTCCAGAGAAGATGCTGATAAGATGCAGTAAAGAAAGCCAGCACCCAGCAGAATGGACCCCAGCATCAGGAGAACAAGAAAGACACAACGTTGACGGTCATAACAATGGGGTCAAAATATTACAGTTTCTGTTCGGTCTCCCGCTCCCTCTCACACGCAAACCTTGAGTAACCCTTTTGTACCCTTATAAATAAAGTGAGAGGTATATATTTTTATAAAGAGGTCTTCCTGTCTTTATTATTGTGTCGTTATGATACGGCACATAAGAATATAACAGAAGGACCACTTTGCCACTCTGCTCAATGAACTGTCTACAGTGGAACGACATGCAGTTGACATCATTGAGCAAAAGCCAACCCGATACTTAATATTTAAATACGGAGACCTGGATAAAGTGAGTAAGGTTATTTCTATGCCCAGCGATGAATAGCCTTCTGGCACAGACGGACAAGTGAGGAGGTTCGAAGCTAGTCGAGGAACTCTACATAATCATGAAACTCTTGGAAAAACTTGGAAGTTCCTGTAAACTGAAAGGACGCCCAACTCGTCACTATCTTCAAGAACAGGATCTCGCTTCTCTCTATACCACGGAAAGTGTTTGGCCGGATAGTGCTCAATAGATTCTTGACCCTAACGGAGGACTTCCTACGTGAGGCCCAATGTGGATTCCGCGCAAACTGAGGAACCACGGACATGATCTTCTTCTTGCCACAAATACAAGAAAGTGCATTGAACAGAATATACCTCTCTCCATGATTTTTGTCGACTTCTCAAAATCCCTCGGCGCTGTGAACAAGAAGCGCTATGAAACATTTTACGGAAACTAGGGTACACTGACCATTTTGTCGGGCTAGTTCGGAAAGAAGGCATCAATCAGCTTAAGAGGAGAACTCTTGAAACCATTTGAGATTTGGAACGGAGTGAAACAGGGTTGTGTTCTCGACCCCCACAATGTTCTCTATTTTTCTTTCTATGGTCTTGTCTGAGGCCTTTCCTGATTCCACCCAAGGAGCTATATAGAGGTGTACCGGGGTCAAATCTATTCAATGGCAGTCAATTTATGTCTACAAGAAAGACTAGAAATGTTCTTGTACGCGAGCTCATGTTTACTGATGACACTGCCTTCGTGGAACAAAACCACTAAGATACAAAGGAAATAATCACTCGTTCCTCGAAATAGGCAAAGGCATTTGGGTTGAAAATTAACCTCAAGAAAACCAAACGTATGTACCAAGCCCCTCTGAGATCTCATGACATTTACCAAGACATACAGAGGGCCAGGTACATAAAAGAGTTCACAAAGTCAAATATGTGGGCTCCACAATCGCCGACAAGAAACTAGACGCAGAACTAGATATGCAAACATCAAATGCTTCGAATGACTTTGGCGGGCTGAGGAAGCAAGTCTGGCTCAACAAAGAGCTCTCTATAAAAACTAAATGTGCAATATACTGCACCATAGTTCTCTCAACCCTCGTGTTCTGCGCGGTATAGAAAGCTGATGCCGAAAGACTTCATGTCTACATGATGCGTCAGTTGCACAAAACACTAAAAATCAAGTAGTGGCTGCATATCTTGGAGAAATCTAAACTTCCAGGCATGTACGATATACTCACCCAAAACAACCTAAGATTGACGGGAGACAGCCAAAACAGACCTTGTACTCTCGACTTTGCGAAAGGTCACGTAAAAATGGTAACCAAAACTTAGGCGTAACGACATCATCAAAAGAAACCTGGGGTTACGAACATCTCTTTTGACAATTGGCATTTCCGGTTCAAAAATCGAAAAAACTGGGGGGGGGTCAGCAAGACATCATCACCGGGTACGATGGACAGCTATTTTTTTTGCACATGGACCTATCGAATACGAATAATCTTTAAACAGAGATGGGACTCTATTTCAGATCAGAATGGACCTAGGAATAATGGTAATAAAAGAGTTCTCCACTCAGGTCTCCAAACCTTATTCTAAGCCCCTGGTGAGAGTGTGATTTCCTTAAATCCCCGTGGTATAGTATCTAACATCTGCGACATCGTGGTAAGCGAGTTCGAACTTCAGTCGGGCTATAATGTTCAATTTCAGACTAATAACCAAGGGAAAGTTATGAACTTCTTTACCCTACCTGCTATTGGTTAAATAGCACCACTACGGTTTGCCTACAAGGATGGCTTTGGCATTAAATAACCCACAAAGGTTAATATGCCATTAAAAACAAAGTAACTAGCGCTATATCATTCAAAACGACCTCAGAACGCATTCTAGGATTGAAAAGACGATTGAAATGGTATATCAGTGTAATTTTATTTATTGATTGATTGATTTTAATGGTATGTTAACTCTTGGATTCCCTAGAGGTTAGGGAATCGCATTCAGAGTACGTTCATATTTACATTCTTTGTACAGTAGTTTTTTTGTGTATACAGTCCTATCGAATACGAATGATTTTTATACTGATTTATTTGACCCCAAGATAAGGCCCAAACAGATACAACCACTCTAGGCCTGAGTGGAACTGGGAGTAATGACAATGAAGAGGTACTCCACATTTCCTACAAAACTGTAGCCTTACCATAATTTTTAGTTTATTTTCATACTTTGAACACTCTCTTTTTTTGGTGGTGGTGGTGGGTATTCCACCACTTCAGGGTTTATAGTCAGCACATTGCCGACAATGTGGCGTTGGTGATCTTGAAGGAGACAAATTTTTGGTAAAGCAATATTTGTTTGTTTTTTAAATTCCTTACAAATCTCGTATATAATGCGACAAGTTGCGTTATAAAGTTCCACCAAAAAGCTAATAATTTAAAACTCAGGAGAAGAATGTTTTTCTTATTGACTTGTTCACATTTCCGAAGTTGGGAGTTAAACTTTCGCACTTTTATTTGTCTAATGTTGTTTGCAAGGTTTGCAAAATGGTTCTGATTAAAACAGGACTAATGACGTCCTTTCTATTGATTAATATCGATCGATCTTTTTGAATATTATAGAATGAGGGAAATTGGCGGTTAATAGCGAGTCAAACAGTGATTTGTAAGGATTTACTTTAATCCTCTCATTAATCTCTTTTTATTCTTCCCTGTTCTCCTCCTTTCTTCACTCATTCTCATCTTTGTTTTTCATTATTTCGTTTACAGTTATATAATCGTTCCATATTCGTCGCCTCAAAAATATATTATTCATGGGGATTTTTAAAAATCAAGGTGCCGAGACCTTGGACTGCTTGCTCGTCAACGTCAATTATAGATGCAGGTGCTATTAATGGAAATAGATTTTGTCAATGATAAATACGCACGTTTCCAGGTTACGTGTCAAATTATTATAGTTGTTACTACTATTATTATTATTATTGATGATCATGATCATACTGTATTGTATATTCATTCAACTTAACTCAGTAGTTGCACAAAGCTAGAAATATGGGAAATTCACTGAGAATCAAACTCTTCCCTACCTTGTCAACCATTTCATCATACGACTTATCGATGATACCGTATAGTCAATTGATTTTTATTCCTATCTCATGGGGTAATGGTTATCGTCATAGGAAATGTAGGAAATGAATGTGAAGACCCGATTTCAAATCTTGAACGAGGCTATTTACATTTCACTTCAGACTAATGCCCTTGGGAAAGGCATGAATCAGCCTCTTCCCCTACCTCTAGGTAAGTAGCTAGGATAGACTGGAATCTTCAGTCTTGGTACGGCAACCAGTCTAAGAGAAGGGAAATTCTAAATTCAAACCATTTGTAGGCTTGGAGAGGGTTGGCTTTCGCCAGTTTATTCTTACACAAGACACGCTACATGGGTAGTGCCTCCACAACCATACCAATGAAAAAAATTCAACAGTGCTTATTTCCCTATATTAGTCAAGGTTTAAGGACAGAAAGTGACGATATTTAAAGAAATCAGTATTTAAATTATAAACGCAATCAATAAAATAGTCACTCGCTTGTAAAGATCTTAAAAGATCAAATTTGAAATAAATAAGAAAATAGTTATTTCTCTTTGATCTTTTAAAGCTGGATATGAACATTCTTTATTCCCATTAAATAAAAGCCGCCAAGTTCTCCAAGATATGAGAGTCCCTCTACTTGATAGAAATAATTAGTTTACAGAATTATGGTCAAGTCACGCTTAAGGCACCGGTTCCCTCTAGATCATCGAAATTAAACAGTGACGAGCCTGCTCAGTACTTAAGTGGGTGACCACTTAGCAGTAGCTGCTGCAGAAAGATCTGTAAGTAGCCTGGGCGCCAACGCTTAGAAAGTAACAATAATCAGTTTTCAAAATAACGTTTCATTGGTGTAAAATGTTGTTATTTTTATGTCCAATGTGACACTATAGACGCTGGTGTGTTAGTATAAAGAGTCAGCTACATATATGTGCATATGTGTGGACACATGGGTGGGTGTGAGTACATGTAAGGTCGTGCGGGTGTATACATATGTATATGGTTGTGAGTTGACCATATATATATATGTGTATATATGTGTATGTCCATATAGAGGCCCAGACATATTTGCATGGGTATGTTGAGAGTGTGTGTGTGTGTGACCGTATGTATTTTGCGCGAGAATCACTAATTTAACCCTGCAAGTATAAGTGGAGACTCAGATAAAATGGAACCACGACTTAAATTAAGTTTCAATTTTATTATCACACTTTTTTGGGTCTCTTGGACACACAGTCTGGCAATATTTTTATGTCCAGTCTATGGGTGACCAAAAATCCGGAGGTAGGAAATGTTCACACCTACATATATACAAGTAAAGTCAGTCTGCTGGACAGATAGACTCAGAGAGGGCCAGAGAAGAGGCCAGATAGGACCAGAGAAGAAACACATAGGGTCAGGGAAGGAACCAGAGGAGGCAACAGAGAGTCTGATGGACACAGTGAGAGTTTACTAAGAGGATCTACCGAAGAGAGAAGCGACATCAATCTCGAAAACCAAGCTGTCGTTTAAGTTTTTAGTTAAGGGAATTTCATCTGCCGTCTTCGTAGTGAAAGTCAGGAATCTACGCACTGCCATTCTGCAAGTGTCACATCCCCCTCCTCTGTTAAACAATATATGCTTGATAATTTGTTTTCATTTTTTTTTTTTCTATTGTGGGCTCATCTCGGACTCGTCCACTTCGACCCGAGCCTGCAGAAAAATTCAGCATGACGTAGGGTGAGATTGTGCAGGCGAAGTGTGTGGGCCACAGTTAGAATTCCCACTCTAGTTTTACGTAATATGTGCACACACAGAAAACCAAACTGTATATAGATAACATATGTACCAAATAAAAATGTTTTGCATCTTATAGAAGAATTCATATTTTTAAATTCCCACAAATGTTTACCAAATGGTTTGAAAAGCTGTTATTTTAAAACAATAAAGTAAGTAAAGTTAGCGACCGTAGTCGACGGCGACCAGAAGGCTCCCTTTTCAATAGCTACTACACCGAAGTGTCATGAATCTCTAAGCCGACATCCCATCATGCAGTCTGTTAGCAAGCAGATAAAAGAGCTCTCAAATATCGTGGAATCGATGATTCCTATATTTTACAGACAATACCGACCATCTTAATTTTAAAAGGATATTAAAATGAAACAAGGTTGTTTTTAGAGAGAAAATCTTTTCATAAGAAAATAAAGGAAACATTAAAATAAAAACAATTTTGTTTTTAATTCTTTTAATTTTGTAATTGTAAAAAAAAAAAAAAGAGAGAGAAAGAGAGAAAATATTATTAAAAGCAGATTAATGCGAAGAATATGGCTGCTTCCTGGACTCCTGCAAATATAAGATGATTGAATTTGCATTGGAAATTTGGTCTCTCTGATAAGATAAAAGAGCTACCTTCTCTAATTGTGGCCGTGACAGTGCTGCTGCTGCATAGTTGAACCACTTTGTATTTAACCATATTTACCAACCCCTCCACTCGGGCAGGATATGACACAAGGTCAATTTTTAAGCGAAGTTTAACAGGTTTGAATTCAGAGTTTTCCTTCTCCTAGACTAGTTGCCTCACCAAGGCTGAAGAACCTAGTCTGCCCTACTATCTACCCATAGCTGGAGGGAGAATATTTGGATTCATACCTTTCCCAAGGGTATTAGTGCTATGTGAAATGCAATCAGTCAGGTCCAGGATTTGAACTCGTGTCGCCGTGTCCATATCCTGCGACGATAACCATTACACCATTGGCACCTCCAACTTTGTCTTTAACGAAACACCAGGAGAGAAAACAAGATTTCTACTCTACAAGAATGCAGTGAGCTCTTTTGAAGAAATCCTGGAAACTGCATCCTAGGAAAAAGCAACTATATTGCCACTTACCTCCCATCTCGCAATCCATCCATCCATCCATCCATCCAAGATGAGCAAGATATACTGGACACTGCTGGGGAAGTAAGGACAAACTCATGAGCGACGTTTTCTTATAGACTCCTAAAAATGGACATACTGGCTGCTCAGCAAAAACTTACATTCTTCATCTCTGTATGGTCGCTGGGTGTCGTCTAGAGGACTTGCTGGAGCGATGACTGATAGGGATGGATGGCAAAAGGGAGTAAAGGGAATCCGTGCTATCAGCATGACGATTATGATAATGATGATTATGTATTCGCATGTCTGGTGGTGCGTACAGTCTGATGTGATATGTAGTTCTTGTTTTTTGTTTAATGGCATATCACATTTCATGGGTTATTTGATATCAAGGCTGTCCTTGTATAATAACAGTAGTGGTACTATTTAACCCATTACTGGGGAGATTAAAGGGGTTCATGCCTTTCCCAAGGGTAATCGTCCAAAAGTGAACATAATAGTGCGATTAGAGTTCGAACTCACTACGCTGTCGCAGTCCAGTACGTTTAACACTACGCCACGGGGACTCACCCTATTTACTTGTAGTACTAACAAAATGAGTAAAACCAAGACTCCCATAAAGATTTTGTTACAGACATTAATTGAAATCGAAGAGCTCGTTTTGATTAATTCGGATATTCGTTTAATAAATCTTTCTAGAAAATTGCTACGAACACTCCATCAAGATGGCGCACTAAACAAAATAGTTATTTTCGTAGAAAATGAAATCGGTGAACCAAGTTCAAATCCTGAACAAACTGTTTACGTTTCCCTTGTGGAAAATGTATGAATCTATCTGTTCTCCTCTCAGCTATGGAAAAGTAAGTGGGCAGACTGTGTTTTTTACCCTTTGTTAGGTAACCGGTTGAAAATTGACTTTATGTCGTATACCGCCCGTGAAGGCAGGTTTGGGTCAAAGGATACTTACATTTTTTCAACTTTAACATTTAACTGAGTTGCTGAATTAATTTCAATAAAATTTCCATAATCCATAGCTAGTTATCTTATTGGTTTTTCTTTAACTTCAAAGTTTTTACGAAAATAAAGCCAAAATTCTGAATGCAAAGAAGGTTAGATACAGTTAAAAGTTCACGTACCTCGATAGGAGTGTCTCATCAACTGAAATATGCACCCAGCGAAGGCGTGGACTAATATCGATTGGCTATCAATCATATGGAAATCTGACCTGTACGATAAAATAAAACAGAATTTCTTCTTAGCAGTGGCTGTGTCAATACTACTGCACGGATGCACCATATGGAGGCTGACAAAACGTACAGAGAAAAAGCTAGACAAGAACTGCATAAAAACGCTACGAGCTATATTGAACAAATCCTGGAAGCAACATCCCAGAAAACAGCAGCTGTACGACCACTTACCACCTATCTCTAAAACCATCCAAATAAGACGAACTAGACAGGCGGGACTCTACAGAGAAGCAAGGACGAACCTATAAGAGACGTTCTTTTGTGGACTCCTTCGCATGGACGTGCCAGTGTTGTCCGAGCCAACAAGAACCTACCTACAAAAGCTCTGTGCAGACACAGGATGTCGTCTGGAAGACCAGCCAGGAGCAATGAATGATAGAGACGAATTGCGAGAGAGAGAAATCTGTGCAAGCAGTGCGACATGATGATATCCTGCAAGCATCAAATCTGTCAACACTTTATTAATAAAGTTTGAGTTGCGACATTTGTGGACAGAGCTACCAAAATATAATGTCCTAAATAACTATTTTTTCCAAATCAATATGGCTCTAATGAAGTTAAAAGATCCTTATTGTATCTACATCAGCTTATAAATTCAGACCTCCGATTCAATAAATAATCTCGTTTGAGGAAAGTAAGGATTTAAAATTTTCCCTCCAAAGATATTCTACAATTTTTCGATCTTGCTCAATATGTTTCGGTATTTTTACCAACTTCCATCCCATTATGGGAGTTTTATTTGTTTTTTTACTCCCAGGTAATTCGCTGTTCATATAGCATCGATTTTTTTTCTTTTAAAAAAGAGGTTTCGTGATGATAAAATCTATATTGCCACGGCCCTTCTGTGGCTTCAATATAAATTGAAAAGGACCCAACTGGACTTATCTAGGAGTCACAAAGGGGCCCCACCAGATATGCAAAATTCACCATCGTAATTAATGGATACAAACGTCCTGAAAGCATGTCTCCATATAGGTGTAACATCAAACTAAGCCAGTAAAACAAAATTTGAAAAAAAAAAACCTCTCCTTAGTAGACTGATGGACACAGTCATGTACCACATAAACAAATAAATTAAGTCCTATGTTAAATTAAAACAGTTATGGTTGGATTGAAACATTCTCCGTTTCCTCGTGGACTAAGAAACAAGAGACATACCCTTTCTCGGGAAATATCCCACTCACGTTGCCCCGGGTGTCACGTAGTCACACAAAAATTAATGATACGCTCTGTCCAACATCCCTTGAATACTAAAAAAAATAAAAAAAAAATCCTCATTTAATGATTGTAAGTAATGTTGTTGGTTCATTTTTTTGTCACTTCTTTCAAGGTATTTCAAATTATTTAAAGACTCTTCAAATACTTTTTTCCCAAAAGATATTTAAAGATCTAAACTAGTTAAGAACAATTGGGAAATAAGTAATCGTAAAGGATTATCTTATCACTTTTGTTTATATATATATATATATATATATATAAAGAAAAAAATTATATATATATATATATATATATATTGTGACGGTTCCTAAAATATTTATCCCAGGGCGGGAGTTTATTTTACGCACGTGTGAAGTCGGGGCAGTCTGGCACTTGATCCCTCGCAAAATAAATCCTGGCTAAGAGTCCCTTTTCGGGCATGTGGGAACTGGCAGATAATGTGGGGGTTAACTTGGGGCTAGACTAACCACCGCTGGCAAGGGGGTTTCCAAATTTCACGTTACACACACACCCACCAAGCCACTTCCTATTCCTACCCCTCTAGGATAATGGAAGATATGGGCCTCTAGGTTGAGATAAAATATTATTATCTGTAGTCGGCATCTGTTAACTTCTTGTCCGAGAATTCTTTCCGCTTTTCCCCGGAGTTTCAGCGACAGTTTCAATACATCTTGTCACGCCAACTGCTGTCCTAAAACTCAATTCCTTTTTTTTCATCGGTTAGGTACCCGGGAGTTTGTTTGGCATCAGGTCAGCACGTCCTCTCACGGCGACCTCCGTCCTAAAAACTGAATTCTTTATTCCTATTTCCTCTGACGAAAAGGGTACAACTTCCGGCTTTAGGGTTCTGGCCAATCATTTGGCCTCTTTCTTCTTCCTCATCCTGTCATGCGATTCATTCGAGCAACTATCATGACCTCTATATCCCCTTCTCTGTCCAACCTGTTGGGGTTATGGAGTGCAGATAGCTTGATCTACATTCTAATGGATTCGTTACTTCGGCCGCGAGAAATTGACCTTCATTCATATCCTTCTTTTAAGGTTCAATCTTTGAAGCCTGTTAATTCAAACACGGGGGGTATTGGGAAATTGATCTTACCTCTCTCCTATCAGTGGCAGACCACGTGACAAAATATATATATATATATATATATACGCGAGGTGCATACGATAATTTTCCAGACTTTTTCGTATGGGCATTTAGTATTGCCGTAGACTCTTGAAAATTCACTATGTTATTGCTATACATCTTATGAGATGACTGACCAATTTTTATGATTTCAGGTTCAAATGAACAGTTACAGCAGCAATTGGAATACACCCTACTAAAGCCTGATCGTCACAGCTGGGGAATTTCAAAAATGCAATCTAGACGTGAGGACACTTTAGAAGAACAATATGTAATAAAATTTTGTTTTAAACTTCGAAAAATGCCACAGAAACGTATGGGATGCTTCAGACTGCTTTTGGAGCATCTTGCATGAATCGAACATCAGTTTTTGAGTGGTATAAGAGATTCAAGGAAGGCAGGGAGTCTGTGAGGGATGATGAGAGGTGTGGGAGGAGTAAGGAAGTTAATACACCGAAGTTGATTGGCTAAAGGGTTAGGGTTAGGGTTACTATGTTGAGGTTCTAAGGGAGTTCAGGAAGAGATTCCGTCGGAAGAGGCCAGCACTCTTCAAATCGGGTCAGTGGCATTTCCACCAGGACAATGCGCCAGTCCACAGCTCTATCCTTGTCACAGACTATTTGACCAAAATGGGCATCAACACAGTTCCCCGCCCTCCCTATAGTCCAGACCTTGCTCCCTGTGACTTTTGGTTATTCCCTAAGCTCAGAGGCTGTCGTTATGAGACAATTGAGGAGATGAAAGAGGCTGTGACGAAGGTCATTGACACGCTCACACAAGAGGACTTCGATGGGGCCTTCCAGAAGTTGTTGGAACGGCACAACAAGTGCATTGCAGCCGGAGGAAATTACTTTGAAGGGGACTAGAGTTTCATTTGTGTACTATCAATAAAAGTGCCCATACGAAAAAAGTTTGGAAACTTATCGTATGCACATCGTATATAATCTAAAAAAATAGATGGGAGTTTCCATGTTGCAAACGTGCTAGTCTGTGACATCGTAGTAAGTGAGTTCGAACTCGATTCGTGCTACTACGTTCATTTTCGGACTAATATCCTTGGAAAAGATATGAATCCCCATAATCTCCCGAGCTATGGATTAAGCAGCATCACTGATGTTAATCTACAAGGAAGTCTTTGTCACTAAATAACCTACAAAGGTTGATATGTCAATGAAATTAAACCAAACCTAATCAAATTTTTCAAAAAATGTAATTATGAATACGAGCAGTCTGTTACTTGATATCTCATCTGGAGTACACAATCATCAGACGGTTTTATAGCTGCATTGTTATAGTAGCATCAAGCACTTTTATTTTATTCAAACTTTTCTCATTTTCATCTCTCCTTTTATTCTCTCTCTCTCTTTCTCTCTTTTTCTCTGTTATGATTATTTCTCTCTCTCTCTCTCTCTCTCTCTCTCTCATTATATTTTTATTATCTCTCTTTTTATTCTCTCTCTTTCTTTTTATTCTCTTTCCCTCTCTCTTTCTATAATTATTTCTCTCTCTTTTTATTATCTCACTATCTCTCTCTCTCTCTCTCTCATTATATTTTTATTATCTCTCTTTTTATTCTCTCTCTTTCTTTTTATTCTCTTTCCCTCTCTCTTTCTATAATTATTTCTCTCTCTTTTTATTATCTCACTCTCTCTATCTCTCTCTCTCTCTCATATATATATATATTTTGACAAGTGGTTTGAGTATAAGTCATGGTAATCTTTCGATGGCTATGGTTTTATTCTCATCAATAGAAGCCACCCTAATAGATGAGAAGTAGTAGTTCCCCCATTGAACTATTTGATGCTGGATATTGTCCCGTGGGATTCGTACACCCAGCACATGGACAGCTATCGATAGGCTATCGGTCATATGGAAGTCAGACCTGACCGATAAAATAAAACGCAATTTTTTCCAAGCAACCATCGTGTCGATACTGCTATATGGATGCACTACATGGACACTAATTAAACGTATGAAGAAAAAGCTTGACGGCAATTATACAAGAATGCTGCGGGCTGTATTGAACAAGTCCTGGAAGCAACACCCCACAAAACAGCAGCTGCACTGCCACCTACCACTCATCACGAAAACTATCCAAGTTAGACAAACCAGACATGCAGAACACTACTGGAGAAGTTAGGACGAACCTATAAGCGACATACTCCTGAGGACCCCTTTACATGGACCAGCAAAGGCAGGACGACTAGCTAAAACCTCTACACAACACCTCTGTGCCTATACAGGATATAACCTGGAAGACCTCTCGGGAGCGATGGACGAGAGAGACGGGTGGCAAGAGAGGGTCAGGGAGATCCGTGCTGGCAACGCGACATGATATATATATGTATATATATATCAGAGAGAGATAAAAAGAGACAATAGTCATATGAAATAAAACCTAAAACACCACATTTAAATATATATATAATTTTTCTTTTTATTGGTTCCACGAGTGAAAAGTAAATATCTTAAAATGAATAAGCCCACAAATGAATTTGATCGTGGTACTTATTTATGCTCTACTCGTGTTTCAGACTTTATGGACTTCTTCGGGAGATTAATAATGGTTAAGTCAGTCTTTTTTTTTTTTGGTGGGGGGCTTTCATAGCGAAGATTGTTTTCAAAGGATTGTGATTCTTTTTAATTCCAGGATTTATGTCTATGAATGTTCTGTTAGAGTTAATTGTCTGTGAAAACCTTTAGCCTCTGCATAAGTTGTTTTTTTGTATTCACAAGATATGTGTATGCGTGTGCACGTGTGTGTGTGTGGGGGGGCACTCGTATACATGTTCGTATATCCATGTATATACGTATATTTTCTGGGTTGTTTTTTTTCTTTCTCTCTCTTCCTTTCTTCGTTGAATATAAAATAGTTTGGGAATGTGTATATGTTTGTGTTAGTGAATTTGTGCGTGAAGTTTGGTTCTATTTATTTGTGTGTGTGTGTGTGTGTGTGTGTATGTGTGTGTGTGAAATTAGGCACTGGTTAAGATTGGTTTAAATTTATCTATTAATGTTTTTCTTTTATTTGGAGTAATGAGTAGTTATGAGTTTGGTATATTGGCATTATTTTAAAGATTCAATTCTTACATTCGCAAAGGTATTTTGAAACACAGTTTTCTATTGTCTGGTAATTTGATGTTACTTTTATGTTAAGAAACCCTATTGTTCAGAACCTGAGTCGATCCTGTGTATACTTTTTTTTTACTGTTTCAATATTCGATAATATAGTCTACGTTTTTTGAATTGTTGCTTAGATTTTTATTTATTTTGAATGTTGCTTTTGGATTTTCGAAGGTATAGAATTTTTCTTCTATTATTTTATTACGTACACTCCATCTTTTATTTTTTGCATCTTGCGTAAAGTACTACATTCAAATTTATATGCGGACCTATTCATTTTGATATATATATATATATATATATATATAGAGAGAGAGAGAGAGCGGGTTTCGATCCCAGCTTCAAGCGTCCTACGTGTCTAGCCACACTGAAGAGTTGTGATACAACGAAACTCTGTCTGTGGATGACAGTATATACGCTCTCCCATGGGGGTTGAGCACTCTGGCGAAGGAATTTACGGCTGCCGCTCGCATAAAGAATAGCTCTTCGAACGAATTGAGCACTCTGGTATCCAGTAAGGTATAAAATGTAAACAAACCAACGCTGCTGCTGCTGCTGCTGCTGCTGCTGCTGCTGCTTAATACCTTATAATTCCCTAGCTGACGTGGTACGCCTGTTGGCCGAGCGGTCTGACGTAAGTTAGGTGGGTTTCGATCACAGCTTCAAGCGTCCTACGAGTCTAGCCACACTGAAGAGTTGTGATACAACGAAACAGTCTGTCTTTGGATGACAATATATATATAAAGATATATAAAATATCCGATAGAATGGAAGAGAAATAAGGTGCGAGAACTAATTTAATGGCACGTTTATGAATTTATTTTGACTCTTCTCATTTTACGTATTTCATCGAATAAAGATTTGTAAATGATTTTTTTCAAATCATCACGTGATGAAACTCATCCAGGCTAAACCATCATGGGAAATATATAAACATTCCTAAATGTATAATAAATATGTAAACACTCAAACGAAACACACACGCTCGTGTACGCTCACACACACACTCACACACACACACACACTCATACACACTGCATATATACTGGGTGTAAAGAAAAATTGATATCATTTCGAAATCTAATAACTTGACCCATTCTTATTAAAACGATCTCCGATTTTAACAGCATGTGTAGAAACAGCTCAAAATTCTCTGCTTAATATTTAAATGCCTGTTCCCCTCCCTGTAAATCGAATTTTGAGTTGTTTTTGCACAGGTTGGATCATTTGAATCAGAATTGGTCAAGTAATAAGATTCATTAATGATATCAATATTTCTGAAACATCCTATATATATATATATATATATATATATATTCACGTGTTCTAAAAATATGCTGGGTAAGTAAATAACACTGTTATGATCTGGCTTGTGTAATTAAATATAATTAACACAAATAAATTAAATGCATCACATGACCTCCAAAATGTCAACTGAAGTTTTTTTTGGAGTGTCTGTGTTTACAATTATTAACCTTCGAGCGGAACTTTCAAAACAAATTCTAATTCAAAAGGGTTTTATGGTACTGAAATATAATTATTCATATTTACATCATTAAATCATTCAAAGTAATGTTATTCAAGAAATCCTAAATTAGAATTGTTCCTAATATCAGCTGACTTGGCGTTGGATAATATATATATATATATATATATAGGGGTGTCCTCGTGGTGTAATAGTTAAAGTGATGGACTGTGGGATTGTAGTAATACACACACACACACACACACACACACACACATATATATATATATATATATATATATATATATATATATTTCAACTTATGTTTTTTCTTAGTCAAAATAGTTCTAAAATGCTAGAAGATGCTTATTTTAATTAGTTAATTCTCACTGTTTATTTTATTCATACTCACTTTTAAAGTTTTTTCAATGACACTTATTGTAATTCTTTTCAAATTACAAACAGCGACAGAATAAGAACGGAAAAAATAAGAGAAGGAAGAAAAAATAGTGAGTGAATAACCAAGAGAAAGGAGAAAGTAGGATATATATATATATATATATATATATATATATATATATATATGTATGTGTGTGTGTGTGTGTGTGTGTGTGTGAACTGTACACTTATTAGCCAACTTTCTCTTTCATCAAATCAGTGGTAGCTGAACGCTCTACGTATTTTTTACGATCATCATTCCTACAATTCTCCTCGTATTTCGCCATAAAGTGTCTTATCATTTTATTTAGCAAATTGAATTTTATGTATCAGCAGTACAATTTTTCGAAGGTCAATGCCTGTTTATAACTTTCAAGTATTTATTGGAATAGGTTTGATTATTTTTACTTCACATTAAGGTAAGGTAGACACAAGGTCATTTTTCATATTGGATGCCACGCAAAAATCGATATTTAATTTATGCACAGTAGTATAAAAAAACTGCTTAGTTCCGTCGGCATTCCCCATTCAGGGACGCGTCCAGCGTTGAGCAATAACCCACGCTATTATCCCTTTTAGACGCGGGGGTAGGTGCTGCCAGGGGAGGGAAGAAAATAACTATTCATTGAAATAGTTATAAATTCACTAAGTCTGTCTAAAGAATTGAAATTAATAATACGTTAAGCTTTATAAATAAAGATATTTTAAATTTTCTACTGCATGGTTTTTAGACAGTAAAGATTACGTACCTTGCTTCTTAGGAATACATGCCGCTGATATGTGTATATATATATATATATATATATATATATTTACTTTTACATACACATATATTGGAGATTACATGCTGTCACTGATGTACGTGTTTATGCATACTGTTTATATATATATATATATATATATATATATATATATATATATATATATATATATTGGCGTATGTTTATGTGTCTCTGTACTCTAAACCAATGTAGGTAAGGGTGTGGATGTCGGTATAACTTTTCGTATGTGTACAGAAAATGCTTCGTCAGTCAGTGACGAAGGTGGTGAAGGTGGGGGTGGGGGACCAGCGAACAAAAAAAGCTGGTCAGAACAAAATGAAAATAGACAATGCAAATGAGCCTCGAATAACCTGAATTTAGATACAATAAGTTGTCATGACAATTGTTTTATCTTCGGGTGCACAGTTATTTGAGTATTGGGGGTGGGTATCCCAGTTTACATCTTGCTGCTAAACGGACCCCAGGTCAACTTGCCCTCTCACTTAACTATCAATCTTGAGTTTTTCAAATCTGATGTTCGAACTGTTACGATTGAAACGCAAATGGTTAAAATAATTAAAAATAAAGAAAAATAGCGTTTTTTTTTTCCTGTGATAAGCTAGGACTTCCCCGAGAGGAAGAGAGAAATTTGACAGTACAATGTTATAGCTGTGGTCCCATTTTAACGTCACTGACTTTTGCATAGTCTTCCCACCAAGCCTTCTTTCATGGCGTCGGGGTTTGTTTCCTTCCAACATTCTTTTCTGAAAAATAATGAAAACAATTTGAGCTGGGACTTCATTTTTGAAAGTAGAGTTGTAGGTGCATTGTTACGTCTTAAAGAAAATAGGTTCAGTATTTTTGTCTTTTTCAAAATAATTTCTCATACTAGTCTATTTATTCCTAAATTCAACTCTTTGTTCAATTATTCTTTTGGGTTGGTTTGGTTTCATATACATATGATTTGTATATGTTGGTTTGGTTTCATATACATATGATTTGTATATGTTGGTTTGGTTTCATATACATATGATTTGTATATGTTGGTTTGGTTTCATATACATATGATTTGTATATGTTGGTTTGGTTTCATATACATATGATTTGTATATGTTGGTTTGGTTTCATATACATATGATTTGTAAACACATTTTGTCGGTAACATTCTTACACGAGCCTGAGCTCTTTTTTGCACACAGTTAAATGGTTTCAAGTATTGTTATCTAACAGTCACAATTTAACATCAATCATTTGTTGGCACATAGTTTGTTCTATTCGACCCATAGATAGGACCCTATCAGGTGCTACCACTGCAGATCAGAGTGGACCTGGGAGCAATGGCAGATGGTTTAATGTCATATCTAGAACACTCGTTGGATTGGGGGTGGGTTCTGCGGAGATGTAGGCGGTGTATTCTACAGCACCCCACAGCCGACTGGGCTTAATTGTTCTTTCCATAAAATAATGATATCACATACAATAACAGATCACCAGACTAAATGGGTGATTAGTCGGTTGATTTTACGGCATTTCAACCCTTGTAGAGGTATTTAATGCCGTAGTCAGATTTTCTTGCAAGTAATTAGTAACTAATTATAATCATTTATAAATAATTAGAGTATCAATTAACTATTCCTTAAACTTATAATTTGCACAGTTATATGGTTTAAATTATTCCTCTCAACAGCCCAATCAGCTGGGTCTGTAGAATATGCCGACTGAATCACTGCAGGTTCTAGATAAGATCCCCTCCCGCCCAACGAGTGTCCTGATATAATACTAAACCATATTAGTGAGGTTGCAGTTCTGGAGTTTTGGGGAATGAGGAATACTCCTACATTGCCATTATTCCCAGGTCCACTTTGATGCAGATGAGTAGAACCTGTTTGGGTCCCATCTATGCGTTAAATTACTTATTATACTTAAAACTGTGTGCAAACGAATAAATTATGTTGAATAGAATTATTAGTGTTTCATAGGAATACTTGAAACAATTTAACTGTGTGCAAACAAATGAACTCTGGCTCGTTTAAAAATATTGTTACCGACGAAATCTCATATATATATATATATATATATATATATATATATATATATGATATTGGTTGATTATTTTCGAGCAGTATGAATGTTTTTTGTCTTTTCTTTTTTTATGGGATTTTTCCCCGGTATCAGTTCGTGTAATAGTTTTGTTTTTTTTTGGGGTTTTTTTTTTTTGGTTTTTTTACAAATTATATCATTTGGGTTTTTTCACACCGTCAGAATAATAGAATGTGTATAAAAATAAAAAATGGGACAAACCAAATACTTACAACGGGTTTAGTAGTGATATTTCGTTCGTTATCTAAGGAAGAACTTCTTCAGACTCTTTTTTTGTTGAAAGTGGGATTATCCATTACGACGGTCGGGAGAAATGGTAGATTTTGGTAAATTTAACAAGATGTTAGTTTTTCCACTTTTCCTCTCATTTTTATCATCTTGTCAAATTTACCAAAATCTACCATTTCTCCATATATATATATATATATATATATATATCATTTGGTATCAAATATCCTACAAGAGTTGATATGCCATGAAACAATCGACCAAACCAAACTATTCCTATCTACTACTAAGTTTAGTGGAACATTTAGTTCTTACCAAAGACCAACTATTAGCATATCAGTGATATACTAATACTGAACACAACGGAAGGAATAAGGAAAACTCATTTACGCATGCAAGAACATTTAATCTTTTATATACATGATTGTTGTGGTCTTCAGATAAGACTGGTGGAAGAACAACTCAAAACAACGGGTGATAGGTAAACGTTATTATATTAGCAGAAAAAGGAAGTCATACACAGGAAGTACTAGTCGTGCTCGGCTTGCAGTCCGTCTGTCAAATGTCTCGTTCCTTACGAGAATTTGTCTCTCCCGAACGAGCTAAGCTCGGAGAATATGTTTAGGTTGGACGAGTCCATCTTTGGGGGATGGTAGGATATGTCCCCATAACAATGATATACAGCCAAATAATATTAAAAGAAAGAATACATAAACGTGTCATGTGGGAGAATAACATTTGTATCGTTCCATGAACAAGCTGTCGGCAGGATACGTCGACTGTATATCCTGCGAAGGGGTTTCCGAGGTATAAATCAAACTGTATCTGATGAAGAGGATCTAGTCTTGGAGATCTGGTTAGTGTAGAGTACTCCTTCGTTGCCATTATTCTTCTGTTCACTCTGACCTGGAGTGGTAGTACCTGTTAAAGTCCAATTTATTAGTCAAATATATTTAAAAACTATTCGTATTCAATTAGACCGTGTGGAAAAAAAACAAAAAACAAAACCTTTTAAGAAACAACTAGATACAAAATGTAAATGGAAGTGTACAATGAACACAATTCCTTAACATCTAGACATAAAATAACCCTAGACAAGTTGATATGCCTTAAAAATCAATCAATCGATTAATCAATAAATTTATTCAAAGTTAGAATTTCTGTGTTTATGTTAACAATCTCCCAAACAATTTGAAATCGAACCTCTTAATATTAATCTTAATATTGTAATTTATAAGACTGAATTCTCTCTTGGTTGTTCTTACGTTAATGATACATTTTATCGCTTTAATAAACATATAATCTTCTGGATTATCTGTTTAATTTTATCTAACCTTACATCGTCAATCATCAATTAATCTTTACTTTTCACCAAGATTAATGGTTGAACGAATTTGTTATCTAAAATTTTGAGATGGGTTATTATTATTCTACAAGTTATTAGACGAGTATCTTCACACTTGCTATTTAAAAAAAAATATTGGCCTAGCAGTTAGAGTGTTTGCCTAAAGGCCCGGGAGACTGGGATTCAATCTCAGGTCGATATCATACCAAAGATTCAAAAAATAGTACTTGATGCCTTCTTGCTTAATACTCGGTATTATAAGGTATGGATCAAGGGTAAAGTGGATCAATCCAGGGAAAGATGTAGCGCCCTTCCCTAACCCTCGATGTTGCAGCTATTAAAAAGGGAGCTTTCGGCTCCCTCTCGACTACGGTCGCCAGCTTTACTTTACTTGCATTACACAAAGTCAGATAATTGCAGGAAAGCTGTGATGCAACAATTTTCCTAGTGGGAAGGGCTTACTTACCTTGAAAATCAGCATTTGAAATATTTCTTTTTACCTCTAGAATCAGAAGCAAACATGCAACTATCTCAGCCACCGAGTAAACTTATTCTGGCTACATTTACTGTTACGTTTGAACCGATATGTTCTTCCTTCGGACTTAGCTTAATAATTTATCAGGTAGATCTTTTTTTCTGACAGTTATTTCTACATTCTTACCGGCAGTGATAATACACGAATTTTTTAAGGGATGGGTTAATCTGGGGTTGGTAATTTACAATTTTTTGGCGGGGTGGGGTTCATTCTAGGGAAATGGCTGGAAGTAGAAAATATTGTTCTGTTTAACTAGTTGTCATGATCAGCAACAATTTTTTTGTAATATTAACAACACTTGATAAGGAAATAGAAGAAAGTAGACAAGTTAAATGAAAAACAAAATAAGAAACAGAAAATCTTGAACATTTTAATATACCACCCTCTTCGCCCCGTCCTCGATCACAGCGCTGATTATACCTATTATGGTAACTCTTTGCCACAACCTTGTCCACCTCCCTCCAATCTCTCTGCTACAACGTGGAAAAAAACAGATCAAAAGTTCCTTCCGGGGAAAGTGACCATGCACAGCCCTGCCCCACGTTGTGATTCTTTAAAAGTAAGGCCGATGGCCCTGTCTGAAAGGAAGAGGGGTTACTGGCAGCTGAAGACTGGACTCCAAAGGGGTACATATATTGCAGAACAAAGAAAAAAAAATAACTCCGATTTCTGCAGTAGATAAGAAAAGGGTTTATAAAACTTCAAAGTTACAGATGGCGACAAAAGATCTGCGGGTGTGACATATAATGGTCTAAGGCGGCGGTCCGACGAGGGTTAAGTTTTCTTAACGATACTGTATCTCAGCGGCGGACTGGCGATATATGAGTTGGCAGCGCAAAGCACAATTCCAATCTGTTGGTCCCTGGCTGGTCTTCGTCTGATTCGTTTGCTTCCTGGAACCGAACTGCTTCGCTCTCCTGCCACCAACTTACAAAGGTCTAAGTTTTCTTAACGACAGTGTATTCAAACGGCGGACTGGCGATATATGAGTTGGCAGCGCAAAGCACAATTCCAATCTGTTGGTCCCTGGCTGGTCTTCGTCTGCTTCGTCTGGAACCGAACTGCTTCGCTCTCTCTCTGCCACCAACTGCTGAGTTCGAAAATCAGCCTGTTTATATAATAATTGCCAATATTCTGGGGTAGGTTCTGACTGGGGCAGGGGTGATCTCCCTAACGTCATTTTCAACTCATTAGACATCCTTCATGTCTTTGTTTCAATTTTCGTCATCAGAAAGGGTCCAACCCTCTTTTCACTACTTCCACAGAGTCGTTCCTCTCACTACCTTCATAGTGAGGACTACAGGAGGATAGCTTTTCCTCCTACCAACATAGTTTCTATCATTTTACGGCTCATGACGTCAGAAAGGGTCCAGCCCCTTTTTGCCCAAATATGCTGGACTGTCACCTTTGATGGAACTGGTTTCAAATCTACGTAGGCGAAAAGGCTGGCCTATCCTCAGGCTAATTAATAATTCCCTTTCAGCACTGATAAGTAATTCTGGATAATTTTCTCAACCCTTAGCTGAGGTATTTCCCCAAATGCCAGATGGCCTTCCCTATCTCGACAAAGACTTCTTTGTTTGTTCTGAGTCCCACCTTTTAACTGGAGTGCAAATCACACCGTATCTGAATCTTTGTGCTGTCAAATCCTTTAAAATTAACTTTTTCCAGGCTCGAAAATTATCTTAATATCGTTACCCTTTCCATTTTTTTAATAACAATATTTTTCTTTCTCGATTTCCGCCTGAGTTCTGTAAACAACTTAATCTTTCCGTACCTGTCAACTTCCTTCCAGTTCCCATCTTGGCTTTTGTCAAAAAGTTCTTTCTCAGCATTTTCGATTCTTTTTCCCAGAATTTCAACTCTACACTTCTTGGCAATTATATTTGGCTATTCAATTTTTCTGGTTAACCCCTCACGTACCGCCACAGACGAATATTGTCACATTAAGTTGGTAAATTAATAATCAAAGGATAAAAATGATATTATCTCAACTTCAAAATAAACTCAAGTATTTAACCATTTTCTTCTAAGATTAACACAGAAAAATATGGCCAAGATTTCACAATGGTCAAAATTTCCACAAAAATTTTAATGGAAAATTTGACTTTTTTATTTATTTATTTGTAGAAATTGACAAAAAAATGATCGAAATAAAATTTATTTTTTGGGTATGGCTTTCCGAAACATTTTTCAAAAGGAGTTATGGATTAAATTTTGTAGCTAGGTTGGTAAAAGTACACTTCTACCCTTAATATATTTAAACAACTTCTGTTCATATTTAAGTGTAAAGGCACACACATACAGGCATATACATGTACATATATATATTCACACTAACAGTTTCTTTATATATACATATATATATATATATATATATATGAAATATCGCCTATAAATTAGAATCCGCGTAACAATTTTTAGAAAAAAATAATTTTCTTCTAAACCATTATATACTAGGATTTTATTATTTCTATTGAAATATTATAAGATCAAAACGATTATTATTTGGTATTATCTTTACTGAATTAAAACTCGGTGATCAAAAATAAAATCCTAACACCTCTGTAATAAAAAAAAATGCATATATGTAATGGATTTACTTCTTTTGAGGCATCTACATATCTATATATTTTTTGCTACAGAATGTTAATGCTGTAGAGATCGGTAATGAATAATACCAAATAATATCTGTTTTGACTGTATAATGTTCTACAATAACAAATAAAGTACTGATATCTTTCTATATCTTGGACGAAAATTAATTTTGGATAATTGTTTTTTGGAGTATACTTAACTATCCACGTTGATATATATATATATATATATATATATATATATATATATATATATATGTTCAAATAGGCAAAGACGAACTAACAAATTGTGCTTACACAACTGGTCAAACAGAAATGTGGAACATCTATCGAACTTCTCACTCGAAAACAGATTAACATGCTTCACACTAAATTCTAAAAAAGAGAGGGAAAATTATAGATCTATAACTACCCAAATAATGTTACAGCAAAGATAGATTATATACTCATAAACAAGGAGTGGATAAATAGAGCTCTGAACTGTGAGGTGTACTCCTCTTTTGAAGGAGTATCTTCCGATCACAGAATTGTCACAGAGATATGCCTGAGTCTACGCAGAAATAAGGTAGAAATCATCAAAACTGCAAGCTACGACTAGTCCTCACTTATCAATAGAGATATTAACAATAAATTTACTGTAAGAAACAAATTCAATACTCTTCAGGAGATATCTGAAACACATACTCCAAATGAAGAATACGAAAACTTGGTCAAAACCCTCATGGAAGCAGCAGAAGAATGCATACCAACTAAACCAAGAGTGAAATATAGTTTCATGGGAGACTCGCGGTTAGGAAAAAACGAAATTACGTGAAACAGCATCCTTATGTAATTAAAGAAATCCAACAAATGTCAACGTGCAGAAACTTAAGAAGGCACAAAGAGAACTAACAAACACATACTAAAAAGAGCAAAAAGAATACTTTCAAGGTCAGATTAATAAAATAAGAAACTTGATAGAAGATATACAATCACGAATAGCATGACAGACAGTAAATGAAGTGAGCAAAAGGAAGAGTAGAACTAAAATCTGCCAGCCAAGAAGAACGATTACACATGTGGAAAGAACATTTCAAGAATCGCCTTGCAAACTCCTCTAAAGTTACAGATAAACTTATCCCCAAAATCATTAATAGCCAATTAGAAATCAAACTAGAACAGTTTACTCCAGAATAGCTCAATGTAGTACTGACAAAAAGTAAAGGCTGAAACCTTCAAGGCCTTGATGAAATACCCTCAGAAATATGGAAGACAACGAAATTTGATGACATCTTCGATTTTGCAACACTGTATATAAACAGAACACAATGGAGAGATGGACTAAATGCTGCATCCGCTCCTTCTCAAGGAAAGGTGAACTCGGAATCGACAAGAACTATAGTGGTATAACTCTTACTTCCATAGCGGCCAATTTATAATACTCTGCTTCGCAATCGCATTGAACCTTGAGAAAATTCTTAGGAAAAATCGCATTGAACCTTGAGAAAACTCTTAGGAAAAATCGCATTGAACCTTGAGAAAATCCATCGACAACATCACATATTCTAACAATCCGTCGAGTTATCGAAAGAGTTCGGGCAAAAAATATAAAGGCAACACTATTGTTCGTAGATTTCTCCAAGATTCCAAACACAGATGACAGATGGAGAAAATGCTTCTAGCTTATAATCTCCCCAAAGAAACTGTTACAGCCACAATGATGCTCAATAGAAACACGAAAGTCAAGGTTCGCTCACTGGAAATTGTGCTAGAAATGGAAATTTAATCATACTACCAAATGGTATATGCACAAACCAGAATCTGTCCTGAAGGATGAGACGCATAAAATTCCCTGGGATTTTGAGATATAAACAGATCACCTAATCCCGGCCAGAAGACCAAACCTAGTAAAAGTTAACAAAAAATAGTTAACAAAAAAGCAAAAAAAGCAACCCCCCAAAGTGTGTGTGTGGGTGTGTGAGAGAGAGAGAGAGAGAGAGAGAGAGAGAGAGAGAGAGAGAGAGAGAGAGAGAGAGAGAGAGAGAGAGAGAGAGAGAGAGAGAGAGAGAGAACTGACGAAAAGTGGACTTTGCTGCCCCGGCGGACCACAGAGCGAAAACGAAAGAAAACGAAAAAAGAGACAAGTACTTGAATCTTGCCAGAGAACAAAAAAAGCTATAGAACATGAAGGTGACGGTAATACCGGTTGTAATTGGTGCACTTGGAACAATCCTCAAAGGCTTGGTAAAGGGACTGGAAGACTTAGAACTCGGAGGATGAGCAGAGACCATCCAGACTACAGCATAATTAAAATCAGTCAAAATACTGAGGACTGGAGACTTTAGGAGATTTGCTGTCATGCAGACTCCAGTGGAAGACCATCAGCTAGCGCTGGTGTGAAAAACTCGAATAATAATAAAAAGATTATGGGAATATCAGGTTTCAGAGATACGAATAAACATCTGAATCATGCAATGAATTCGATGGAACCCACACGCAGCTCAGCTTATTGGGATGAATCCCTTCATGCAGAACGGGAACGACTTAGGATCGCGTGGAAGGATTCGTTGTCATCACTGCAGCATTTGAAATTTCTTTGCCTTTATAAGATACCTCTGTAACTAATGCCCAACGTGTAAAGTTGCATGTATTCTCGGATGCTCCAACCAAAGCCGTTGCCACTGTAGCATATTTGAAAGTGATCAACGTAGATAAATCCAGTCATAGGATATCACTTTTCAAACTTACAACTGCTACATTGGTTACAAAAGTCGTCTAAACTGTCTGAAGAATTGAATCAATAACTTGACAATTTAAGATCCTATACCGACAAAAAAGTCATCCTTCGATATATCAATAATACTTCTTGGTGATTTTTCGTTTATATTTGTAGTCGTGTGGAGCGCATCAGAAACTTCTCCAGAACAATGAGGCTACGTACCTACCGGGCCCAAATTTCTCCTCGAGACGAATAGTACCCCCTGCCGAAACTAACCATTATAACTCGTAGAAGCCGAAAGTGACACAGAAATTTGATTGTACAAAACAATCTTTACTTTCGAAGAACTGAACATATTAAGATTTAAAATGTTTTCTACGTGGAAATCTCTCAGAAAGGTTGTGGCCACTATAATCCACATAAGAGAAAGGTTTAAGTGTTCTTCATAAGAACTCGGGTGCAATGATTGGCATTTATGCTACAACGTCCCATACCCCCAAAACATTATAAAAGGCCGAGAAGATTAATATTAAACTCGTTCAAAACTTCACGTACAAAATTAAAATCTCTCTGTTGTCTTGCATTTATGAAGTCTCCAAGGGTAATCCTTTAAGAAAGTTAGACTCTGTCCTTGACCCTGACAACCTTCAAAGGGTTGGCAGTCGTTTATACCATTTCTCCATGTCTGAAGATGACCCCACTTAATCCTCTCCAGTCGCTTTCCTGTGACCAATCTGATCATCAAAACTTGTAAGAAAGTTCCATACCAAGGTCGATTGAACACAGAAGAGAACATCAGACTCAATAGTATTTGGATCATCTGAGCCTGACGAGCTATCTCTAGAATATGTTAAGCAAAATACTCAGAGGAAAGTCCACAGCTCAAAGAATGTCAAACCTCCCTTCCGATCGCGTTGAGATGAAACCACCATTCACTAACGCCCGTTCGAGGTGTTCAGACAATGATATATAACTGTGAGAAAAACACGAATAAACATCACTTAGTCCAAATAATGAACAATTCTCTTTACTTGTTTAAACGAAAGGGCCGACTGCATCAAAATCATCGATTTTATGAACACATCCCTTAACTCTACTATTAAAGAACTGGATTTCTTCAATAGTAATTGATATACTTGGCTATTCAATCCGCCTCCCGCCTCTCACATAGGAGGAGTCTGGAAATGAATGCTCAGCATTACTTGTTGAATTTGAGATTCTATGTTTTTACAAGACCACATTAACCCACGAAGTTTTAACCACGCTCATGTCTGAGGTCACAGTGATCGTGAAAGCTAGACTGTTAGCTTCAAAATCAACAATCCTAACCAAGAAAATCTGTCCGCCTTTCACTCTCCTGGAATTTTTTTTTCCAGCTGTTAATCTGTACCCCACCAACGATGGAAAAACTGTATCATGTTCGGTCAATATTTTCTGATCCAGATGGAAGAAAAGCGTATCTTTCAATACTCTGCTGGTACGTCCCTAGTGGACTGAAAATCATCCCATTGTGAAGGTTGGGGAAGTAATCTAACTCTTGGATACTTCAACTTGAAGAGACTTGTGGTTCCTAACCTTAAAAACCAAAGTGTTTTCAGGTTCAGACAGAAAGGATAGAACAGTAGAACTGAAACTAACCAAAGGGGGAAAATCCAGGGCTTTGATTCATCCGATTACATAACTCAGACTAAATGCCTAAATCAAAGGATATATTCATAGTTGGGAACAACCCAACGAAAACTATCATTGGATATCAACTTCTGTTGGACCTTTGGATGATTCCGGTAATCAAGTCAGGAGTGTTCTGCCTTCTTCTAAAGTTCCCCTTCTCCTTTTCCACAAATCACTTCTGTCCGTCAAGATGTCACCAGCTTTTAAGACTCATTGGTCGAAACTCGCCTTGTAACAAAGCACAGGATTCTTAGACCACCTGGCTCCCACGTCATCGAATTGTTAGTTTCTTCAAGACTCTTCAGTTTCCACGAATGAATCACATGATCTAGTTATGTATTCGTATCTCTAAAACCTGACATTCACTTAATTTTTTTCATAATGAGGCAGTTAAAGAATATTGGACACTTCATTTTTTTCCTTTTCCTCCTTTTACGTTTTATGTTAATATCCCTTTATATCATATTTACTGTCTCAGATTTTCTTTGTATTATTGTTTTATATTTTGTCGTTGTTGTTTGGTTAAACTACTATAAAAATTTATTTCTAACAAAGAATCAAACCGACCACTTACGGCGCTTGATTTGGCCAGAGTTGAAAAGGCAGAAGTAATCCCAGACAATACGGTACCAAAAAGCTACCCTCGACTATTTGTCGAGAACTTCTATTGGGCCCCTCAGTACGAATTCGGGGACCAGACTATTAAGGCAGAAAAAATAGCCAGCAGAAAGGTTTCGTCACTCGCTTCTTGAACAACCGATAAGTATTGCAAACAGGCAAGAAGCTTCCCAAGAAATAAAAGTAAAATTAAATGAAAGTCGACCACTGAAATTCTACCAAGTTAAATAATTGAAAGAAAATTCAACCGGAGAATTCTGCTGAAAAGGTAACTTTACAGAAGACTCGAAATAAAATAAAAACTGAAACATTTCGACAAAACTAAAAAGAAAAGAAATATTTCATTTCAAAGAACTTTGTTTCCCGGACGCTCTCTCAGATAAATTCCCGCAAATTACACTAAAATTTGCAACACTTTATCTTTTTTATCCCTTTCTTTCTAGTTTCTTTTGTTTAAAATCCCCTTTTAAAAACTTTATTGACTGTGTTATCTTTTCAAATCAGTATCCGAACTAGAAAGCTGCGGAACTTACTGTTTGTACTTACCGTTTAAAATTACACGCTAAAGCCCCCTAAAAACATTACCCAGTTAAATACCAAATTTGGCTTTTGTGTCACTCTTCAAATTAAATTTTACTCTAGTTCCTTTTATATTGCAAATTTTATCCTTTGCATTTCTTTTACTACTGTCCCAGTGCTTCGCTATAAAAGCATATGTATATATATATATATATATATATATTGTCACGTGATATCCCACGGAAACGATAGAAATAAGATTAATACTATCCTCCCGTTTGAATGAACAGTAGCAAGCCGTCAAACCGTTAAGAAAGAATGTAGGTCACAGATGGGATATCAACAGATGTTGGTACTTAGTAACCTCAGGTCGCCGGACACCAGGAAGGAGGAAGAGAGAAGCCAAGTGATTGGCTGGGACCCTAAAACGGAAGTGGCACCTTCTCCCCGTCGGCGAAAAAAACGCAAAGAAAAGTCAGTTATTGGAAAGGGCTCGTGGCAGACAGACCCATAGCCATTACTCCGGGTGAAGAAAACAAAAACATATCTTGGACACGAGGGACCCAAGCTCTTCAAGCCAGTGTTGAAAATAGCATAAAGTCTATTAGCCCGTGAAAGAAGAAAGATTCTCCTGTGGAACCCCGTCGAAAAATAAGATAAGTAACTTTGGGGCTATTTCTCCTTTATACCCAAATTTTTTATACCTCTCTCTCTCTCTCTCTCTCTCTCTCTCTCTCTCTCTCTCTCTCTCTCACTCTCAATTTGAAGAAACGAAAGAACAGAAAAGAAGAAAGACATTTATGTCCATGGACTGTTCAATTCATTATACATATTTGACACTTTGAAAGTGTATCTCTTTGGATTGTAAAGGATTCATGTATTTTTATGTTACCACGTGGTCTAAGTTGTTCTTTGCAGTTCTGCTACGAATTTGTTGTGTCACATTTCCTTTTCAGCTTCTATTTGCCTTATGCTATCTTGCTTAGAATTGTCCTATTAATTCCTTAAAAATATCACACGGGAAACCGGAGTTGCCGACTACTACAATATAATATTATTACGACTAAAACCTATAGGTCCATATCTTCTGTTGTCTAGGGGAGGAAGTTTAGTGGCCTTGGTGGGTGTGTGGATAGTGTGAAATTTGGAACCCCTTGCCAGCGGCGGTCAGTCTGGTCCTAAATTAATCCCTCACGTAATATGCCAGGTCTTATATGCCTGAGAGAAAAACTCTGAACGAGGACTTATTCTATAGGGGATCAAGTGCCAACCTGCCCCGCCTTCACACGTGCGAAAATAAAGTCCCGTTTTGGGATTTTAGTCAATTTGCCGTCACAATATATAGTAGCTGCTATATTCAGTGTTGTTACTTTGGGGAAATGATAATACAAATGGCATAAAGACTTTTCGATAAAATTCAGCAACATGTAAGTTGGAAGACGTTTTATTTATTTATTTATTTATTTATATATTTTTTATTGTTGAAGACGTTTTTAAACGTCGTATTTATGCAGAACTTTATAAATAAAATAGATCACAAAATTAATTGACAGTAGGGGACTGTAATTACACATTTTGAAATTTGAGATGGAATTTTTATTTTTATTTTTTTGTTGATACTAAAAAAATTATTAAAATTGAATAGTTACTTTATTTTGTAGGCTTTTTTAAAAATTATTTATTTATTTTAATTGGTGTGTTTTACACGTAAACGTTTTTCTTTTGCCTTTTTTTTTTCTTTGACACAGTATTGAACTTTTGGTAATATTCTACTCATGCTCTCACTCAAGTTCGCTGAAGAAAAAATTCTAGAATTTTTTTTTTATGATTTAAACAAATTAGACCCTCAAACTCATCGCAAATTTTTTTTATTTTTACTTTCTAATTCAATTTTGAATGATCACCAATTTCAGGAGCAAGTATTAAAAAAATGAAATACAATAATTTAATCTGTCTGGATTCTTGTCTTTTCCTTGGCTAACTGTTTCAGAAATGGGTGATCATTCTACATTGAATTAAAATTTGAAAGTGGACCCCCATATAAAATGTAAAATAATTGTTTTGTTTTTTGTTTGAAAAATACAAAAAATACGGTGTATTTATTAGTCTAAATCTCTCTCTCTCTTTCTTTCTCTCTCTCTCTCTCTCACGCACACACACACACACACACACACATAGACACACACAGACACACACAAATTACTAGAATATTTTTCCACGGTGACTTGATCTGGTGTACGTCTAGAATTTTAGCAAGCATTTTAAACAAAATATCTCTGGTTCGATGTTGTTTTCTACAATAAACTTTATATCAGAATTTTGTCCAATCTTTCTTCTTATAAATAGCACAAACAATTTGTCTATAGAATTAGAATTTCTGACAGGTTTGAAGATATTTTAGATTTTAAACCTGACTGAAATTAAAGTTTATACTTTGATAAGAAATCGATAATATAAAAAATACATTGGTTAAAATAAATGAAATAATTACGTAAAATGAAAAATAAAAAATATCTATTTTAACAGCCACAAAAATACCCTAAGTTCCTCGATTTTTACCTGGCATTAATAATGGTAAAATCTTTTGAATAAATAAAACTCACTGTATTCAAGTCTGTGGTTAATGTAAAATATTAAGTGTGATGCGAAACGGTTGATGTGCGCATGTTTGTTTGTTTTTTTTTTGTTTTTTTTGTTTTATTTTGCTTTGCTTTTGCTTTTGTTTTTTTTTTTTTTGTTTTTTGTTGTTTTTTTTTCATATAACCAAAAATCAATCATAAAATCAATCAAAAGTTGATTTTCTTCTAAAACGAAGATACCAGAATTTTATAATTTCAAGTGGAACATTATACAATGAAAACGGATATTATTAGGTATTATTTATCAATAAACTCTACGACAAGAAAAGAAATGTATTAAAAAAATGAAAAAAAAAAGTAAGGAGGTGAAGAAATAAATGAAAAAATGAAATGGAAAGTAAGGGGGAAAAAATGAAAAGAAGCCAAAACGATAGAACGAAAGAAATAAATAATTATACAAAAAGAAAAGAAAAGAAAAGAAAAAAAAAAAGAAAAGAAAAAAGAAGAAAGAAAAAAAGCAAGAGAAAGGAATGGAGGTATGATAGTAAAGAAAAGAAAAGGATGCTCATTATTTATAAACAAGAAGAAAAATTGTAAGAAAGCCAAACAAAAAGATTGATAAATATTTGATCAGAAAGAAAGAACAGAAAGAACAGAAAGAAAGAAAGAAAGAACAGATTGAAAGAAAGAAAGAAAGAAAGAAAGAAAGAAAGAAAGAAAGAATAATCTAAATTCAAAGAAGAAACGAAAGAGGGAATAAAGTACAAAAAAATGAAGATGTGAACGCAGGAAAATAAGAATTTTAATCAAAATAATAGGGAGAAAAAAGTTGATTATCCATTTAAGTTTTGTTTTTGGTGACAATCGTTCCTAATTGTATTCTTCGTATCTTCATCCATAGTCATTTTGGCATAGGTTTTCTTTCTTCTCCAAAACGACCAGTTTTATTAGCGATGAAAGTGTAAGATTTCGGTGCGCGGCTGCTCCTGAGACCAACCATTAACGGATGGCATTCTTGTACGTATTACTTACAACGACTGCCGTTACTTATACACGTGAGAATAACTAAGTGGTTAGAGCATCGGATTACAGACTGAGAGGCCTGAACTATCTGCGACGAGGAAGAGACTTTAGTCTGCGTCGTGCACTTCTATAGTCTAATTATAGATAGACAATCATTTTTCGTTTCCTCCTCCAACTCCTCCTACTCCTCCTCCTCTTCTTCTTCTTCTTCTTCTTCTTCTTCTTCTTCTTCTTATTATTATTATTATTATTATTATTATTATTATTATTATTATTATTATCATTAAATAAAGAGAGCAACAGGCAGAGACGGCAGTAGTCGTCGTAATAAGAGCGATAAACCTAATGTTTGTTATCGTCTGTACTTAAAGAAAGGAAAAGTTTTTGTCGTGTAACAATAGTCGCGGTGATGGTAATAAGTTAAAAGGAGCGTGAATGTTGTAAAATAGGGAAAAGTTATTTCTGGAAACCATGGCACACATGGGTTGTTTTCTATTTTTAGATTTGGTGATACACGTGGGTATTTTTCTGTTTTTAGATTTAGTGATACACGTGAGTTAGGGGCTGTTACAAATTTATTACTATCATTGCTGTTGTTGTGGTTGTTGTTGTTTTACTCCTTTGAGAGTTTTTCTCACCAGTGTTAGCTGATGGTCTTTCACTGGAATCGAAGTGACAACAAGTCTCCTCAAGTCTCCAGGATTCTTCTCACTATTCTGGCCGATCTTAGTCTTAATGGTCTCTACTTGTTCTCTGATTTCTAAATCTTCTAGTCTCTTTATCAAGCTTTTGGGGATTGTTCCAAGTGCACCAAATACAGTTGGTATCACTGTCACCTTCATGTCCTATAGTATTTTTTTGTTCTCAAGCACTGTCTAGGTACTTATCACTATTTTCGTTTTCTTTTATTTTTGCTCTGTGTTCTGCCGGGATGGAAAAGTCCACTATTCAGTAGGTTTTCTTTTTTGTTGTTGTTGATTATCACTAGGTCTGGTCGTCTGATCGCGATTTATTATTATTATTATTATTATTATTATTATTATTATTATTATTATTATTATTAAAAAATGGTTTCAATGATTGACGGATTTGAAATCAAAGTAGCAGATCCAAAGTTTTTCTGAATTGTTTTTCTTTATTACAACTTTTTCTTGAGTATAATTTCCTCTCACGTAAATAGAAAAACAATTCCAAAATTTATCCGAGGTGCATACATAGGAATACACCTTTTAATTTAAATGTACGCTACTTTCTTTGCATATATGGGTACAAGCGAGTAACTTAATGTATGCAAAGAAGAATATTATTAATTTATGGATGTGTAGAGTTCTGAAACGTATTAGAAATGCATTTGGATGTGCAATTGGAGTGGATATCTGCATGCGTCGAAGCAAATGCATGTCATATTGCAGAAAGTAGATGGTGTTTGCATGAGTAAGTGGTGCTATCACTGAACGATTTTTCAACCAATCAAAACGACCTTTTTACATGCAGACTGTTCAAAAACATTTCGCTCTGTTTTAGTTAAAATTAATAACCAGTTATCAGTCGATTTAATTAAGAATATATTTTTTGTGCATTCTGATTGAACTCATACGGTTATCATAACGATACTCATTGGGTTCTCATTGTAACGGCAATCTGTGATTACATTGATACTTTTATTGAGAAAAGGTTGATTGATTTTAACGGCATGTCATCCTTTCTGGGATTATTTCATGTCAAGAGGTTAGGGAATCGTTATTATTGTACATTCTTTGTTTTTTTGTGCAGTTCTTTCATAGGACGTCTTTTTCATTGTTACTTCTATTGTGTTGAGAATTTGGATAACTAAAAAAAGACACCCCGCACAATATATATATATATAGAGAGAGAGAGAAAGAGAGGGAGAGAAGAGGGAGAGAAAGAGGGATGATATATTGCGGGATAATATATTGATAATATATATAGGGATGATATATAAGTTGTGTATCGATGATATATATAGATAACATATAGATAATTTATATATATATATATATATATATATATATATATATGTATAATGTCATCCACAAACATACTGTTTTGTTGGTTGGTTGTTTTGTTTAACTGTATATCAACCCAGACTGTTTTGTTGTATCACAACTCTTACACCAGAGCCATCGTCATTCTCAGCGTAAGAGAAGGCATTTTTTACGTGTGTTTTTTTTTACATGTACGTTATCGGTTACTAGGTGTGCTCAATTCTTTGAGAAGAGCCGGAAAATTTTCCTACTCAACCCATGAGGCAGGATTATATATATATATATATATATATATATTGTCATCAATAACAGATAATCCACAGATAAATAGATTGATGGATAGAGATGGATAATATATAAATAGATAATACATAGATAATATATATATATAGTCAAGGAGAGCTAGATTCAATCCCATGTCGAGTCATACAAAAAGCTAAAAAATGTCGTATTTGATGCATCCTTGCTTAACACACAGCATGATAAAGTACGCATCAAGGATAAGTGGAGTACACAGGAAAAGAAGTAGCGCTCTCTCCTACACTTGGATGTAGAAGCTATCGAAAAGGGAGCCTTCGACTACAGTCGGTCAACTTATTATATATACGAGGATCATTAAATAAGTTTCCAGACTTTTTTCGTATGGGCGCTTTTATTGATAGTACACACATGAAACTCTAGTCCTCTTCGAAGCAATCTCCTCCGGCTGCAATGCACTTGTCGAACCGTTCCAACAACTTCTGGAAGGCCCCATCGAAGTCCTCTTGTGTGAGTGTGTCAATGACCTTCGTCACAGCCTCTTTCATCTCCTCAATTGTCTCATAACGACAGCCTCTGAGCTTAGGGAATAACCAAAAGTCACAGGGTGCAAGGTCTGGACTAGAGGGAGGCTGAGGAACTGTCTTGATGCCCATCTTGGTCAAATAGTCTGTGACAAGGATGGAGTTATGGACTGGTGTATTGTCCTAGTGGAAATGCCACTGACCCGATTTGAAGAGTGTTGGCTTCTTCCGACGGAATCTCTTCCTGAACTCCCTTAAAACCCCAACATAGTAACCCTAACCCTAACCCTTTAGCCAATCAACCGTGGTGTATTGACTTCCTTACTCCTCCCACACCTCTCATCATCCCTCACAGACTCCCTGCCTTCCTTGAATCTCTTATACCACCCAAAAACTGATGCTCGATTCATGCAAGATGCTCCAAAAGCAGTCTGAAGTATTCCATACGTTTCTGTGGCATTTTTTCGAAGTTTAAAACAGAATTTTATGGCATATCGTTCTTCTAAAGTGTCCTCACTTCCAGATTACATTTTTGAAATTCACCTGCTGTGATAAAAAGGCTTTAGTAGGGTGTATTCCAATTCCTGCTGTAACTGCTCATTTGAACATGAAATCATAAAAATTGGTCAGTCATCTCATAAGATATATAGCAATAACATAGTGAATTTTCAAGAGTCTACGACAATTTTAAATGCCTGTACAAAAAAGTCTGGAAACCTATTGAGGGCACCACGTATATATATATTGTGACGCGAAAGATTTACTTTTATCCCAAAACGGGACTTTATTTTCGCACGTGTGAAGACGGGGCAGGTTGGCACTTGATCCCTTGTAGAATAAGTCCTCGTTCAGTTTTTTCCTCGGGCACATAAGAACTGGCATATTATGTGAGGGATTAATTTAGGGCTAGACTGACCGCCGCTGGCAAGGGGTTCCAAATTTTACACTATACACACACCCACCAAGGCCACTAGTCTTCCTCCCCTAGACAATGGAAGATATGGACCTCTAGGTTGAGACGTAATAATATTAATTATAGTAGTCGCAATTCCAGTTTCCCGTGTGATATTTTAAAGGAATTTATAGGACAATTTTAAGCAAGATAACATAAGGCGACGTGAAGCTGGAAAAGAAACATGAAAATAACAAATTCGTAGCAGACGCTGCAAATAACAACTTAGACCACTTGGGAACATTAAAATATATCAATCTTTTACTACACATAGATATACACCTTCAACGTGTCAAATATATATAATAAATGAACAGTCCATGAACATAAATGTCTTTCTTCTTTTCTTGTCTTTCGTTTTTCTGCAAATTGAGAGAGAGAGAGAGAGAGAGGGTATATAAAATTGGGTATAAGGAGAAATGGTCTCAAAGTTTACTTGTCTTTTTTCTTTGATGGAGTTCCTGTGGAGAATATTTCCTCTTTTACGGGCTAATAGACTTTATGCTATTTTTAATATTGGCTTGAAGAACTTGGCTCCTTCGTGTCCGAGATATTTTTTTGTCTTCTTCTACCCGGAGTACTGGCTTTGGTTCCGTCTGCCACGAACCCTGTCTAACAACTAACTTTCTTATTATCTTTTTTCGCTGACGGGAAGAAGGTGCCACTTCCGTTTTTAGGGTCCCAGCCAATCGTTTGGCTTCTACCTTCTTCCTTCCCGTGTCAGGCGACCCGAGAGAGGTCACCAAGTACAAACATCTGTTCTTAACGGTCATTCTCTGATGGCTTGCTACTGTTAATTCAAACAAGAGGATAGTAGTAATTTTATTTCTATCTTCTCAATGGGACACCACGTGACAATATATATATATATATAGAGAGAGAGAGAGAGAGATAGATAATATATAAACTGAAGATAGATAGATACGTTAGTTTAGGTTAGATTATTTGGTTTAATGGCATATCAAACCTTGAAGTTTATTTAATGACAAATCCTGTTTGTACGTATATTACATCGTTTCTAAATGGATAGTTTGTTGGTGACTTTATTTTAAAACGAATTGGGCCTCATTTGTTTGCACATAGTTAAAAAATTTCAAGTATTGCTATCTAACTTTAATAATTCAGTTTGACATTAATTATTTATTTGCACATAATTCTGTGGTTTCAAGTATAACAAATGATTAAACAGTTCTGTTTACATGCGATCCTAACAGGTATTATCACTCCAGGCCAGAGTTGATCTGGAAGTAATGTTAATGAGAGAGTACTCCACATTCCCTAAAACAACAGGACAAGAGCCTAATAATCCGATGAAGTTTAGTGTCATATTCAGAACGTTTGTTGGAGTGTGTGTTATATATTGACCCTCGACCGGGCCGTCAATCAAGAGATGCACCTGTGTAGATAAGCGGAAGCAGGTGGACGTAAGAAAATAATATAACCAGGTGCCCAGACGGTTCGGGTCAGTTGGAGACAGGACGCCGAAGTGAGAACCAGCTCCAGACAGAGGGCTTTGGGCCCTCAGTGACCGACTGTTGAGCAACCCAAGCCAAGATGCGAAAGAAGTGCTGCTATGATCGAGAGAAAAGGTTTGGGTCAATATAGCTGTCCGTCCTTGTCTCCACTCATTTCTCACACACAACAAACATCACTTTTCGAAAATAAAGTGTGAGTGATTTATATTTATATAAAGAAGTGTATTCGTTCGTTATTGAAGTCGTCATTATCAGTTGATTATGTTCCCGTGTATATTTGTATATGTATACGTGCAGTTGTATTGTGGCTATACAACATGTGTGTGTGTGTGTGTGTGTGTGTGTGTGTGTGTGTGTGTGTGTGTGTGTGTGGATGTCTTGCCCCTCTGCAGAGATGCAATCGGCGTACTCCATAGCCACGGCCGACTGAACTGAGAGAGAAAAACAGTGTCATTGATTTAACTTTAGTTTTTTACCAAATTTAGTATCAAGAATTATTTTATTACTAAAATCAAGCGAATATATACATATATATATATATATATATATATATATATATATATATATATATATATATATATACTCCCCCCAGAGGGTGGGGTTGAGCCCTTTGGCGAAGGAATTAACGGCTGTTACACGCTTGATGCAATGTCCTTCAAACAAATTGAGCACTTTGGTCTTCGATAGTGTAAAAATGTAAACAGACGGAAGTTAATACATATACGTTAAATTTCGTAGCTTGCGTTGAGTCTGTTACTAGCTGTGAGGTATGATATCCGTCTGACGTAAAGTTTGGCGGGTTTCAATCCCAGCTTGAAGCGTCTCGCGTGTCCAACTACAATGAATAGTTGTGATACATAGGAACAGTTTGTCTGTGGATGACAGTATATATATATATATATATATATATATATAAATAAGTATAGGGATAAAATGTCCGTCGGAATGGAATAAATATAGAGATAAGTTGTGAAAACTGATTAAGGGATTTTTTTTTATTCATTATCACGTTTCACACTGCATGACTTCATCATATAATGAATTGTAAAAGATTTTAAGTTTAAGGAAAAATATTGAGGAACGTTAAAGTTATCAATGAGGTTGTCATGGTAATGTAATTCGGAATGCCGATCGTAAGTAAACTTATAAGTAATAAAAAAGTAAAAACTTAAGAAATTTTTTGTGCTTAAGATATTTATTTAAACTATGAATTAAAAGATTTGAAAAATTTGTATGTGAAGTTCAATATTGTTAGTAATAAATCCTAATTCGATAGCACTTTAAAGTTAGTGAATGGTGGGGATAAGTTTTTGTTATTCTCATCGTTGAAACTTGATGTGAAACTAAGTGAGATATTGTCTTAGTTTAATACTATTCCAGCTAAAAACTGTGAAAGGTTATAGAATCAAGGTTGTTGTTGGATTTTTTTTTTCATACAAAAGAGATTACAGCGAATCTTATAAGTTTTCGGTGTTTTTTTATTTTGCTTATAAAATATCATGCAAACCCCTTTTGAATTAAAATTGCCGTTACTGTTTCAAATTTATGTGTGACAAGTTCACCGATTTTTAAAGCATGACAAGCTAACGTCCTAAGTGCGCCATAGTTTAGACATGTATCCTTTCCTTCTTCCTGGTAGATTAATGTCGACAGTGTAAGGGAAACAATTATATAAGGACCCATATCTGTTAGAAATCCCAGAATGCAAAGTGACTTCTGCCTAGGCTAGGACCAGTTGTAATATTTGGAGGGAATTTTGTTTAAGAATTGGATCTTAGTAGTTCTTTGATGCCGGTTACGGCGCACAGGTAAATTTATTTTCTCAACTTTTCCATGAAATTTCTGGACTTTATAAGATCCCTTATTGTAAGAAAAAATAACAATTAATTGTTGTTTAAACCCTTATTTCAATATTTCACGGTGTCTTTAATTGAAGCAGAATAAAACTAGCGTTCAATCAATCATCAGTCGAGACTTGTGTTTTAATTTTCAACCAGAAAAAAACATGGAGGAGCTGCTATAGTGAAATATTAGCCATCTAGCAGTGAAATATCTCGCTACTAGATAAAAACAAAACAAAAAGAAAACAAAACTAAACTAAAAAACAAAAAAAAAAAGCAAAATAAACGAAACAAAAAAAGCCTCCCAACATTTACCGTGAAGAAAGTTAACGCTCGCTAAACACAAACAAAATTGATAGGAACCGATAAACGGTGAGTCCAAATCATTTTGTCAATTTTTTTTGTCTTACGAAGGCGGTTTTGTACTTCATTGCTCTTGAGAAAAAAAAATAACTAAAAAATAAATAGATTTTTGTTTTATAGGGAGTGTTCTACCTTTAACCCTTTCATCGGTCGATTTTTGAATCCACTACAATGAAACGGTGCAATCAAAGTAAACTGTCTGAAGCCTATGCAGATCCCCAAGAGACTCGGTCTCAAGAAGTAAGGTGTCACGTGGTCTCCCACTGAGAGGAGGGAAATAAGAAATTTCCCCTACCTTTCTGTGTTTGAATTAACAGGCCTCAAAGACTGACCGTTAAAGGGATGAATAAGGAATGTAGGTCAACTCCTCGGCCTGCCTGGTGAAGGAAGTAAAGAATGTAGGTCAAGCTATCTGTACTCCGTAACCTCATCCCGGGTGGATAGAGATAGTATCCGAATGAATCGCCTGACAGGGTGAAGGAAGAAGAAAGAGGCTAAATGATTGGCCAGAACCCTAAAGCCAGAAGCACCCTTTTTTCGTCAGCGGAAATAGGAATGAAGAATTCAGTTTTAGGACAGCAGTTGGTGTGACAAGATGCGTTGATACTGTCGCCAAAACTCCGGGTGAAGAAGCGAAATAGAGTTCTTGGACAGGAGATGGCAGACGCCTCCAAGCCGAGCTCCATAGAATCCCGCTAAAGAAAGCCCGTTAAAGAAAATACTCTGCGAAGAAATACTCTGCGAAGAAATCCGTCGAAAAAGCTAAGTACACCGTAAAACCGTTTTCTCCCTCCACCCTTCCTAAGTATTGTCATTGTATGCTCTCTCTCTCTCTCTCTCTCTCTCTCTCTCTCAATTTAAAGAAAGAAGAAAGAAAAGAAAAAAGAAGAAAGACATTTGTATTTGGTATTATCCGCTGGTAATATAGCCGGCACCTTAATATTTGTCTGTGTCAGCATGTATTAAAAACCTTGTTGTATATTAAATGTCCCCTCGTGTTGAAACTTATTCGTTGTGTTGATTGCCTATCGAGTTGCCTTCTTTTTGACTGTTCCTTTTCAGCTACATTCGCCTCAATTTATTCTCGCTAAATGTCCTATTCGCCTTTAAAAATATTACACGGAAATTGGAATTGTTGACTACGATAAATAATATTATATGTAAACCTAGAGGCCCATATCTTCCATTATCCTTGGGGTAGGAAGATGAAGTGGTCTGGTGGGTGTGTGTAACGTGTAAAATGGAAACCCCTTTCCAGAGGTGGTCAGTCTAGCCCCAAATTAACCTCCACATTATCTGCCAGTTCCCCATGTGCCCGAAGAAGGAATCTTAACTGGAACTTATTTTTCGAGGGATCAAGAGCCAGACTGCCTCGTCTTCACACGTGCGAAAAATAAACTACCGTCCTGGGATAAATATTTTAATTGCACCGTCACAAAGGCGATTTGAACGATTAAGGTATCAGATAGAAAAAATACTTGATTTTTGAAGAGAGGAAACAATGAAAAGGTAAAGAAGGTTTATTAGCATGTATACAAACTTTAAGTCCGAGGCAAACTTTATCCGGATAAAACTAAAATCGGAATGCTCCAAAGCTAAACTGGAGGAAATTATTGAAATCTTAGAGCAATGTACAACAAAAGTTGAGCAATCGTATGAAAGTTTGCGAACGTTGACCACACCACTTCCTGATATAAGAAGGAAAATGGAAACCTGTACCTCAATAACCTCTGAGTTAATAACAGTTCTGGAGGAATGGCAAAAAGAATCTAACCAAATCTTCAATCCAGCTGCTGTCAAAAAATCCCTCTCCAAGCTATTGCAGAGAAAAAATGCCAGGTCCATTTATGGCTCAACTGTGTCCAGACTTGGTGGAAGTAGCTGCTAGGAGTTTCAAATATCCACAAAGAAGGCTGAAGCAGCTGCGTGCTTAGCTTCTCAACCAGCAGAAATACACGGAGAAGATGAAATTTCCATGCTAAGAGAAAAACTCAAGAAGCTGGAAAATCAAAGAGATCTGAAAATGGTTGAATCAGAGTACAACGTTTATGTGAAGGCAGGGGATAACGATGTGGTAGAAGAGGCAGAAGTAGGAAACACTTTACATGCAGATGAATCTTCAATTCACACCAACAAACTGAGCTGCAATAATCCCCAAATAGCTTCAACTCCGATCCAAACTAAGACAGAGTTGAATGTGAGAGAGAATTCACTTGTGCAAGCATTCAAGGAATCCTTACTAATGTCTAAACTCCTCACACCAGAACCATTTGTTTTCACAGGAGACCTTCTTGAATTTACTGAATGGAGTACCGTCTAATAGAGACGGGATGTACGAACTCAGTGTACAAGCTATTCTATTTTTTAAAAAATACATAGGTGACGAAACTCTTTCGGCACTAGAAGGGATGTTCTATTGAACAGATGAAGAAGCTTACATTCAAGCTAGGGATATCCTACATAAACGTTATGGTCACCCTTTTGTGATCCAAAGAGCATTCAGAGAAAAGCTCAACAGTTGGCTAAGAATCGGACCCAGAGAATCCTTCAAACTTGGGGACTTTAGTGATTTCTTAGTAACTTGCAACAGTACAATGCCACACATACCCGGTTTGCAAGTGTTGAATGATTGCGAGGAAAATCAAAAATTGCTGAAAAACGTCCCGATTGGGCTACTGAACGTTAAAACAAATATGTCACTAAAGCTCTGGATAAGAATATGCCATATCCAAGCTTCAAGGAATTTACTGAGTTTGTGGCTGAGGAAGTATGTATTGCAAGCAATGCGATTTCCTCCCTCTATGCCTTAAAACAAGCCGAAGGAAGTTCTGAGAAAATTCAGAAACGTCTGAAGGTCAGTGCACTGGCAACATCTACAAGCACACCAAAGGCAAGACATCTCTAGATCAAGAAGGGTCACAAAACCCCCAAACTCAACAATTCAAATGCTCAAACTTCATGGCTGATGAAGTGCCACTTTTGCAAACTAAATCATTTCATATACAAATGTGAAGGATTTCAGGCTCTGTCACTTGACAATAAAAGCAGGTTTATTCTCAACAACACTATGTGTCTTAGTTGTCTCAGGGTAGGCTATTTGGCAAATGATTATAATGTAAAGGACGCCTGTAAACATATTCATTCCGCACCACTTCACGGGGAACAGTCTAAGACCAAAGGAGCTAAAACAGCCAAAGAAGAGAAGGCTTCCACTGCTTTCTGCTGTAAGAGAACAAACAGCAATCATACGTCCATGATTATATAGGTATGGCTCTCCTATGTAAAGGTTAAAATCCCAGAATTATTGATGCATGCCTTATTGGATACTCAGAGCAGCAACACATTTGTTGATCAGGATGTCTGTGAAAAGATTATTGCGGATTCAGTTTGAAGTTGTCAACAATGACCAAAGTTCAATTGTCAATTCTCGACGTGTATCAGGTCTGAAAGTGAGAGAGTACTTCTTACAAGAAGAAATAAAACTACCTCCAGCATATACTCGAGAGTACATCCCTCTGGAAAAGAACAACATCCCTACTCATAAAACTGTGGAAACATAACACCATCTCCTTAGTATAGCAAAGGAAATGCCAGACGATCTTGACTGTCCTGTCGGGCTTCTAATTGGGCATGACTGCGCAGGGGACCTGAAACCTAAGAAAGTGGTTGCAAGGGAATATCATGATCCATTCGCTGTAAAAACTAAACTGGTATAGTGTATAGTGGGACCCACAGCACCTCTGAACAGCCCATGAAACACAGCTGGATATTGCCACTGAATTTCTTCAAAGGACATTTCAGTCATCACACTTACCTCTATAATCAGAGCACTAGAGATGGACTCCCTGGACACGAATCCCGAAGAAAAGACTTTGTTACAGGAATATTTCAAATTCCTACAAATATTAAATTGGGAGATTCTGCATGATAATAAAGGATATCTGGAAATGTCCTTACCTTTCCGTGTATGTCTACATCTTCCAAAGAATAAACATTTGGCTGAAGTTCACCCGAAACATCTTAAGGCAAAAATTGGAAAAAAATCCCAAATTTGGAAGAGATCAAATCAAATATTTGGAACACATTTTGAATGATGGAGATGCAAAAGAAGTATATGACACACAGATGACGACAGTACATGGTACATTCCTCACCATGGAGTATACTGTGACACTATGGGGTGGGTACGCCAGTTAGACTATCTCTTTATCTGTTTTGGCGCGAAACCCAAACAAAGGCCTGATCTCGAGATCTCCGACAAGACCGGAAGTGGGGGAGGAAAGGAAGGTCCGAGAGGAGACAGGGGGCAGTTGGCAAAGGAACCCAGAGAGGGTCAGTTGGCGAAGGGAGACGCAGAGAGGCAGTCGACAAGGAAGAACAGAGGAGAGCGGTCGGCTTTGAGTTGACTGTGCAGAGAATGACAGAGTCAGAAGTCAGAAAGGCGACTGCTAAAACCTGATGAGCTACACGGAGACCGGGTTAACCAACACAAGAAGATGTCCGCATTGTTGGCGCATTTTGTAGAAGTTTCGAGCAAAATACATGTCAGCGTTAGTCTACAGATGCACGGGGAATGCAAGGTCACACAAAACTCCCTTTCTTGCGCTTGGAGCTGACATAAGCCCATATTGTTCGTTTGTTCTTTTTTTTCCCACTCTCTCGGTTGTATTTCTTTTGTGGTCGTAAAGAAATGTGAATTACCCCGGCAGACCCACTAGATGAATCCCTGGCCAGGAATAGTATTTGTTTTAAGAAGTTGATGAGTACGGGGGTGGCCGAAGGGGTCTATCACATACCATCCAAGAAAGCCCGAAAAAATTAGGATTGTGTTCGATTGCTCTACCAAATTCAGGGACATATCACTGAATGACCATCCCCTGATAGGACCTGATTTAATCAATGCACTGCCTGGAGTACTGTGAAAATTTCGTGAACATCGCATTGCCCTCATTTGTGACGTAGAAAGGATGTTTCTCCCTAGAGATAGACACTTCTTGAGGTTCCTCAGGTGAGAAAACAGAAATACCAAAACCAAGCCAAAAGAATATCACATGCGAGTGTATATCTTTGGAGCGTCATCTTCTCCAGGCTGCGCAAATTACGAGTTCAGATATCTGGCCAAAAAATAGGAAAAGGAGTATCCTGTAGCAGCAGTTTTCATATGGATAAACTTTTACGTGGATGATGGACTCATCAGTGTGGATTCAGTCAAAGAGGCAAAACAGCTGATAAGGGAAGGAAAGGAAATCTGACCAAAGGGCCACCTACGTTTACATAAATTTGTGTATAACAACAAAGAAGTCTTAGACGCAGTCTCAGAAAACGAACAAGACTGTACAACAAAAGAAGTTGATTTGAATGACAACATCCTTCCAATGCAGAGTGTATTGGGTATAAAATGGAACACAGATATTGACACATTTTCCTTTAACATTGCCCTTGAGGCGAGAGTGGCAACACGACGTGGAATTCTGTCGACGGTAGCTAGAATGTATGATCCCTTGGGATTTATCTCACTCTATATCCAAGCTGTGAAAAGAGAGCTACAAGAGATGTGCAAACGAGGTATTGGATGGGACGGGCCCCTCCCTTCTAAAGTAAGGTCAAGATGGGAAAAAGCATAACAACCCACGTGCTTAGCTGCAGCCTTAAAGTGAGTGAGTTCGAACTCCAGTCGCGCTATTACGTTCACTTTCGGACTAATATCCTTGAGAAGAGTATAAAATCCTTATCTTAACATTTATGGGTTACATAATATCACTCATGTCCTACAAAGATGACTTTGGCATTAAATTACTCACGAAGGTTGATATGCAATTAAACTAAGTAATCATATTTATATTAGTCTCTCTCTATATATATAGCTCATTAGATATTCAAACTTTTTACACTTTTCTCCTCTCACCTTTGCAGATAAAAGAACATCTGTTTTTTGTTCACAAATGTAAGAAGTGATTCATGGTCGTGACATAAACAATAGTAAAAATATAGTTTATCATTTTTAATCAAATTCAGTTTGAAAAAATCATGACATTTGTTTTTCGTTTATCACTTAAGTGTTTTATTACTGATTTGATAAGATACAATTAACTATAATTGTAATAAGGTATTGTCGCTTCGGTGAGCAGTAGAAAAAAGAAAGGTGCTAAAGAGTGTCCAGAATGAAGCGTAGGATTGAAAAATCTTGGTGGACTGGGAAGGGAAGACATACGACAGAATAGACGTTTATTAAGATGGAAATTTAAAGGAAATTTCCATATGGATACATCCTTCTATAGCCACTCACTCACTTCTATACAAGCATATATAGGGCCGAATGATTCGTGTTTGTAGTGTAACGTTTATCATCGAAGAAAATAGATATAGTGACTCGAGTTCATATCCTGGACGAAGCTGTTTGCATTTCACATTGAGCTAATACATTTGGGAAAGGCATGAATCCAACTATTTCATCTTCGGCTATGAGTAAATCGAAGGTCAGGCTGGGCGCTTTAGCCTTAGTATGGCAACCGGTCCAGGGAATTCAAATCTATTAAACTCCGCTTAAAGTTTGGCCCTGTGTCGCATCCTGCTCATGGGGAAGGGTGCAGTCAATAGATACATAGGGTCGAATAAAACCACCTACCACACCAGTAGTGTTACTCAATAGATTACACGAGGAAACATAATCGAGACCATCCAGACCACAGTACAACTAAAATCGGTTTGGACATTTAGAAGAATCCTGGTGACCTGATGAGACTTCAGTGCAAGTTGTAAACTTGAATTTCAGTCAGGTTGAAAATCTAAAATATCTTCAAACCTGTCAGAAATTTTAATTTTATAGACAAATTGTTTTTGCCATTAACAAGAAGAAAGATTGGAAAAAATTCTGATCTTAAGTTTATTTTAGAAAACAACATCGAACCATAGAAATTTGTTTAAAATACTTGCTAAAATTCTCGACGTGCACTAAATCAAGTTCACCGGAGAAAAATATTCTAGTAATTTGTGTGTGTGTGCGTGTGTATGTGTGTGTGTGTGCGTGTGTGTCAGAGAGAGAGAGAGAGAGAGAGAGAGATTTAAACTAATTCGACCTTCAAATACACTGTATTTTTTTATTATTTTCGAACAAAAAGGAAAACAATTATTTTACATTTTATATGGGGGTCCACTTTCAAATAGAATGATCACCCATTTCTGGAACAGTTAGCAGAGGAAAAGACAAAATATCAGACAGATTAAATTATTGTATCACATTTTTTTATACTTGCTCCGGAAATGGGTGATCATTCAAAATTGAATTAGAATGTTGAAATAAATCCCCTTATAAAATGTGAAATGATTTTTTCGAGAAATAAAAAAAATTCAATGGCGTCACTCCAGTTTATAGAAACTAAGGTTCTCTCTCTTTCTTCTCAAGACTTCAGTAAGTAAACACGTCTTTTGTACAGCTCTGTAAATAAAATTGAATGTACACGGAATATCACTCTTATTCTTAATGCATGCCTCGTTGCAATATATTACATGTTGTCAAAAGTGAAGAACAAGCATGGATATATTATAACCGCCAACGTAAATGACCTGAACTGGCAGAGTAGAAGAAAACTTTAGGACACAGTTTCAGAAATTTGAATTGTACATTGTCTGACTAAAACAAAACAATGTAAAATGTGCTCTATTTCTGCACATAGCCGGAGAAAAAGCAATAGATGTGTACAATGCACTAACATTCACAGAAGTGGAAGAAGGTAAATTTAATGCAATGGTTTGCAAATTCAAAGAATTTGTTGAGAGCAAAAAAGACTTAGCGCACAAATGTAGCCTGCTACATTTGCTTATTATGTGATTAACCGTTTCATTTTTGTCTCCACATAACAAACACTTGCACAATTCCCAGTGAATCCCCTTTCCTAACCCTCAGTCATGCCTAGACTAATAATCCTTTTGAGGTAGTCTGCTACATTTGCTTATTATGTGATTAACCGTTTCATTTATGTCACCACATAACCAACACTTGTACAATTCCCAGTGAATCCCCTTTCCCTCCCCTCAGTCATGCCTAGACTAATAATCCTTTTAAGGTAGTCTGCTACATTTGCTTATTAGGTGATTAACCGTTTCATTTTTGTCACCACATAACAAACACTTGCACAATTCCCAGTGAATCCCCTTTCCCTCCCCTCAGTCATGCCTAGACTAATAATCCTTTTGAGATAGTCTGTTACATTTGCTTATTAGGTGATTAACCGTTTAATTTTTGTCTCCACATAACAAACACTTGCACAATTCCTAGTGAATCCCCTTTCCCTCCCCTCAGTCATGCCTAGACTAATAATCCTTTTGGGGTAGTCTGCTACATTTGCTTATTAGGTGATTAACCGTTTCATTTTTGTCTCCACATTACCAACACTTGCACAATTCCCAGTGAATCCCCTTTCCCTCCCCTCAGTCATGCCTAGACTAATAATCCTTTTAAGGTAGTCTGCTACATTTGCTTATTAGGTGATTAACCGTTTCATTTTTGTCACCACATAACAAACACTTGCACAATTCCCAGTGAATCCCCTTTCCCTCCCCTCAGTCATGCCTAGACTAATAATCCTTTTAATGTAGTCTGCTACATTTGCTTATTAGGTGATTAACCGTTTCATTTTTGTCACCACATAACAAACACTTGCACAATTCCCAGTGAATCCCCTTTCCCTCCCCTCAGTCATGCCTAGACTAATAATCCTTTTGAGATAGTCTGCTACATTTGCTTATTAGGTGATTAACCGTTTCATTTTTGTCTCCACATAACCAACACTTGCACAATTCCCAGTGAATCCCCTTTCCCTCCCCTCAGTTATGCATAGACTAATAATCCTTTCGAGGTAGTCTGTTACATTTGCTTATTAGGTGATTAACCGTTTAATTTTTGTCTCCACATAACAAACACTTGCACAATTCCTAGTGAATCCCCTTTCCCTCCCCTCAGTCATGCCTAGACTAATAATCCTTTTGGGGTAGTCTGTTACATTTGCTTATTAGGTGATTAACCGTTTCATTTTTGTCTCCACATAACTGATAGTTGCTATTTTGTTGTGCCTGATTAATTTTTACTTTAATATAATTGGTTCTTATGACGCTGTTTTGGGCTGCTATTAAAAGAAATTCATTTTCTCTGTTGAGGTTTTTTTTTCTTTGACATATCTTCTTATTTCTTGTTTTTGTGTTTGTTCATTTTCTGTTTGTTCTTTAGCTGCTATTGCTGCAATCAGGGTTTTTTTTGCTCTTTTTATGTACTCCTCAAGTCCTTGTATTAATGCGTCTAAACGCTGGCGAATGCTCTTCCTCCTTTTTTGGAATCTATTTCATCTTTCGGGTTTGTATATTCATCAATTTCCTTGTCCTTTAGTCCCTTTGACTGAGTTTCTCTTTGTCCAGTTTTAAGAAGACGGATTGCCAAGGACATTATTCCTTTGATAAGATTTCTGCTGCAAGGCTTGGTTTAGAGAAGTATTTTTTTCTGCTCGACTCTTTTCTTATTTTCCCTTCATCCCTGTTTGATGCTATCTGCTTCCAATATTTTTAAATACTTGTAATTTTCCTTATCTCTAAGTATTTTGATACTTTTTTGATTTGACACTCCAATTCCTTTCGTTATTTCTTTTCCCCACTTTTCATTGTTAACATGGCACATTTTTTTCAATGCCAATTTCTGTTCCTATATTCTGGTTGTATATTCTTATTATTTGTGTCATGGTGTCCAGTTCCTTTTTTCACTTTTTACTAATACATGCATATCATCCATCTACATAAGATGATTAATATTTTCTTATGATTTTGTGAATTTGTAGCCCTCTGTGCCCTTCCCAGATTTATGATTGAGTAGCACCATTGCGGTGACGAGAGTGAGTCGCCCTGAAAGATGTCTCTTTTGGATTTTTACTCCTGCTAAATTTACTTTCCAGTTTTCCATGGTTTTCGTAATAACGTTTATGACTTTATCGGATATTTTGTACATTTTCAGATATTCGATTATCCAAGTTTGTGGGATGATATCGTTGGCCTTTTTGTAGTCAATCGATGCCATGGCTATATTTTACCTCCTTGTTTGGACCTTCCCCAGGATGTATTGATCTATATATAATAAGTCGTCTGTTTCTCTTGTTCTTTGCGATATCCTATCTGTTCTTCCTGAAATAGTGCGTGACATTCAAGCGAATTATAAATTTCTTTTCTTATCTTTGTGGATAGGATCTTCCAAATCGCAGGTAAATAGGTTATCGGTATATAGTTGCTGGGGATAGTTTTTTGGTGGATAGGAGGCTTTCTGGATCAGGCTAGTTTTACCCTTCATCACTAATTCGGGTAGGTTTGCTTCTTGTGGGCATTTACTCAGTTACTGAGCAAATCTGCTGTGGATGAACATGAACTTTTTATACCAGAATCCATGTATGCCTTCATGGCCTGGCATTTTCCAATTTGGTACTTTCTTGAGTGGGGTAGGTTCACTTCGGGACTTTCTTCAAGGCCTTTTGCATTGTCATCAGAAATCTAGAAAAGAGACTGAGGAAGAAGAAGAATCGAGATTATTAAGACCACGGCACCGTTAAAATAAGCTTGGAAACTTAGAAGAGTCCTGGAGATCTAAGAATATTTGCTGTCACTCCAGTAAAAAAAACCATCAGTTAAAACTGATGTGAAAACCCGCTAGGAGTAAAATAATAATAACGAAAAAATAGTTTTCATTTTTTTCACAATCTCATTATGAAAGAAAAACATATATTTTATTTAGCTAATATTCATTTTTCAACATAATCTCCTTCCTGGTCATACACTTAATTAAGCTTGTTCTGGCTATGACTTTAAAAGGCATCTGACGGTAAGGCTCCTGTTTTGGAGCTTTGAGGAATAGGAAGTACTACTTCATTACCATTACTTTCAGGTCCACTCTGACCCGAAGAGTTAGAGTCCTATCAATGGGTCAAATAGAAGTATTAAGGGATGAGAAACCCTTGACAAAATCCAGACCTTTGACAATCTGTGAGGGTGGATGGACACGCCTTCATGTACTACCGGGTGGTCACTACGACCACTGAGATGCTGATCTCGTCTCGGACTATCAATGTCCCCTCAGCACCTTCGCAGGTGCATCCTAAAAAGAAGCTTGTCAGCTTCCTCTGCGAAACATGTACTCCAACAAAGAAAAATACCCACACTGGCAGGACGTCATTCAGGATTTTAAAAAACGTCCAACAGACATATAACAATGCTGAACAAACAAATCTCAAATAGATCCAAAAGAAGGAGTGTCATAATATCTAATATCTAAAAATACAAAATTGATATTTTACACCTGTGAATGAGATTCACTAAAAGAGGTAGCATTAGAATGGAGACGGGCTACACCTTGTTCTGAAGCGAGAAAACTTCAACTGACAGAAGTGGATCTGGATTAGTTTTTGCGGTCGAAAATGATCTTTTGCCAAAGATGTATGAGGATCTCAAACCAGTGATAAACTTATCTCGCCGAGGTTTTTATTTGTCGAAAGCATCAGTCAGTTCAAAAGGTGAACTCGCGAAACTCTTTGAGATTGGAAACAAAACAAAAACACAGCTCTGTTTCAGAGCTGAGTTTTTGCTACCACAATGTTCTCGATTTTTCTTTCTATGGTCTTGTCTGAGATATTCACAGGTTCCGCCCGATGAGTATAGATACAGGGTAGATCGAAGGCAAACCTGTTCAATACCAGTCAATTTAAATCTGTAAGAAAGACCAGAAATGTTCTGGTACGCGAGCTCATGTTTGCTGACAGTACTGCCTTCGGGGCATACTACCACCAAGATGCCAAGGAAATATTCACTCGTTTCTCGAAAACTGCAAAGGTATTTGGGCCGAAATTAACCTCAAGAAAACTAAGCTAGTTTACCAACCTCCTCTGGGATCTCATAACATCAACAAGACCTATAGATAGAAGGCCATGTATTGACCCAAGTAAACAAATTTAAATATCTTGGCTTCACAGCCGCTAAGAACAATAAACAGACTTGATGAGGAACTAGATATACGAATGTTGAATTCTTCCAATACGCACTGTGGAAGCGAGTCTGGCTCAATAAAAACCTCTTCATAAAAACTAAATGTGCAGTGTAGGGCGCCATAGTTCTCTCAACCTTCCCGTACGGCATTGAAACTTGGACGCTACACAAAGTGAATGCATAAAGATTTCACGTCTATATGACTCGTTAGTTGCGCAAAATACTAAATGTCAAGTGGTGGCAGCAAATTTCAAATAAATTCATACTGGAGAAATCTAAACTCCCTGGAATGTATGATATATTCGGTCAACATAACCTTAGATGCGCTGACCACTTGAACAGACTGGAAAACTGCCAAAACAGATCCTGTTCTCTTAACTTGAAGAAGGGTCACGTAAAACAGGTAGATCAAAACTTAGGCATAAAGATCATCAAAAGAATACTGGGGGTCACGAACATCTCTTTAGAGAATTAACAATTCCTGGCCAAGAATTAAAAAAAAACTCAACAGGCCGTCATCATCGGATACGATGGACAGCTAGTAGTAGTAGTAGTAGTAGTAGTAGTAATTCATTATACAGTCAAGAATTTAGATAAAAAATTTAGCTTGGAGCAAAAAATGTTCGAAACTTAATAGCAACAGATTTCCGTCTACACTACATAAAATTGAACTGATGTCGCTAATGTGAAGAAGATATAAATGGCAACCAAAGGCAGGAATATTCATTAATAGTTAATTAAAAATCCTGAAATGCGAACACATTTGAGTTGCATTGACATATTTGCATTTATTGAAGCAGAACTTAATAGGGTACCAAGGCAAATAGAGAATAGAGGTTAAAAATTTGTGTTTCACCAAGTTCACAGGGTCTATTTTTCTTCTTTGAAAATCAACGTTTGAAATGTTTGACCCTTTGAAAATACACAACCACTTCATCTAGTCAAACAAGACTCACCTGCCTGTCATCATTCTGTGGTAGATACTCAAAATATTGGAGTAATCAAGTACCAAGTAAGTAAAACACTTTTATTCTTAAATATTTTTCAAAAATAATCTTATCAACAAAGGTAAATGGTTAAAAAAGGATTCTAAGTAAAACAATCTCTGTTGATACACCGTTGTAAATTCATCGTATGGTAAATTTATTCGCAATAAATTCATTGGATCAGATTAATTGTTCTTATGATATAGAGTTTCCGTAACCCTAAACCTAATCCTTTTATCAAATTCTAAAAGATCATTAAATTTTGAATCAAGCTCCAAATAATTTACCTGTGATCAGTTTATCGTACGATGAATTTACTGGCGATGAATTTACCGACGATAAATTTATCGGACAGGCAAAAAAGATATGAACTTTGCTGTTCAGTTCCTTCTGTTGCTTCTTGTCTTCCTTTGTGCGTCACTAGCGTTGTATATTTCTCGATTCCAAACTGCATTCCAATGATTTGGATACAGAGTCTGATACTAGTAAGATTTCCAATTCTTTTTCAAAATCATTATTATTACTCCTTTTGAGTTTTTCACATCCGAATTAGCTGAGGGTCTTTCACTGGAGTCTGAGTGACAGCAAATCTCGAGTATCTTGAACTCTACTCAGTATTCTGGCCGATTTTAACAATGCTGTAGTTTGGATAGTTTTGGCTCGTCTCCCGATTTCCAACTCTTCAAGTCTTCTTACAAAACCTTTGGAGACCGTTTCGAGTGCTCTAATTAAAATTTTCGTTTTTTTTTTTTTAACTTTCACTCTGTGGCCCGCCAGGATTGCAAAGTCCATTATTCAGCAGGTTCACTTTTTTCTTTATCAAGAGGTCTGGATTAGGCGATCTGTTAGTCTCTCAAAATCCCTGAAAATTTTGAATATCTCATGGCCATCCGATCGTCTAGTGGTTTCTCTCATCTCCGGCCAGGGGCATTTCGCATGCTTTACAAACACACAAGACACAACATGCACCACCGAGAGTGGAAGAAAGAAGAACAAACAAGCACGAACCTGGGTTAGCTCCAAGCGTAAGAAGGGAGAAGTTTTGGCACTTTTCTGTGGTTTTCTGTGCTTTAGGTGCTTTAGGTGCTTTAGTACCCAAGGCAACTCATTACCCACAGCAATCGCTGTGGGTAATGAGTTGCCTTGGGTACTAAGTTGCCTTGGATGCTGAGTTAGATAACAGGTTGCTTTGGGTGCCTTTATACGGTTTAGGCTTATAGTTGCTTTGGGTGCTGGATTGTTGTGCGTGATGAGTTATTTGACAGGTTGCTTTGAGTGTCCTTATATATTTGGGCTTTGGGTGCTGGGTTGCTTTGGGTGCTGGACTGCTTTGGGTAATGACAGGTTTTTTCGGGTGCCTTTATATGGTTTTATGCTTAGAGTTGCTTTGGGTACATGATTGCATGGGATGCTTGATTGCTTTGGGTGCTGAGTTACTTTGGGTTCCTTTATATGGTTTTGGCTTATAGTTGCTTTGGGTGCTGGGTTGCTTTGGGTGCAATGACATGTTGAGTTAAATGGATTTGGCTTATAGTTGCTTTGAGTTAAATGGTTTTGGCTTATAGTTGCTTTGAGTTAAATGGTTTTGGCTTATAGTTGCTTTGGGTGCTGGATTGCTTTGGGTGCAATGACATGTTGAGTTAAATGACATGTTGCTTCAGGTGCCTTTATATGGTTTAAGCTTTGGATGCTGAATTGCTTGGGGTGCTGATGACAGGTTGCTTTATATGGTTTGGGATTTATGGTTTGGGATTTATATTGTCCTTATATTGCTTTGGGTGCTGGATTGCTTTGGGTTGTGATTGCTTAGAGTTGCTTTGGGTGCTGAATTGTGATTGCTTAGATTTGCTTTGGGTGCTGAATTGCTTTGGGTGCTGAGGTTGCTTTGGGTGCTGAATTGCTTGGGGTGCTGAGGTTGCTTTTGAGTTGGCCCAAAGCAAATCTGACAGTTTGCTTTGTGTCCTTTAAAGAGTTGCTTTGGGTGCTTGTTGCTTTGGGTGCTTGTTGCTTTGGGTGCTGAATTGTGATTGCTTAGATTTGCTTTGGGTGCTGAATTGCTTGGGGTTCTGGGGTTGCTTTGAGTTGTCCTCTAGATGACAGTTTGCTTTGTGTCCTTTATATGGTTTGGGCTTTAGAGTTGCTTTGGGTGCTTGTTGCTTTGGGTGCTTGTTACTTTGGGTGCTGGATTGCTTTAGGTTGTGATTGCTTAGAGTTGCTTTGGGTGCTGAATTGTGATTGCTTAGAGTTGCTTTGGGTTTTGGATGCTTTGGGTTTTGGATGCTTTGGGTGCTGAGTTAGATGAGAGGTTGCTTTGGGTGCCTTTGTATGGTTTGGGCTTAAAGTTACTTTGGGTGCTGAGTTTGCCTTATATGGTTTGGGCTTAGAGTTGCTTTGGGTGCTGGATTCCTGAGTTAGATGACAGGTTGCTTTATGCGGCTTTTTATGGCTTTGGGTGCTTGATAGCTTTGGGTGCTAAGTTAAATGACATGTTGCTTCAGGTGCCTTTATATGGTGCTGAAATTGCTTTGGGTGCTGAGTTAAATAACAGGTTGCTTTGAGTGTCTTTATATGGTTTGGGCTTATGATTGCTTTGGGTGCTGGATTGCTTTGGTGTTGAGATAGGTTGATTTGTGACGCTAAGCTATAGTTGGCCATGTATTGACCCAAGTAAACAATCACAACCCAATAGCATTGTTAAAATAGCTTAATAAAGTTGCTGGGTGTCCATAAGCACCCAGCAACTTTATTAAGCTAAAACTCTAAGCCCAAACCATACAAAGACACCCAAATGGTTTGGGCTTAGAGTTGCTTTGGATGCATGATTGCTTTAGGTGCTGAATTATATGGTTTAAGCTTATAGTTGCTTTGAGTGTTGGATTGCTTTGGGTGCTGAGTTAGATGACAGGTTGCTTTGAGTGTCCTTATATGTTTGAGGTTTAGAGTTGCTTTGGGTCCTGGATTGCTTTGGGTGCTGAGTTAGTTGACAGGTTGCTTTGAGTGTCCCTATATGCTTTGGGTGCTGGATTGCTTTGGGTGCTGAGTTAAATGACAGTTTCCTTTGAGTTTCCTTATATTCTTTAAGCTTTGGGTTAGATGATGGGTTGCATTGGTTTGCTTTGGGTGCTGGATTGTTTAGGTGCTGGTATAGAAGACAGGTTGCTTTGGGCGCATGATTGCTTTGTTGTTTCAGTTGCTTATAGTTGCTTTGGGTGCTGAGTTAGAAGACAGTTTGCTTTGGGTGTCCTTATATGGTTTGGGCTTATAGTTGCTGGATTGCTTTTAGGTGCCTTTATATGGTTTAAGCTTATAGTTGCTTTGGGTGCTGAGTTTGCCTTATATGGTATGTTTTAGAGTTGCTTTGGGTGCTGGATTCCTGAGTTAGATGACAGGTTGCTTTATGTGCCTTTGTATGCTTTGGGCTTAAAGTTACTAAGTTGTTTCGGGTGCCTTTATATGGTTTAATCTAAGAGCTGCTTTGGGTGGTTGATTGCTTTGGGTGCTTAGTTAGATGGCAGATTGTTTCGGGTGCCTTTATATGGTTTTGGCTTATGACTTTGGGTGCTTATTGCTTTGGGTGCTGGATTGCGTTGGGTGCTGCGTTAAATGACAGGTTGTTTCAAGTGCCTTTATATGGTTAAAAGCTTAGAGTTGCTTTGGGTGCTGGATTGCTTTGGGTGCTGGGTTAGAAGACAGGTTGTTTTGGGCGCTGGATTGCTTTGGGTGCCGCGTTAGAAGACTTGTCTCTTTGGGTGCCTTTATATGGTTTTGGCTTATAGTTGCTTTGGGTGCTGAGTTAGATGACAGGTTGCTTTGAGTATCCTTCTCAGAAGTCATAAATTTTGAAGATTTATTCACAGTACTGAACTTACCTAGGAACTATAGCTTAGCGTTACATACACTTGGGGCCTCATTTTAAACAATGTATTTCTATTTTATTATTAATTTTAATCATGAAAATGATATAATTTAATGAGAAAATTGCATAATCTTGATGAAAACACATGAACTGTTTTATCTGAGTTTACGTAGAGACCACTTCCAGTTCCAGGCTAAGCATCAGATATGGCTTGGGTAGGTGTATTTGTAAAAAAGGTTTGATTATTTGCGTATTCTGAATCAGTAATAATTTTTGCCGTATATTGTCTGCTTCTTGCTTTCAGCTCAAATTTAAACCAAAAAATAGAAATGATATACGAACGTAAAATATTAAAATCTTCAAAATATGTTTGGCGGAATGAGAAATCTGCAGAATCACAAAGCAGTTTTCAGTCTTCACTTAATGAATTTAAAACGCACTACTTTCCCGGGTGCCGTTTGGTTTCTCTTTCTCTAATAACTTAGTGAACGAAGAAGATTTGTCTCTTCTCTCATAAACGTACCGGCGTAGTTGTTAGTACCTACCGTTCTATTGTCTCCTGAAGCGGGGTTGTTCTCTTGGACAGAAGAAAATTGCCCCTTTCTGCTCACATGTCATGTTGAAAGAGGCCACCTTGTTTGTTAAGTAATAGAATGCGCGTAAGGATATGTAGTCACACACGGCAATTTTTAAGGGTTGTTCCTTTGTATGAATATAGGTAGTTGTAAACTTGGCCTCGGAAATGAAATGGATAAAAGAATTTCGACAAGCAAGAACAGAAATACTGAAAACAAATAATGACTGAGTTTTATTTTTAATTATGTCTGTTATGATGGAGAGAGTCCTTAGTTTGAAATTATTTTGCTGTCGTTAGCATACTTTCCGTAGTTCTTTGAGTGTAGAGGTGTTATATAACGTATGACATGGATTTTCGGTTCGTTCCTACTGACCCCGTGTGCTTTGACAAGCTGTCACGCTGTGATTACCAAACAGGGCAGTCGGGTCTACACAGATGTGTAACCGGAAGGAGACCACGTGATGAGAACCACGCGGTCAGAGAATCGGAGTCGAGTCAGGGACACGCAGCCGGTCAGAGGCGTCTCTGATGAGCTTGTAAGGGGGTGCAAGCGTTGGCACCCTATGGCTCCTGGAAGAAGATATGGGAAGAAGAAGTCCTCTCTCTGAGTATATGTCTCTCCATCTATCTCTCAACTGTGGCCCCTTTTCGAGAATAAAACAAGAGATATATATTTATAAAGAAGTGTTTCGTTCGTTCATTGAATTGCGTAAATCATGTATGAGAGTATACAACAGAGGTGCTTGTAGATTAAAAAAAGAAAATTATTCACATGGATATGTTGCCTTTCCTTTTTTGGTGGAGTTGGTTTCTTATACTTCTGAATACTTTGGAGTCAAATGAGTTCTTTTTACTAAATATTCTTTTCTTTTCTCTCTCTCTTTTGACTCCCTTCAAGTTATCAATTCTTTTATATACATTCATAGAATTCTAAGTTGAGACTGAAGTTAAATTTTGTTTTGTCTAATTCTATTGATTAATCCCTCTCCGTAAGGAATCAGGAGGTGTGTCCATTAACTGTGGAATCTTTTGAATAAGTGTAGTGAACAACGCTAGGTTAACAAACAGTTTTATTTTCAGTATCATACAAGAAGTGGTGTAGACAGTTCAAGACGCCATCTTGGTTCTGTCCTTTTTCTTATATCACGTTTTCCCGAGATTTCTCTGATCTCGTTACTTCGAGAGTCTCTGTATACTACATCTTCCTCCTATTATTTGTTTTCCTTTTTAATAAGGTTTCTGCGGACATGATAAAATCTTTCTGCTATGTAAGCGCTTGTCTAACTCTGAGTGGTTTAGTTGAAGTGTCCATGTTAGGTTTCGAAGTAGTTGTTCTAATTGGGGAGGGGTGCTGCTGGAACATGGTCATGGGAAGCTGGATCAGGAGTGAGAGGATCAGTGTCAGGTGATAGATGATCATTGCCTAGCAACACTGTGGTTGTCGGTCCTAAAAGGTGTATCACCATCAAATCGTTTTACATGAGCTGCATTTCTCATCTGGGGTTGTTGTACAATCGCTGTATTAACTCGTTTTTCAACAACTTTGTAAGGTTGAAACTCAAAAGTACATTCCAGTTTGTTTGCTCCTTGCAGACTCTTGCACAATTCAGTATCTCCTATTTCCATCACTTGATCTTTTTTCTCCTGTCCTTTGATCGGCAATTATATCGCGCTTTAATTTGTGAAGGGCATCTCTATCAAGTACGTCTCGAAGTTCATTAGATGCTTCTGCAACATCTGACAATTTTCCTCGGAATTCGCAGTCCATTAGCAGTTTGGCTAGAGACACTCCTGTTACCATATAAGGGTAGTTCGGTATTGAAACGAAAAGTTATTTATTTCAGCCTTCCACCTCTTTTGTACTTTTACAATTTTAATCGCCTTAAGGATTGTTCTATTGAACCATTCGACATCTCCGTTGGATTGAGATCAGTATCATCATCATCATCATCATGTCGTGCCATCAGCACGGATATCCCTGACCCTCTCTCGCCACCCCTCCCTATCGTTCATCGCTTCTAGCAGGTCCTCAGGGCTGCACCCCGTATCCTCACAGAGCTGCTGAATGTAGGTGCGAGCTGGTCTCCCTGACTTTGCTCGGCTATGTGAACGGGTCCATAGGAGTACCACTTATGAGCTCGTCCCTATTTCTCCAGCAGTGTCCTACATGTCTGGTTCGTCTAACTTTGATATTTTTCGTGATGGGAGGTAGGTGGCCGTATAGCTGCTGCTTTGTGGGGTGTTGCCTCCAGGACTCGTTCAATCTTGCTCGTAGCATTCTTGCGTAGTTGCCATCAAACTTTTCCTCCATTCGTTTCTTTAGCGTCCATGTAGTGTATCCATACTGCAGTATCGACACGATCGCTACTTGGAAGAAACTGTGTTTCATTTTATCGGTCAAGTCTGACTTCCATATGACCGATAGCGTGTTGATAGCTGTCCATGCCTTTGCTAGTAGCATGTCGATGTCTGTCTCGGTTGATGAGACACTGCTTCCTAAGTAGGTGAACTTGTTAACTAGTTTCAGAGAGCTACCGTTTTGTGTGGAAATGTCGCCTATTTGATTAAAGCACATATATTCCGTTTTGTGTGCATTGACGTGGAGGCCAATGCCTGCAGCGGCTCGTTCCAGACTATGCAGTAGGGTTTCGGCGCTCGGATCGACATAGTAAATTGTTGTGGTGCTTGTGGAAGGCATGCTGAACGTATCTAATTCATATTCAACTGGGATTCCTTGGTCTAAAATATATTAGACGCAAAGAATCCATAAATTAGATGGTTCCCTCGTTGAGTGTCCATGTTGCTGCTGCTAGGGTTAAAGCCACAGTGAGATGTCCCACTGGGTGGCTTGTTTAGCTAAAAAGCATCGCTAAGCAGGGACGACCAGAGACACGACTGCTCCGGTCGCTGTCTCAAGCTGAAGAGAGTGTGTTTGGCCGCTCACCTGTTTTGCTAGCCGGAAATGAAGGTCCGGGCTGAATAGGATATGTCATCCTGATTGGGTGAAATTCAGTGTTGAATTAAATTGCGCGCCAAAACAAAATACGAGATTTTCCTCTTCTCTACAAATCCAATTATACTCCCTCCGGCTATGGGTAAATAGTAGGGCAGACTAGGTTCTTCAGCCTTGGTGAAGCAACTAGTCTAGGAGAAGGAAAACTCTGAATTCAAACCTGTTAAACTCCGCTTAAAAATTGACCTTGTGTCATATCCTGCCCGAGCGGAAGGGTTGGTAAATATAAACTCTATCAAATCTGCTGTTTTCGATAACTTAAACCGGTAGGTGCTATTATTTGAGCTAGAATTTTCGATTTCTTCTACACACGCGTTCGGCTCCTTTTTCGTGACCTCTGTAAGATCCGTGACTCCTTCAGGTGCACCCTTTACTTCTGTTGTAGCTATTGCTGCTTACAGTCTCCACTTCCTTTTGTTTCTCTTCATGGAAATAGAACTTGTCAAAGTGACTCATCTTTCCACAATTGTTACGTCTGTCATGTTTACTCCTAATACATTCACATCCAAGGTATTCTTGAGCTCCACATTTATAACATGTGAGTGGCACTGTTGAGCTTGTTTATTGGACACTTGGTTTTATTTTGACTCTAAAATAAGAGCGTCTTTTTACTGTACCAATTATTTCGTTGAGGCGTCGTAATGTCAAATTATTCCCTTCCCGGTATAATCTAGCTTTGAGATTTGGTTGTTTTATATGGAGGAGCATCATATCTCTGACTAAATTGTCAGAATCATTTTCAAAATTGTACGGCTTCACCAGTTCCTTGAGGCGAATTATGAAGTTGTTCAGTCTCTTTTGTATTGGCTTTGAGTATATTTTCTTTGAGGGCGAAGTGTTGATGAACTGCTACCAGGTATACGTCTCGTTTATTAATTCCAGGGTTTGTTGCCTCTTGTTCCGTCTTCTTTTGTTCTGTGAAATTTCTCCATCTATCGCGCTGGCTTTCTCCTCCTTTTAGTAGTAATATAACCCTTTTTTGTTCAGCATTGCAGACACCAGTGGCTGTGATATAGATTTCCAAATCCATTTTCCAGCTTTCATATCTTTGATGCAGCGTTTCTGGTTCACCTTCTCTTTCGAAGTGTTGTGGTCGGCTCAAACCTCCGAGAGCGATAGCTTTGCACATTTTTTTAAAAATTGACAAAATATGAAAATTTTATCAACAAAAATTTAAGACAATGTTACTTATTTTATTTCTGTGCTTTCGTTGTTTAATTTCAGCGATTAAACTTTTGCGTGGGCAGGAATGTAGCGCTTACTAGAATGGAATTTATTTTTCTATCTTCTTGGGGTCACCGCGTGGTATCTAACGGCCCGTTTATAAGTTTTCAGAGAAGGATGTAACTTTCCCGAACTTTGTTGTTGTCTATCTAAAGTCGCGTAGTATCTCATCCTTGTCGTCAGTTGTAGTGAACAATGCCAGGTTAATGGTTTACAAAGAGTTTTATTTACAATATCACACAATAAATGATGTGTTGGCCTAATGAGTTGAGTGTTCGCCTATGGCCCGGGAGACCGGGGTTCAATCCCAAAGTCAAGTCATACCAAAGACTCAAAAAATGGTACTTGATGCCGCCTTGCTTAACAATCAGCATTATAAGGTAGGGATCTAGAGTAAAGTGGGGCAATCCAGGGAAAGGAGTAGCGCCCTCTTCTACACCTCAGCGTGGTATCTATTGAAAAAGGAGTCTTCGGGTCACCCTCGACTAAGGTCAACAACTTTACATACATTTTAAGACGCCATTTTGGTTTTGTCCTTTTTCTGTATCTCTTTTTACCGAGATTTCCCTAATCTTGTCACTTCGAGAGTCTCATTATACAACAATCAGGGTCTGGCGTCGGTTAATCTGACTTAGATCTCTTTTTAGAATTTCTGAAACGTCTTTTTGTTTGTTTGTTTGTTTGTTTTTTACTGATAGGACATTATTAGAAAAAAGTTTTTTCATATATTTTTAGGTTAAAAGTATAATACTTAAAACCATTACAGGATAATATTCCTCAGTATTCATTCGTAAACTATTTTTCTTTCTGCTTGCATTTCTAAGCATGTTGTATTTACTACAGAAGAAACTATTTTTAATTCAATATTTTAAATTTAACCAACAGACTCTCATATAAACACAAATAAATTTTAAGTTTTCAAAAATAAATAAATATGGTATGAATATTTTAGAAATGTAAATATGCATTTCAGTGCTTATTTTTATAAACTTCAAAAACATTTTACAAATATATATGAAAATTAGTTTTTCTTATGCGTTTGATTAATAATTACTCTTTTATTCACATATTTTCATTTTTTGATGAGAATATTATGTGAATAAGAATGAAAATATTCACCCCAATTCTGAAGATTTGGGAAGTGTAAAGTACTTCTTCATTGCCATTACTCCCAGGCCCACTCTGACCCAGAGTGGTAGTACCTATTAGGGTTTCATCTACTGGTCAAATCGATTTGTTTAAAAACTATTCCTATTCGATTAGACCGAACAAAAACAAACAAACAAACAAACAATCAACTACACAAAAAATGTGAATATGAATGTACAATGAACGCGATTCTGTAACCTTTTGGCATAAAATAACTTTAGACAAGTTGTTATAACGTAAAAGCACGAATGTTTTTCGGAGTTACTTCCATCTTTTATTCTAAAATTATCTCAAAATCAACATGGATTTGGACTTGAGTCTAATCTGACGATACTACTATAAACTGAACAACAATTTGTGTTTTTGAAAGATGAGTCTGTATTCTACTATAGAATGTCAGACCAAATTCTAGACGTTGGGTTTGCGCGGCTTGTTGCTCACGAAAACGAGCCGGTCGGGTTATTTTTCATAACTGGTCAAAATATGAACTCAAGTGGATTTAATTACAAAGAAGCTAACAGGACTAAGGGAGAGAACTCTTACAAAAGTTACATCCCAGATTTATTTTTTGTTGTAGAAAATCATTTTGTAAAAATTATTTTAATTTTAATTGTGAAATTTAAACAATAATTTCTAAGAATGGTTGAAATTATAGTTTGTTAGGAATATCTCGCTAATGAAATGTATATGATAATGTACACAAAATTACATTGGAATGCAAAAATTCACCAACCCGTTAAAAGTAACCATCATTAATTTTTCTATTGAATAATTATATCCTTTAGTTACGTCTATTACTCGTTACAATTTTATAATTTTAATTATAATTCTTTAATTTTTCCTTCCTCCAACCGAATCTAAACTAAAACATCGGAGAGAGAGAGAGAGAGAGAGAGAGAGAGAGAGAGAGAGAGAGAGAGAGAACTTAAATAACGTGTATTCTCGATAAATCCCTTACTTCTCACTCAAATTAAAACACATTTCTCTGCAAATCTTAATCCTAATTCTAGACTTAGCCGGCCGTCATAAATTAATTGTGACTTTTTAAAAATTACTTTTTCCTAACCAAAATTGTGACTTTACCGACCACACTCCAACAAGTAAAATGTCGTCTTACGGTCAATTGCTGATATATAATTTTTGTGAATCGAATGTAACAGTTCAGTAAAAATGAATAAATTTATAAATGACGGAAATTTACTCTTATCTGAATGGCAAATGTAAGTATTATTACTTTTCTATGTAATTTATTTTGTAAATTATCGCAGAAGTAATTTTTTGTTCTTGACAAAAACCAAAATGATTAACAAATATTTTCTAAAGTAACCGATACAGCGTAATTACTAATGTTTTTTAATTATTTTTTAAATTTTAAGTTTTATCACTGCATATTATCAAAAAGATGTTGGATAAACTTGATGCGTAAGTTACTTAATTTGGACGGAAGTAACAAGGATTACCTCCCTTAATAAGTCCTCACAGTCTTTCTGATAAGTTAAGAAAATGTCTATTTCATCCGTCTCCTGGACGTCTCTCACCGAGAACTTTATGCCATTAGCACATGCTGAAATATCTATTGACTCGGTATCTTCTTTATTATTTTCTTCATAGCTTCCAATATCCTCTTGGTTTGGTATGGATTTGTGTTTATATTTGACACAATCAGTGACACTTGGATTACTTGAGAAACCATTGATTCTGTTAAATGGATACAAAACAAACTTAATTTTTAAAAAAAATTGTCAGTGACATCTACCATACTTACTTTTCTAGATTTTTCAGCCCAAAAGTTTCTTTAGTTTTAGATAAATCACCTCAGAACACGCAGATAGGAATATACAAAAAAAAAAAAAAAAAAAAAAAAAAAGAAAAAAAGGATCAAAATCTCACTTACATAGAATTTATACTCTTATATTTTTAAACCAATCAGCGAAGGACACATAGAATATTCTAGAAAAAGCGGATCAAAAACTAACTAACAGAAAAATTTGTCACAGAAATAAAAATAGTTAGGTTAAAAAATGAATAAGTAATTTCTGTGACTCTGATAGGTTATGTCAGGCCACGGGTTGCGTTTTCGCCGACATCCGCGCATTTGAACTTAATTTGACCTGTAATAAATAAATAAAAATTTATTTTGATCCACTTTTATTTTATCCAAAAGCAGAAATAGCGAATTCTTTTTTAGTTCAAAGCAGAGGGATCGACAGATCAGCAGACAGGCACATCACGGTACGATAGACTGACGCCAGATGACCCACTAATATGCACTACAGTTAAGAGAGGAGCCGAAAACTCATACATACCAGACACATACATACATACATACATACATATACACTTGTGTGTAAGTATAAGCCTATGTTCTTTTAATTCGGACATACTTACACATATACACACATTCAATTTGACTGAGAACATTCGCATTTTACACACACACATGTGAAAACCTTTTGTATAATTATTGCCATTGTTGAGTTGATAAAATATAAAGTTGTTTTTCTTTAATGTTCTTGTTTTTTTTGTCAAATTTCTCATATTTATGTTGCTTGTACAAATTTGTGTTGTATTATTGTGAAACTAACACCGAAAGTTTTACTTTTCACGGAACCTCGGGAAATCCTATTCTTCCATCGAGGTGTGTATTATAAGCAAGAACTAAATCTTAGGCTTTTATTTTCGGCTACAAGCATTGATATATACAGGATGGCATAACCGAAAGTAAGTTATATCCAGTGCCAGATTTTTATATGGACAAGTATGGGCCGCAACCCAGAGACCCAAGACTAGAGAGGTCCCCAAGGGATCTCAAGTCATGAGCCCGGATAAAAGTTTATTTTTAGATTTAACTAGGCTCAAATGAACTAATTGAAACCATTTAGATTATTTGGGCCCTTCTAGTTGAAGTGGGTATTTTAAATTCAATATAACTTTTTTCATAGACATGGGAGGAGGCGTATGTAATGAAGGGGCTCCAAATTCCCTTAACCCAGGGGAGGGGCCTCTTCAGGCCTAAACCAGCCCTCGTAATATCCATGGTCCATGTGTTATGAACATTTTTGTTTTATATCGTTTGAGAAATAAACACTGGAATGCATGTTTGTTTTTATTTTGTTTCTTTTTGTGTGATTTTTTTTTTGTTACAATTTCCCGAGAATATTTTGCTTTTGTAGCAGAAAGAACTTCGTATTTTTGTTTAGCGCATTAATCAATTTGACCGTTAGGGTCGACGCATATTTTCACCAAGTCCTATTCAGCCCGGACCGTTTTTTCCAGGCAGCACCAAATTGGGGAAAGCCCGCCAAATACTTTCTCTTCCTCAGAACTCTTCAAAAAGGACAGACGTCTTACTGTCCACTCTTCAATAAAAGCAGCATCGACACAACGAGGAAAGCCATCTAATTTATGAACCCCTTGCATCTATTCTCTTAGACCAAGGGTTTCCAGCTGAATATGAATTAGATGAATTCAATACGCCACTCACAGGAACAACTCTAAGTCGCCTCCAGCTTTGGCTATGTCGACTGCGATGTAAAATATCACTCCGACAGCCAGCCACTTCATCCCTGGACAACATTTTCTGGAGACATTCACGCTTCTCTCCCCAAACGACCAGGACCACGCATTCATGGGCGACTACATCATTCCTGTCCTTAACCAGCAAACACGACCTTTGCTAACCTAACGATGCACTTTTCGCTTAGGCATTTAGCTGCTAAAATGCCTTCTCCACTCTATAACAACTTCATTTCCTTCCTTCCTTCCTTCCTTCCTTCGAGACTTGCTACATAAACGTAAACCCTTTATTCCATGCTGCCATTAAAACCATCATAAAAACCTTACAGCATCTTCGTCTTTTCACTCCATTACTTTCCAACAAAACTTAGCGAGGAAACAACATAACACAACTCGTAATAATATTCCTCGCTAAACTTTAGTCCTGGAGTTGTTACGAGCCCTAGGGAATGCCACTAGGGGGGAGGGGAATAAAAGATGTTAAGATATCAACACGTGTTTATGGTTTGTCCGAAATCTTTGCATTTTCAGACATTACCGGCAGCCCTCCAAGAACAACCAACGCTCGTGTATGATACGTGGTGTCAGCAGTGGGATTTTAAAAAGATAATACCAATATTTTAAAGAGAGACACTAAACCAGCGAAAGAAAAAAATGTTCAGACTTCAACCCCCAGAGAATTTTGACTTTACAGCCACAGGGAACTGGCAAACATGGCGTCAGAGATTCCAACGGTTCGAAATAGCTTCAAAGCTGAGCGAAGAATTAGCAGAAATCCAAGTAAGTACACTGATTTATTCTATGGGAACAGAAGCCAAGCAAATTTATAAGTCACTGTCCTTTAAGAAGAAACAAGACGAGAAAAATTTCGACGTCATATTAAGCAAATTTGACGCATATTTCATGCCGAAAAAAATGTCATCCACGAGCATGCTAAAGTTTACCAAAGAACGCAGAGGGACGAAGAACCGATAGAGAAATTTATCAGAGGATGGAGTGAACTGGCAGAAAACTGTGGTTTCCTTCAGAAAAAACGACCAGATAAGAGACCATTTAGTCATTGGACTGAAAAGCCAGGAATTATCGGAAAAACTCTAACTTAGAGAGGACCTTAGTTTGGAAAAAGCTGTTGAAATAGGTCGTAGCAACGAACAAGTCAAAACGCAAATGGAGGAAATACAAGACACCCAATGGATGCGGTAACAGGGGAAAGGAAAGAAACCACAAAACACTCAGGATGGATAAAGTATCCACAAAAGGCAGTGAAATACATCGCGATGTAAAAAGTGCAACAAATATCACAAATTTGATAAATGTCCAGCAAAATGAAAAATTTGCAGAAACTGTGATAAAACGAATCACTTCGCAATATGTTGTAGGTTGTGGCCACAGAATATTCGCGAAATAAGGAATTAGTCTACGGAGAGATATTTCCTTGTGTCTATATGCAAGAATGAAATTCCAGAGATAAAAATAGATCCTTGGCATGTAAAATTAAAGGTAGGTGAGATACATATTATTTTTAAAATTGATACGGGGGCTGATATAAATGTTATCAGTACTAAAACCTTTCGAAAGGGCAAGTGGATAAGTTTAAATTCAGATTTTATTGAGCGAGTCTTACACTAAAGGTTTATGGATGTAGAAATTGCAGTTGTTGTATCAAGTCGGTGTAGTTTCTGTTGAGTGTCGAAAGTCTGTGCTGTAGAAAATCTTAGACTCAGCTGTTTGTTAGTTTGTGTTGACAGCGTGTCAAGAAGGTGAGGATGGTCTCTGTGCTTGGTGCAGATATTAGGTATTGATGTATGGTCAGACTGAAGATGTTGCAGGAGAAGGTCAATGATGTGGACGCATTGGTTGCAAAAGATGGATTATCTATGTCCCAGATGTGCAGTACTTTGGTTTAACCGGGGGGTGTTGAAGTGAACTCGAAGTGTTGGTGCTAGTACGAGCAGTGAGTCGCTGATGGACTAGACGCTGCAGGGGCTGTAGCTTGGACGTGCAGGTACGACTGCTGGGTTAAGCTGGAGCTGGTCTGCAGTTGGTGTTGGCTGCTGCGTCGTCGTCTCATGGGGAGCTGGTCTGAAGATGCTGGTAGCTTGCAGGTGCAGGAACTGCTGCTGGTGAAGCTGTAGCTGGTCTGCAGATGCTGGTAGCTGGAAGGTGCAGTGAGGAGACTAAAAGTGATCTCAAAAGACTTTCTGAAGTTAGCTCTTAAAAGAGCTGTTGAGGATGGTCAGACTTTCGGAGATTAGCTGTGAGAAGAGCTGTTTGAATGAGAAAAATAAAAGGCAGCTGTGATTGGTCTGGTTGGCTGTGCTGGGTCTGCGGTTGTGGTTGGTTGGATTCCACGTCTTCTGCTTCGGCTGGTGGTACAACACCCTTCCCAATTTTACCCAATGTAAAAAGGGGGATTTAATGCTTAAAGGAAGATGACATTATCGAAAAAGTCACCAAACCAACGGATTGGTGCTCACCCACTGTTCCAGTAAAAATAAAACGATGTCAGGATACGCGTAGATTTAAAAGAATTAAATTCAGCAGTAAAAAGCAAACATTTCATGCTACCAAATTTGGAGGATAAATCACTCAAATTAAGGGGTTCGAAAATATTCGCAAAATTAGATTCAGCCAGCGGATTCCATCAAATACCATTAGACGAAGAAAGTCGGTTGTTGACGACTTTTATTACACCATTCGGAAGATTTTGTTTCAAAAGATTACCTTTCGTAATATCCTCAGCTCCTGAAATCTTTCAATGTAGAATTACTAGGAGACATAGAAGGGATTCAAGTAATAATAGACGACATCTTAATACACGGTAGGATGATGGAAGAACACAATAAAAGACTGGAAGAAATATTAAAATTAGTCGAAGAATCGGGAATGAAATTAAACCCAGGAAAATGTGAGTTAAGGAAAAGTATCATCTGATATTTTGGGCACATTGTATTTGACAAAGGGATACAACTCAGTAAGGACAAAATCGAAGCGATAGTAAAGTAACCCCTGCCTTCTGCAATCCGGAATTGAAAAGATTTCTCGGAATGACTCAATATTTAGACAAATATGTGCCGAATTTAGCAAAAGTACTACAGTCACTGTTGGAACTTTTGAAAAAGGATACAGTTTGAGTCTGGAATGAACCATAAGACAAGGCATTCCAGAGAGTCAAAGAATTTTTGACATGGGCACCCATATTAACTTATTATGATCCTAGTAAGCCCATTATAATTAGCGCAGATGCGAGCAGCTACGGACTTGGAGGTGCTGTTTTTCAGGAAGAAAATAAGACACGGAAAGTTATAGTTTATGTCTGTTGTATTCTTACCCAAATCGAGAGAAATTACAGTCAAATAGAAAAAGAATGTTTAGCGAGTGTTTGGGCCTGTGAGAGGTTTGACCGATATATCACTGGACTAGATCAGTTTTGCCTATTGATGGACCATAAACTGTTTGTACCGTTAATAAACACACAGGACTTTAAATAATACTCCTTTGAGATGCCAAAGACTTTTAATGAGACTTAGGAGATTTAACCCGGTAGCCAAGTATATCCCTGGAAAACTCTTACTAGTTTCAGATGCAGTGTCCAGAGATCCAATGCAGCTAACTCCTAGCACTACTGAGGAAGATGTACAAGTGTATAGAAATAGTATAGTTAAAACTAAATCAGCTACTTGTAGTAGATTAAAAGAAATAAGTAATGCTACATCTATGGACTCAGATCTTCAAGAGGTTATCCATCTTCCATTAAATGGTTGGCCTAGGAAGGAAGATAGGTTGAATAGAGGAGTTAAGCCTTATTTTACACACAGGAAGGATCTATCAGTGAGCAAAAAAATTCTATATTTCTAATCGTGATTCCACAAAATCTCAGAGCAGAAATGCTACGATCAATACACACCGGACATCTTGGATTAAACAAATGCCGAGAACGAGCAAGTATGTCAGCAAGATGACTGAAAATATCCCATGAAATAGATGATTTCATCAGAAAGTGTGAATTCTGCATTTGTCATCGCGTTGCAAACCCCGACGAAAGTTTGAAACCAACCCCTTTGCCAGATAGACCATGGCAGAAAGTAGGAACGGACATATAGAAATTGGATGGGGATTAATACTTAGTCGTGACAGACTATTTCTCCTGTTACTCGGAAATAGTGAAATTAAGTTCACTAACAAGTCATTGGAAAATTAAAAAGTCTGTAGCAGCCCCAGATCTATTTCCTTTCGCCAATCAATGCCCCCGCCAAGCGATTCGGCTATACACCGACCAATCGCCAGGCAGAGCACATTGATTCCTTCTCCCTCTCTAGAACTGTTTTTTCTAGTCCTTTTGGTAGTCAGCCGACAACCTCAGATAGTACCTAGCTCGCAGCCATGACAGACCTCTCTCGCCTTCACAGAAGAACACGCGGCTACAAGCTTCACACACGGAAGAACTAGCCTTGAGGTCAGTCACACGAGCAACTCGCTATAGTGACACACACACCCACACACTTCCTAGAAACTCAAAGACCGACGTACTAACCGGCGACACCAAAAGGGACACTTTCTCACTCTTACTCTTTTACACCTGCTACTATAATAAACCTTTCGTTGTTGTATTTTCAGAAGAAGTTTCGTTATTCATTTGTGTTGTCAAATAATTTATAGTGTTATAGAAACTAACCAATAAAACACTAAAAGTCTTTTCGCCCAGTGGGGAATCCCTGATGAAATTGTAAGTGACAATGCAGAACAATTCACAAGTAAACATTTTAAAGAATTTGAGAAAAAATATGGATTCACATGCACAACAATGAGTCCTTATTTTCCACAGGCGAATGGAAATACTGAAAGTGCCGTGAAATTGCAAAAAGAATATGACGACAACCAGACATATTTCTCGCATTAATGTTATACCGTAGTACACCTATAACTGCTACAGTAGTTAGCCCTGCAGAACTCTTGATGGGCAGTAAAATGAAAACAATCTTACCCACTCACCCAAACAAACTAAAACTAAAATGGCCAAATCTTAGGAAAATAAAAGATAAAAAGGGTCATATAAAGCATGAAACCTGAGAAATTATGACAAAAGACATGGGGGTGAGGAAGGATCTAAAACCACTAAAGGTTGGTGATAGAATCCGAGGTGAATAAACGGATGAAACGAAAACTTGGAAAAATACTGGTACAATCATAGCAGTAAATAAACGTTGTAGAAGGTACTCAGTAAAGTTAGACTCGGGTAAATTGCGAAAAAGAAATAGAAGATATTTGCTGCTTATCAGAGGAAAAGAGTATGGTTTCCAGGAAAGAGAACAGGATCCAGTTTAAGATAAGGATCTAGGATCAAGATCGAGAAAAGGACAATTAAATAAAAAAAACTCAAATATCTTAAAAACTTTGAATAGAAAAAAACTGAAAATAATAAAAATAAAAGCTGAACAAAGGAAGGTGTTTCCTCAGTAAGTAATTACTGATGATAATATAGGATCAAGGGTTGTTACGAGCCCTAGGGAATGGCACGACGGGACAGTTGAATAAAGTTGTTAAGATATCAACACGAGTTCGTGGTTTGTCCGACATCTTCCAATTTTCAGACATTACCGGCAACCCACCAAGAACAACCAACGCTCGTGCATGACACACTAAATACGGTTTCAATTTTGTGTTTCGAAACATATAAACTAAATAAATTCTTATATTTAATTAATACAAACTCTTGTCGTCGTATCCATCCCGATGATAGCAACTATCACACCGCAGGTGCCTCAGTAGTATTATAAGGTTGCACTGCTTGAACTTAAATAAAATGCTTGAAGAAGAAGCATAAGGATGCTGCATGCTGTTTTGAACAAATTCTGTAAGCAGCACCCTATAAAACAGCAGTTGTACAACCATTTACCTCCCATCTCACAAGCTATTCAAGTAAGATGAGTAAGACGTTTGGCCCTGCTGGGAAAGTAAGGACAAACCCAGAATTATGGATTTAGCAGTGTTAGTCAACCAGCAAAAACTTACATTCAACAAACTCTTTGTAAACAATTTACACCATCTAGATTTGGCGTTTTCAAACTTTTTGGAGCCGGAAGCCCTTTCTCTTTCTGGGTCAATCTCAAGGACCCCCATGTAAATAAAAATTAAAATTTGCAATAACATTTAGTACGAGGGAAATGCATACTTTGCTTAGCATAAGTAGTTCATTCTTGGTTATATCTTTTTAGAAAGAAACATACAATTCATCTTGAATAAGAATTGTAGATCTGTGATGATTGAGATTAATCATTTTTATGGCATCGCAATCTATTTGGGGTTATTTCATGCCTAGAGGTTAAGGAATTGCATATGTTTATTTTGTATTTTTTGTTTAGTTTCTTAAGAGTTTATTTTTCCACACGGTTATATGATATCAAGCATTCCTATCAAATACAAATAATTTGCACACAGTTATATAATATCATGTATTCCTATCTAAACAAATAATTTGCCCTCAGTTCTATGATATCAAGTATTCCTATCTAATACAAATAATTGGCACACAGTTCTATGATATCAAGTATTCCTATCTAATACAAATAATTTACCCTCAGTTATATGATATCAAATATTCCTATCTAATACAAATAATTGGCACACAGTTCTATGATATCAAGTATTCCTATCTAATACAAGTAATTGGCACACAGTTCTATGATATCAAGTATTCCTATCTAATACAAATAATTTACCCTCAGTTATATGATATCAAATATTCCTATCTAATACAAATAATTGGCACACAGTTCTATGATATGAAGTATTCCTATCTTATACAGATAATTTGCAAACAGATCGATTTGATCCATAGATGGTACTACAACTCCGGGTCAGTCTAGATTTGTATTTGGTCATCATATTGGTAAGCGCTGAAAACGTTGTTTCGCATAAATATGTTGTAGTAAAAGATAGCAGCATTTTGGTTACCTATTGCGGGTTCTGGGTCGTGGTTGCAGTCATTGTATGCCTGATACTGGTCGCGTTTGTATTGTTTGGTGGAACTTGTCTGTTGCGGGTGCGGTGGTTGTCTATTTGTTCGTAGTGACTGTTTCTGCTCGATTGGCAGATTTCCTCAACTCGATTGCAGTGGTCTGTGTGTATGATAGGCGGTATCGTGTGAAGTTGTGTTGTCATTTTTTATACCTCGATCAAGATATCATTGGGCTCGCCGTATAATTTTTGTAGTTCATTGACTTGACGAATCGGGAGTATAGGTTTGAGTTCACCATCTCGCTCATCAGCATTGCGACTATGATTGAGAAAAGCGTATCGACTATCAATTCTGCGTTGTTGTCATTCTTGTATTTATTTTTGATGTGGACAGGGGCCTCTCTGATGTCAGCTAGCGAAATCTGTCAACTTCTCGCCGTTGTAAATCCCAAGTTCGACTAAGGTGTTTGAAATTGGTCATCTGGCTGCCGTGGTCACTATAAGGTAGGTTTTCAGCTGTTCAAAGGTGGCTGTATACTGCTTGGAATCTACCATCTGATGAAAAATGCAGTGGTCGAGTAAGTCCTTGGCAGCTTTGACAAATTCAGCTTCCAAGCTAGGATAAGTGGCAGGTTCTTGTATGATATAGATCGTACAGGCCTTGTTTAGGACGGTGATAAATTGATTCACGTCATTTCCTGGGTTGAAGGTTCTTTTTAGTCTCATGACATCACACAAGGATTGTTGTCGCATTACTAGGCCACTATCGTCGGTTTTCTGGGCTGTGGGTGGTGCTCTTGTCGTGTTAAGTTTCAAAATCTGGTTTATGTTGGCTTGTGTTTCTTTTATTCTTTCATCTGATGGGAGTGTTGGACCAGCTTTCAAGTTGAACAGTAAAGTTTTCTGTTCCGTGATAAGTGTGAAGAGTTCTGAGCGAGTGAATTTTATAGACCCGTTTGGGATCGAATCGGCTCCGAAAAAACTTTTCAGGGAAAGTTCAAATTTGGTTGAAAAAGGACCTTTTTAATTGTAAATTAATTTTTACATTTCAACCGGATGTATGTGCGGAGCCTACTTGCTCAACGACGTGTTTTATTCATTTTGGTCAAAGCCATCATTCAGACAACATCCGGTTAATGTTGACTTTCTTCAACTGAAATGTACGTTCGTGGTATTTTTATTTGTTTTTTTATTTATTCATTTTGCAGGTGAAGTAGTTTGGAATGGATTAGTAAATCAGAAGAGATTGCTGTTTACTACATTGACTCTAAAATTCAAGTTTACCGAACGCTGTATAAACCTTAAATATAAAGCGCGCTTTTTCTTTAAAAGGCGCCTCCGGAGTCCGTTCTGGACTTTGGTTCAGAGCGAAGCTCCGAGAGGTCTACGCGGACTTTCTCGAAACCTATGTATGGCATTAGACCTTGCTGTCTTGTTCAAGCCATAACCCAGCATACGTGCCCGGAACCACATTTGGGTTCGTGAAACTGCTTGTCTCATCAGGCTCACATTGCACCAAGTGAGTCGATGAGCAACATAGACCAACAGGGTTCGAGTCTCGGCTCGTTCCCGACCTTCCCCTCCCCTTCATCCTTACTTTAATCGGCCTTCGGGCTTTTGACCTTGTGACAAGCCTTGTCTGGTGGGAGACTTTGGCAAATAAAAAGAACACTATATAAACCTTTTCTTGTTCTACTCGAAGTGGTTTACTCTTGTATTGTAACTTATGATAATTAAAACTTATTATTATTCAATAAAATCTACACTCCCTTTGTCGAGAGTGACTCGAAGGCTCCCTTTTCGATAGCTACAACACGAAGGTGTAGGGAAGGGCGCCACTCCTTGCCCTGGATTGCTCCACTTTACCCTTGATACGTACCTTATAATGCTGAGTGCTAAGCAAGGCGTCATCAAGTACCATTTTTGAGTCTTTGGTATGACTCGGCCTGGGATTGAACCTCGGTCTCCCGGACCACTCTACTGATTAGGCCAATGGCCCAGTTACACTCATATTCACCTAGATATCAGCCCAGTTTTAATCAATTCCAATAAAAGCTATTTACAAAATGTGTCTCTGTATGTATGCATGTGGTCAGTTAAGAAAATGTCCTGTCATTTTGAATAATGCAAGAACTCTTTGTGTGGCCGTGGTGTAACTTGACAAACACCAAGAGGGAACCTTACTGAGCATGCATGAACTCTCCTGTGGGGTCATTGAGTGAGCTTGTGTACTGTGTGGTTTTTGCTGTGACAGAGCAAGTAAATCAATCTAAACTTAAGCAGAGTTGTTCAATTCCTCAGGTACGTCATATCTTCAACAAAACAAATCGGGAAACTTAGATAATTATTTTAAGAACTCTTCATGTAGCCCACATTTGACTAAATGCAACATCTGTGTTGATCATTGCTGTTGAAAGGGAAGAGATTTCTGACTGTGGACGAGATTAAAGAGAACTTGACTAAGATGCAATCCCAAAAGAGGTCTTTGTAGACGATTTTTAAAAAATGGATGGAATGCTGTGATTAGTTCCCAAAGAGAAGCAGTTTGAAGGGACCTCAGGTGCCATTGCTTTATGTAAGGTACTTTTTAAAATCTATTTATCAATATTAAATAATGAAATCATTTTCTAATAAAATTTGTAGAAAGATGAACAATAATCTTAGTTACCAGATTTCACTTAATTGCTAATATACTTCAATTGATTTATGGACTTTATCTTGAAAAAAAAAATGAACTAAGTTAACATCAATTCGATTTAACTGACTTTGCTGAATTTGAATAAAAAATAAATTTTATCAGTAATGGCTTTCAAAATTATCATTTCTAATCACAACTTGATGATGTAAACTGTTGTGTCGAATGATACTACTTGCTTAATCAAATGGGCAGATATAGCATCATGTTAATTATAAGTCACCAGAAATGAGTCAATGATAAAATGATGAAGTGAGAAATCTTTTTGAATAAAGAGTTTTTAAATGATTGAAAAAATGTACTAGAAAATTAATCTAAACAAACAACATACAATAATTGAAGATCTTTTTAATCCTGAAAATTGATTAGCTGAAAAAGAGTGAAAATAAAACTAGCTGAATCAAGCAATTTTATGTCGTTGTTAGGTTATTTTTAGTTGTTAAAAATCAAGAATTATATCGAGGGAAAAATCTGAATTGAGTCAGAACATCCATTCGTATACGTGTTGGAATTTTCCGTTCATTCAGGAATGTCAGGAATATCAAGGGATATCAAAGAAACATACATACAGCAGTTAATACGGTTTGAGAAAATTACAAACTTTGAAGATATAATTTTGGTTTTAAATCTAAAAAAATGTAATTAAAGTAAGTTTGAATTGACATACATTTTCATTTTTAGTTTTTATTTAATGTTTATCCTCTTACAGTCATAAAAAACACCTGAAGACACAATTTTTAGCATTGTTATATTCTCATTTACAGCATCATAACGACACAATAATAAAGACAGACGTAATGATAAAGACGCAAGAAGACTTCTTTAACAATAATATATACCTCTCACTTTATTGCAAGGGTTCGAAAGGGTTGTTCAAGGGTTGCATGTGAGAGGGAGCTGGAGATCGACCATAACTGCAATATTTTGACCCCACTGTTATGACTGTCACGTTGTGTCTTTCTTGTTCTTTAGTGCTGCTCAACCGGAGGCCTAGGGCCCACTGCTGGATGCTGGCTTTCTTTATTGCATCTTATCAACATCTTCTCTGGACCCCAAACTCCATCGGGGTTTCCGAGGGCCCCCTCAGTCGGGTGTGGCTTTCCTTACCACATCTCGTCTCTAGCTGTCTGGAACCCTCCTGGCAACTGCCACTGCCAACTGCTCTGGCTCGTCGAACTCAACTAAATTATATAATCGTTCGACGCCCACTCGATCTTTGAAATCGAATCACCTTGAATGGCATTTTTGGCTGGGTCAAAAGGTCAAAACATAACTATCATCCATTAATTATTTTTCAAAATTCCATATGTGGAATTTTCTTCACGTTCGTCTCCATCACCCTCACACATATTTTACTGAATAATTTACAAGGACAATAAATGGCTGAAAATACAAAAAGAATCACTTGAACTACAGCAAACAAAATCTTACTTAGAAGGCGACCTTCTCTCTATGTAACACTTGCCCGGCTAATTATTATCTACATTTTGTTTTACTATTTTTGCGTGGTTGGCCATCTTGACATGTGTGCATCAAGGTACCATACGGATGCATTTTTTTTATTTTCCCAACACAACGGGCCCTCCATAATTCCTTGAAGAAATTTCAAAACCCTAAAAAGACCATACTCTGGCCCCATATCCTGGTCACAAACTTAGTGACCCTGGTCATTCCAGCAATACATTTCGCCTGGATTCCTCATGACCACACTCCAGTTCTTCGCTCAACAGGCTCCGTCCAATCTTCAACTCAACTGTCCCCCTGGGCGTCGAACTCAACTTTGAAATCGAATGTTTTATCGTCATCAAGCGGAAATAACTGTCATGCAGTTCAGAGGTCACTCTCTTCCGGTGCATCACTCTGTAGTGTATCATGGGAATTTTTCTTGCTCGTCCCATTTCATCAGCCAATTTCCGCCCACGCGATTTCCTCTCATAACTGCCATTAGAATGTGTCACCTCCTTCCGGTGCATCACCTTGAATGGCATTTTTGGCCGGGTCAAAAGGTCAAAACATAACAAGCATATCTAATAAACTATCTTTTTAAATATTATTTTAGTAACTACAGATTGATATATAGGGAATGAGACATCTAGAAAAACGGATCAAGATTGGTGCAAAGGCCTTGACAAATGCCTACGCACTGCGGTTTCACTTACATCGCTGTTTTTGTTTCCCAGTATCTTGGGGATCTCCCCGCATACTTACTCCTGCATTACCGATGCAAGCAGTTACTATTCTAGGAAAGAGTGCGTAGATATGATAGTTTGACTCAGGAGCCGTCTGTTGTGTTAGTATCCCTGTTAATTCTCAGACTCTGTCCATTCTCAGGTTCTGTTCATTTTCATACTCTGTCTCCTAGGATCGACATGTTAGTCTCTTTGTGACTGTAGCTTCTGTCTTGTCTCTAGAATTAGGTTTGTATAGTTGGACACTGACAGTGTCACCTGTGTTGAGACTTTTCAATTCTCTGCCCATGTCGTGTTGTTTCAGCCTTCTCTCTTGCTTCAGCCATGCTTCTTCAGCTGAGTGTGGGTAGTGGGGTGTCAAGTTTTGCTTTTTTGACTAGAACTGTCGACCATGTCATCTTGTCAGTCTTTGTGCCCGGCTAGTATTGAACCCCTCAATTAGTGCATTCCGGAAGTTAAGCCGCCCTAGAAATGGGCCTTCTTCAGCGTTTCTGCACTTTTGCATGAGACACTTGAAAGCTTTTATAGCTACCTCTTCAGCAGCATTGTCCTGGCCGTTTTCTGCTGAGTTTGTCACATATTTGTTCAGCCACGTTTTTTGCAAAATTCCTAAATGCATACATTGAGAACTGAGGTTCATTATCAGAGGTGAGTGTGTCTGGAATACCATAACGTGCCAAGTGAGTCTCTAGGAACTCAATAACCAACTTTGATATTGGTGTGCTGAGCCTTTCAAAGAAATTGTTGTGCCTATACATCGTGACTAGATCCTCCTTTCACTCCATAAAAGAAGATCGATTGCCATTTGTTGCCATGGTCTTCTTGATACTTGTGTCACAGTGTAGGGTTCTGCAGGCTGTCGATCTGCATAGGCTGTGCAGGCAGAACAAGCTTCCACCTACTGGCAAGCCTCTGTGGACATACCTGGCCAGTAGATTAAGTCACTCATTCATCGAAAGTATGCGTAAATGCCGAGAGAGCTTTCACACGTCTTCTGCTTCCAGTTGCATAGAAATGAGGATAACTATACCTTACAGTATCAATCTATTCGGAACTGTGAGTTCATCCCTGTAGTCAAAAAAATTTTCAGGAGATCCGGCAATAACATTTTATCATCAGGCCGCTCTCTAGCTAGGAGTTCAGCAAATACTCTCATGGTGAGATCTCCCATGGTATTGCTCTGTATCTGTTCCAGCCAATGGTTTTGTATTTAATGCAACGTCAAGTTATTTTCCACCACCAGGTCTTCATTTATAGACCCATTTGGCACATAAGGCATTCTCTAACAGAATCTCATTTACTGGTTTGAATTGCAAAGAGAAATTGTATTGCTGTAGTCGCATCAGGAAGTTCTCAAGTTTTTTTAAAATATTCTTGACTATGGCTTTGCCTAAATTAACTTGGTTTGTGAGCTGTCAAAACCTTCATGTATCTTCCATATATGAAGTGACGGCATTTCCCCTGGCTATTGCCTTCATCTCTTTCTTTATTTGTGCATATCGTCGTTCTGTTTTTGACAATGATCAACTTGCATATGCCACAGGTCTCTTCTTTTGAATCAGAGCAGCTCTCAAGCTATATTCACAGACTTCATTGTGAATTGTGATATGTGAGGACTGACTCTCGAGTGATTAGGTATTTCACTGGACTGAATGTCGCTTGTTATGATTCTGATTACATCCATGTTGTGCCCTCTCTTTATGAGGTCCTAAGGGGGTTTGCAGTATCAGTCTATCTCTCCAGGTCGTCAGGGTACGCCAAGGCCGCTAAACAAATGACTTATGCTAAATTGAATTGTTAGAAATATAACATTTTGATCATTTAACTATGGGCAAAAAATGATTAAAAGCAAATAGAATTATTCGTGTTAGATAGCAATATTCCCCTTCGTCCTGTTTTCTGTGTCGAAATACAAAATATTCAGAGATTAGTGAAACCAATTGCATACTCTTAAAATCTATTGAAATCTCCTGGACTGTCCTTTCAGGTTCGGCTGTCGCAAACTGTATCCCTGATAAAATTTCATGGCATCGTTACCCACACAAATTTCAAACATGGCAACTTGGATTTCTTCGGGTCTCTTACTCACTTCAGTCAAAAGGAAATTGTGCGTCCCTCATATGAGAAACAATTTTTACGTCTCAACTTTATTTGAACTAAAAATCAATCGTTCTGGGACTTTGACGTATAAACCCGAAACATCTACAAATTAACAGGGTAAAATTGATTAGAAATGAAACAATAAAAGTCCGTTGCGCACAATCGCACCTGAGATGATAGGATCATTACTTTACGAAAACATTCAATAATAACCAACAAAATGCGTCTTACTTGAGGGTTAAACTGGAATAGCAGCCATCATGTTACGTTAAGAGTATCGTTCATATAAAACGAGGACGACAACGGAGTTGTTTATGAGACGTTTATTGCTAGATCATTCTAACAGGAAATGCTGGTCTTAATCGGAAAGCTAGATAGAAATAACATAAATCAGGAGAAGCTTATCACAACGAACATTTGGAAGATATTAATAAATATCTTCATTATGTACCACAAAGAAAACATCATAATATGCCTCTTATAAGAAAATATGTATACTATTTGAGAAAGCCACATTTAAAACAAAAATGAGCCACCCCTGTTCTAAGTGTCAAGCCTTTAAAATTAGTAAACTAGTTGATATATCTCGGCTGCAACATTTCATCTACTGAAAGTGATGCTAACATACGCCAAGCGAAGGCGTAGAATGCCACTGACAAGTTATCGATCACATGGAAATATGATCTATTCGATAAAATAAAACGAGATTGTTGTGGCTGTGTCCAGATTATTGTATGGATGCACCATAGAGAGAAAAAAACTTGATGGAAACTACACGAAAATGCAACGTGCTGTCTTGAACAAATCCTCGAAATAATACCCCTCAAAACAACTCAACTGAATGGTCACCTACCTTCCATCTTGCAAGCTAGCTAAGTAAGACGAGCAAGACTGACGTTCTTTTATGGACTCTTACATATGAACGTGACAGTTTGGCCAAGCAGCAGACACAGAAAACAGCCTGGGAGTGATAGATAAGAGAGAGAGAGAGAGAGAGAGAGAGAGAGAGAGAGAGAGAGAGAGAGAGAGAGAGAGAGAGAGCTCTGTGTTGCCAGTGCGATTTGATAATAATTCGATAAACAATTTGACCTACCCCCACATAACAAAAGACTCATTTGATTCTAAGAAAAAGGAGTTCCAGATTTAAAAGAAACTTATTACGTCAAATGTATATATATATATATATATATATATATATATATATAGTACTATTTGATGGAGGCTCAAACTCGGTTAAGTCGTCATAATAAATTTATTCCGGCGGAGAATATTACTATACTCTCCGTCTCGTCAGATGACTCTTTACATGCTTCTCTCTCGTCGCAGAGTAGCAAATGTGGAGGTACAGTTCGTATTCAGAAGATAAAATAAGGTAATTAAAAAATAAAAGTTAAAAAATCAGAAAATAAAGATAAAAAAAAATAAACAATAAAAATGATAAAAATAAAAATAAGAATAAGGTGGAAATCAAATTACAAATTCTTTCATTCATAGGCGTGAGCAGAGAGGGTTAACATGTTATATGTTAGAACGATTAAGAAACAGGAGTGGAATTAATCTACTGGTCAGTCCCTTCTAATTTTGTATTCTTGTGGTAGTTTCTCCTACTTGACAGGTGTGCTTTTCTAAACAGACTAAGATCGTTTAACTAATGGCTATCTCATATATGATTTACATTTATTCCTAATATGTCTGTTAATTAACTCAGCTGTTGCCATCCTAGATATTCCTCTTGTTTCAATTAGGACCGAGATAGTTAAACCAGATAAGGCGGGGACATTTTATATAGTCGTCAAGTGTTTATATATATATATATATATATATATATATATATAAACAAGCAAAGAGAAATGAAATTCATCCCTTGTTCCCTTTTTTCTCCCTGGATTATTTTAGTAAAATAGGTTTTACGTTGAGAAGAGAACAATGAACAGTTGATTTTTTTATTCAATGGAACATTATCATCCATTTTTCATTTTTTTGCTCTTATTTCTTTCGTCTTAATTTTAGTTATTTTCTTTGCAACTACTTATAATCAAGGTGCCCAGTCGGCTGGAGCTGTAGAATACACTGAGTGTCTTGGATATGACACTAAACAATCTGATGGGGATGTTCCAGTAATGCTGGAGCTTTAGGGAATGCGGAGTACCCCTTTATTGCCATCACTCTCAGATCCACTCTGGCTCGGAGTAATACCACCTGATAGGGCCCTATCTATAGGTTAAATATAACTTACTGCATACTTATGCTAAATTGAATTGCTTGAATTAGAACTGTTTGACTAAACTGGATAGATTGAAATAGAAATTTTTTTTTGACAGTTAAACTGTGTACTTATCTTAAACTGGATTGTTTGAAATAGAACTGATTACAGTATAAAAATGATCTGGCATTAATAGCCTACAAAGGTTTATATGCCATAAAACCCAAACAATCAACCTAATAATCAAGGACGGACTAACAGTGTCTAAAGCCTAGGACGAAAAGAGTTACTGGCTCCCTTAACAGGGCCATATTTTCCAATAGGCATAGTTAAGCATTGGTCTAGGGCTCACGGATATCTAGGGATACACTGAAACTAATTTATCTGGCAGTATACTAAATTATAACCTTATTTCAAGGGTATCCCAGGTATTTCATTTAGATATTTAAAATCATAAAGGCTCCTGTACAATAAGTATAAGCCCACGAAGGTGTTCAACTGGTGGACCATGGAGCCGAATAATGAGTTTGGCCGAGGAGCCACAAAGTAAGTAAATCCTGCTTCACTCATCTCTCACCCTGTTATATATTCCATATATAATTTATATAAAATTTTAATCAACACTTTCTTCTAAATCCTCATGTCTCAAAAATATAATGTAGAATTGAATTATGTAATCATATTTCAGTTTATTTATCCATGCAAATAACAAATTTGATTATTATAATTACTTATAATTTATATAATTTCTAGCAAAAATTTTGTGTTACCAAAGAACAAATTTCATCAATAAATAAAACCATTCTTAACAAAACAAAATGGGAAACTTGGTTAATTATTTTCTCGACACAACTTTTTAAAAAATTTAGAAATGAAATTTTAGATTTGTTTGATTTAAAAATGAATTAGTTATAAAAATCACGGCATTGTTTATTCCGATTTACTCGTCAAAGTTGTCACCAGTTTCAATGTGTTATATAACAAGTGTAACCAGGAAAACAAACACAAATTGAAATTTTGATAAATCATATAAATGATTTTTTTACAAGGACGTTTATATAGTATTCACTAAAAAAGTCCACATAAACGCTCACGTTGTTTTTAGGCCAAAATACTTTATAAATGCACATATATTTGGTTGGCGAGAAGACCTTTTAAACGCTTGTACAGTTGTCCGAATGAATCTTGGCTGAACCGGAAACTGACGTGGGCAAGGCACATGAAGGAGTAACAATTTTCTTAGTTTGAAGGTGCAGCAGTTTTCGAAGTAAGATGTGGGAAGTGATAGCAGTTTTTATGGTGTGAAGGTGCAGCAGTTTTCGGCGTGAGAAGTGGTGGCAATCTTCGTAGGCATCACGATGTGATACAGTTTTTTTTTTTTGTTTAATGGCATATCAAACTTTGTGAGTTATTTAATATCAAAACCAACCTTGTAGAAAGCAGTGATACTATTTAACATATTGTTGGGAAGATAAGAATGTTTTTAAGCCACTTGGTATATGCGATATTTTTTTGCCCAAAATGAAGGTATAATAAAAAAAATATGTCTCATCTACCTCTGATTCTAATTCACCTAGAATTATTGTTTCGGTGTCTAAAGATATATTTTTGAGCGCAAGGAATTCAGCTCAGTTGGTTAAAATCTGTCTAAATTCATATAAATGAATAGATATATATATCGAAAATCAATGTTTGTCAAAGACAGTTACTTTGTAAACATTTTTAACTGTTTCCATCATTACCTGCTCTGTCAACTCATTTTTTTTTTTTTTGCAGCAACCACCATATCTCAAGTTTAGGAATTAACTTTGACTATATAAGTTGTTTCATTCCCTCGAATGAAACAATACCCTTATTTTTTTTTTTCGAGCAAGCGTGTATAACACCTATCGAAAAAAATGTTTTGGTAATTTGTTCCCTTGAGTTCCAATCTCGATAGCGTCGAAATAATTTTCCAACGCCATTCCATTATTAAGATTTCCGGGCAAATTTTCCAGGTTTGATATTTCATAAACTTTTAAAAACTTTTAAAGTCGAACTAACTAAGAAGACAAGACTTTAAGTACAAATCAGAAAAATTATTTTATTTATCATCATCATTATCATCATATTGCGCTGGTAGCACGGATATCCCTGACCCTCTCTCGCCACTCCTCCCTATCGTTCATCGCCCTAGGTAGGTCTTCAGGACAGGCAGCGGTCACATCGATACTGCTATATGGCTGCACTACATGGACGCTAACAAAACGGCTGGAGAAGAAGCTAGACGGCAATTACACAAGAATGCTACGTGCAATCTTAAACAAGTCCTGGCGGCAACACCCCACAAGACACCAACTGTACGGCTACCTACCCCCTATCACGAAAACTATTCAAGTTAGACGAGCCAGACATGCAGGACACTGCTGGAGAAGCAGGGACGAACTCATAAGTGATGTACTCTTATGGACCACCACACATGACCGTGCAAAAGCAGGACAACCAGCACGAACATACATTCAGCAGCTATGTGAGGATTTTATTTATAATTTAAGAAAAATTGAATAAAAACTTTGCCACAAATTTAATGTTTTTGTGGGGAGGGGTATCGGAGAATTGTCCTAATATTTCTTTGTGTGTCTTAAAATGTTCATTAAGCCGACTAACAGTTTATCAAAATAAAGTATTTTAAGGTATCAGTAAAAATTGACTTTGAAGTATAAATTTTTTCTCAACGACATTGATTAGTTTAGTTTCTTTATTTAATGGCACATGAACCTTTGTGGGTTACTTAGTGCCGAAACTATCCTTGTAGAAGAACAGTAGAGATATTATTTAACCTATTGTTGAAAGGATAAGGGAATTCATAACTTTCCCAAGAGTATTTGAACGTAATAGAGCAACAGAAGTTCGAAATTGTTTACTTCAAGGCTGCAGTCCAACACTTTTGCCACTACACCGCGAGGAATTCCCTATAAAAGCTTTGAAAAATGAAAATTCTCAAGATGATGATGATGATGAAGTTTGGGTAAAAAAAATACAGGCTTCAGAGAAAGCAACGGTTTGAAGAAGTCTTTCAATATCATACATAGTAGTGATTTTAGAAGACTTTCAATTTAATGGTGATTTTCTCAGTGTCTTCGAGTTAGGATGACTTCTTCTTCTTCTTCTTCTTCTTCTCTGATTAGTGAAAAGAAGGTGAAGGAACCCGTTTATATCAATACAACTGTTTTATATCCAAAGATAGGCTTTTTAAGACACCTATACAACAATTGAATAGGACAGATATTTTGTGTTTGCCTATTCGGTCCTCGATCCTTTCATGTCATCAAATGAGTTCTTTGACTTTACGATGATATGAATTTTGGAAGGTTCCGTGCGTTTCCCAATTACTTTTGGCCCCCAATATGGAGTCATCCTCGGAGAAGCAAATGATCAAACGACTTCAGAATGATGAGTTATATCTCTATATATATGAGTAGAAGAAAGAACAAGTGGGAGTGGAATTTACGAATTAGAATTTTTACTGGAGGAATGAGGACTGGGAAGAGGAGAATTGGTAGAAAAGTGCTATAGGCATCTTAGAACGTGGCTACTATATTCACAGTTGATCTTCTTTAAGGAAGGTTAATAGATCTTTATAAAAAAGAGCCCCAAAAAATTTAGAACTTTTGTTTGTTGTTTTTCTTTGTGTAGTATGGAGGAATTTTCAGTTCGGATTTTTTTGTACTTAGAGGTGTGGCACGAATTTGTTTTTAGGCGAAGATGGTTCCAGATGGGACCGAAAGTGCTTGGGGAAACATACGGTGCCATCCTAAATTCATTCAATCCCAAAGTCAAAGGACTCGTTCGACAACTTGAACGGATCGAGAACTTAATAGGCAGACACACTGTGTCAGTTGTTTTTATTCAGATATGTTTAAAATAAAATAAAAATACTGCCTATACACACACACACACACACATATGTATATGTATGTGTGTGTGTGTGTATATATATATATATGTGTGTGTGTGTGCGTGTGTGTAAGTATTTATGTGTAAATATTTGGTTTAGGTTTGGTTGTGTTTTATAGCATTTCAACCCTTGTGGGTCATTTAATGCCAAATTCTGTTTATATATTATTTATAAGCTAATAGTTTGAAGGTAACATTATATTTAAACAAGCTAGAGCTCATTTGTTTACTTACAAATGGTTTCAAGTATTGTTATCCAGCAATAATAATTCTAACATTAGTCATTTGTTTGCACATAGTTAAATGATTTCAAGTATTACTACGTAACACTAATAATTCTAGTTAATACTAATAATTTGTTTGCACACAGTAAAGTGGTTTCAAGTATTGTTATCCATACTTACCGACCCCTCCGCTCGCGTAGGATATGACACAGAGTCAATTTTTAAGCGGAGTTTAACAGGTTTGAATTCAGAGTTTTCCTTCTAGACTAGTTGCCTCATCAAGGCTGAAGAACTCAGTCTGCCCTACAATTGTAGTATTGTTATCCAACTATTCTAATATGAACAAATTGCACACATATATTTGGGTTCAAATCACTAATAACAATAATGCCCCACCCTTTTTTCAACCAAATATGAATTTTCTAAGACTCAATACTATACATGGCTATAAAACGGTCAACAAAAGATTGTGTGGCCTTCGGGCCCGCTACTTGGCATTCGTGCCGAGCAGTTGTTTGCTGTCTATGACACCTTGGCCTCGGGGGGCTCTCACTCTTGGTCTTTGCCTGCTTCGGCTGGACTGAGTTTATTGTTTGGTGCCTGAGGCGCCCCATTAGGGGAATGCCGACGAGGTTAAGTATTTTTGGCGCCACTAGTCATGTGCGTTTCGGTCCATATCCGGCTCCCGCGATAAAACTGCCTTGAGCTATTTTCCATATTGGTGGAGAGATGAACAAATACCGTCGACACCGGGGACTGCAATCAGAGAGAATCGTCACGCGTCATATTTCAGACAAGATCAAAAATCGCTGACGTCCTACCAACCCACATCATAATCAACACACCACACAATCAAGTCTCCGGCATTGACTCCACAAGACCTTGACCGCTCATAGCCTACCGACCCATCTCACACTACTGTGCCAAGCCAATCAAGAAAAATTTACACCCATTCAACTTGTTATATCAAGCGTATGGTTGCAAGGAAAGGACAAAAGACAGAGTTGCAAATCAAACAAGAAGACAAGTGAAAAATTTAACAATTATATTAACAAACAAGAAACAAAAGGTTCAAACAATTGTGTTGGTGTTTATAAGAATGCGGCCGTGAAAATCGAGAAGTAAAAAATTCCAATATTTGTGTTGGGAGGGTGAGTCACAAACTTTACGCAGTTAACCAGAATTAATGTTGACAGGGAAGGAGAAACGTCGGCGTTGAAAAAGTGGAATGTACATGGGGGTGGTGATTCTCGGATCACGCAGCTTCTATCAAAAGACCGCAGTGTGATGTTGAATGTTGCAGATGTCGAGTTATGTTCCTCTCTGTCTGGACCTCAAAAGAATTTTGTCTTTTATTGCTCGCCATTCCTCAAATCAGATCAACTTTAGTCTTTCTTTATTTTTTTACTGCGAAGGTCATAGATTAATCGAAAAATTACTTTTTAAAATTTATTTTTGTGATAAATTTTATCAACATTTCACCGTGCGCGTAGCTTAAGTGTAAAGGCGTATTTTTTTTTATTTTGAAAAAAATCTCGGCCTCGGCAACATCCAGTGAGTGCTCTTTTGTTCTGTTAATTGGAATTGCCATAATTTTGTTTGATAAATCAGAAGAGATCTCTATCAGTCATATAATAACCTCCTGACCCTTATCTGGTGGAAGAAGAGAGCCTATGTAGAGAAGAGGAAAATCTCGTATTTTGTTTTGGCGCGCTATTTAATTCAACACTGAATTTCACCCAATCAGGATGACTTATCCCATTCAGCCCGGATCTTCTTTTCCGGCTAGCAGAACGGGTGAGCGGCCAAACACACTCTCTTCGGCTTGAGACGGCGACCAGAACGGACGTGTCTCTGGTCGCCCCTGCTTAGCGATGCTTTTTAGCTAAACAAGCCACCCAGTGTGGACATATCTCACTGTGGCTTTAACCCTAGCAGCAGCAACATGGACACTCAGCGAGGGAACCATCTAATTTATGGATTCTTTGCGTCTAATATATTTTAGACCAAGGAATCCCAGTTGAATACGAATTAGATACGTTCAGCATACCTTCCACAAGCACCACAAAAATTTACTATGTCGATCCGAGCGCCACTTCGCTCTCAACACACCTAGCTCTCATTTCACCTCTGGTCGACATTAATGGAGATAACGCCTACTCTCCCCAATTACCAGACACACAAAACTACACGGTGACCTTGAATACTTCCCTCACACGTCCAACGACACATTGCCATTTCAACATCCCGCTAAGCTATCGCGTCTCCAAAACCAACAAGCCTAAACACCACGAGTCTTGCAGCACCAAAAACAAACCATATTCAAAGCTGCAAATAAAGAACTATCGTTGTTGTGTTACCAAAGAATAGTTTCGTAATTCACCTGTGTTGTCTTCAAAACCGCTAAAAATTGGTGACTCTGCATGGCACCTTCTGAATTGCGAGACAAATAAAAACTATTCATAACAACACCTTTCGACCTTCACCATCTTACTTCATCTTCAACCACCTTATTATTTCCAACAAGCATTAGCGAGGACCTTACCACACTCGGAGAGGAAACGACACAACGTAAACGCACATACGTTACACCCTTTTCCTCGCTGAACCAAAGAACCAGCATACAGACCAGCGACGCAAAGAGACACTTTCTCACTCTCACTCCTTCACGCCTGCTACTGAAATAAATCTGACTTTGTTGTGTTGTTAAAAGAAGTTTTGTTATTCATTTGTGTTGCCTAAAAATATAGTGTTAGGGAAATTAACTATTCCCCTTTAACGCTATACCTATATCTTTTCTAATCTACCGACTTCTATTTATTTAAAATAAACGAAATTAAATCCAATCCTTTCGTCCGTTGTCTCTTGCAACCATACGCTTGTCTATAATATAAATAAATAGCAAACAACTCTCTTGAAAATATACTGTTCTTCGTTTGAGTTTTTGGAAGCCCTGTTCTATAACTATTCCTCTCTGAAGTGACTGTATTCAATATGATATAAGCTTTGTCATTGTTGTCGATATATGACATTTTTGTAAAATTGGCCAATTTTGCTGAATTAAAAGCGTTTACAGCTTTATTAAGTCATTGAATATCCTAATGTTCTTTTGTAGTAAATCCGTTTGTGGCTGTTGTAGAGATATTAAATCTGGAATAAAACGTCTATAATAATTCATCAATCCAATAAATCATCCGGGTTGTCAGATAGAAGATATCGGAAAATCCTTAACAGCCTGTATTTTCTCTGGTGACGGAGGAATTCCGTTTTTGATCAAGAGAAGTGATATAGGTAATACGAAATATACATTTGTCTACATTTATTTTTAGGTCGAACTGTGTGAGCCTTCGAAAAACTTTATCAAGATAATCTTTATGCTGGTTTAAATTCTTTCTTGTAATAAGTGTGGCGGAATACTATTTCCAGAAGTTTCGCGAAAAGTAAAATTTTTGTTGTTGGTTCCACAATAATACAACACAATTTGTACAAACAACGTAGACAAGAGAAATTTGACAAAAACAAGAACATTAAAAAACAAACAATTTTATATTTTATGTCAAATCAACATTAGCAAGGAAATGATTATATAAAAGATAATAATGTTCATGTCTCTGTGTGGGTGTATAGGACTTACACTCCTATATTTTGAATGGACGTTATGCCATATATTCCCGAAACAAAGATGGCGGACGCACGTAAACAATCAGTCTCGGGAACCCATTGACCAGTACTACCACGTGGTTAGTGCCTAAAACTACGTCCACAGTTCCAATTTCGTCCCGCGTTTTTGGAGCCAACTCCATGACAAGAATTCTCTATAAATACTTCGTTTTCAAATACTCTTCCTCTTTTTTCACATTTTCACTTACAGGGCCAACACACTCTTTCCAGTGTGACTTTCAAAGAGAACACCATCACTCTCTCATTTTAACTAACAGCAGTCAACCGCCACAAAAAATGTAACGCCATGCAAACATTCTCTGACTTCTTACACCTTTTCGGTGAGATTTTTTTCAGCTTCAAAAACAGAAATTTCGTCAAACCACAGAAATAAATAAATAAATAAACAACATGGGAGATGACACGTTCCTCCTAATATACACTATTAAGATTCTATAGAAAATACTTAGTTAACACGCATAGGACAGTTTTGTTATTTAGTTCCTTTTTTTATAGTATTAGTGTTAGTTACATATACAACACACACACAGGAATATATGTCGAACAATATTAGAACACTACTGTTGTGAAATATTTAATTGCATGTATTGTTGAAATATAAATTTGAATTTGTTTGTATCGCTTTGTCTTGAATGTTCTTCTTTTAGCCATAGCCATTGTCCGCACGGCTTTGACACGGCAAAGCTTTCGTTCCCGTCCGATACGTCCGCACGGCTAGGGGGCCCAGCAAGGCCCTAGCCTTTCCTCGACCTCGACACTCTTGCAAGGTACAACGCAGTCCACGTAACGACTCGCTGTTACGGACTGTTCTACCACTGCAACAACTGGCTCACGTACGACTCGCTGTACGAGCCAGAAACCAGGTCGACACACCCCCGGTTAACCCAACATATCGTCATAACCGGGGATGTCGATCTACCGAACTCGACGCTCTTGCAAGGTACCACGCAGTCCACGTAACGACTCGCTGTTACGGACTGTTCTACCGCTGCAACACCTGACTCACGTACGACCCGCCGTATGAGTCAGCAACCCAATCGACACACCCTTGGTTAACCACAACATACCGTCACAACCAGGGATATCGATCTACCAACCTCGACCGACCGTCCAGCTGAACTCAACGACTCGACCGACCTCAGCTTACCAGCATCCAACGTCTAGCTGAACTCAACGCCTCGACCGACCTCAGCTTACCAGCATCCAACATCTAGCTGAACTCAACGACTCGACCGACCTCAGCTTACCAGCTAACAACATAATCCATCCTAGCTGAAGACTACATACAACCATCACGGACATTTACATTCACGCTTGTAAATATGACAAAATAAATTGTCATTTGTTATTATCGTTACCTTGCCTTTGTTCCTTCATATTGCTTTGGCTGTTTCTCATTCACATAATTCATTTGCGGGGTCGACATATTTATCGGCTCCGCAACAATATAAGAGTGTAAATTCTATGTTAGTGAGATGTTGATCCTTTTTTTCTAGAATATTCTTATGTACGTGTTCTTAGTTGATTTATCTAAAAATAAAGAAATGTGTATCCTATATAAGAATATCGTCTACGTAAGCATAGACTAAAGGCAAATCTCTTAAAACTTGATTGATTAAATTTTGGGCTGATTGGGGTGATTTTCTTGATCTAAATGCTGAGTGTAGAAATTCGTGCAGTTCGAAAGAAGAAATAATAGTTTTGTGAATGTCCTCATCTGCAACGGGAAATAGACTTTTGTCTGATCGATTTTTCGAAAATATTTTTTAACTTGTTTAAACCCAATTCGACATTATGAAAAGAGGCACTGGATAACGATTAAGAATAGTTGCAGCGTTCAATTTGTGATAGTCAACACAAAGTCGGAAATCTACACTGTTAGGTTTAGAAAGAAGGGGTTATGGTGAGGCGAAGGGATGTTTTTTTAGAAAAACGACTAATTCCCTGTTTTAACATATTGTCGAATTTTTTTTTAGTAAATCCATATTTGTATGGATGTAGATGTGTTCCTCAAGTCCTGGCAGCAACACCCCACAAGACACCAACTGTACGGCCACCTGCCCCCTATCACGAAAACTATTCAAGTTAGACGAACCAGACATGCAGGACACTGCTGGAGAAGCAGAGATGAACTCATAAGAGATGTACTCTTATGGATCCCCACACATGGCCGCGCAAAAGCAGGGCGACCAGCTCGAACGTACATTCAGCAGCTATGTGAGGATACAGGATGTTGTCCTGAAGACCTACCTAGGGCGATGAACGATAGGGAGGAGTGGCGAGAGAGGGTCAGGGATATCCGTGCTACCAGCGCGATATGATGATGATTAGTTCTAATTCGATGCTTAGTATCATGTTTAATTATATTCGCATTTTTAAAGGAAGTAGTTAAATCCTTATATTTTTCTAAAGATTTAGGGAAATATTTGTTATGACGAATAGCAGCATTAATGTGGATCTCATTTTCATGACGAAGATTTTTGTTAGTTTTTTGGACAATGTTCTAAATTTACAGACAAGTTCTAATATTCAAATGAATCAGCATCGAAGATAGGTGTTTTTATTAACACTCGCAAACAATATAAATTTAAGCGGGAAGTATTTTTATTGGTTGTTAATTTTAATGTTTCATCATTTTTTAAATTTGAAATATTCTATTCCTCATAATTTCTATAAAGATGATATTTTACACAATGTGTATTTATTCACACGCTACTTGAAATTCTTTTTTCGTAGACAGAACAAAATAACAGGCTAAAGAATATCATCTTTCTTGAATTCCACGAAAAAATTGTCTAATATATATATATATATATATATATATATATATATATATATATATATATATATATATATCGAAAACACAAAAAATGGTACTTTATACTCCCTAGCTTCACACCTAGTATTTGATACCTCCTTGCTTTACATCTCGTATTATAAGGTACGTATCAAGTATAAAGTGGAGCAATCCAGGGAAAGGAGTAGCGCCCTCCTCTATACCTCGGTGTTGTAGCTATTGAAAAGGGAACCTTCGGGTAACCCTCGAGTACGGTCACCAACTTTACATATATATATATATATATAGAGAGAGAGAGAGAGTATTTTTCGAGGAATTCAAGGAAGATAATATTTCCACTTTCCACTGCTACAACTACTACGTAGTCAGAAAATATAACATCAAATTATTCTAATTCTAATAAAAGCGATTATGCCATTTCAAAATTGGATACTTGTCAATCCTGAAATAAAATGAGTTAATAAATAGATAAACCAATTCTTGGAAAAATCTGCATTCACTTTTTCCCAGAATGTATCGATTTAAGAGTTACCTCCCTTGATCAGTTTAAATTACGCTCAAACTTTGCGATTCCTTCATTGAGTTGGTGAGGATCCGAAGTGACAGATTGCTGCGACAACCATTTCGTCGGCCCTCAAGTAAGTGAAAAAACTCTGTCAAATTACTGGGATCCCACTAATAGAAAACTGAAAAGTTTTCATAGTATTTAAATTTTAGTTTAAGATCTGTTTTAGCGAATTGCTGAAATTTCAGCTGAAAATGTATTTTTATTATCTTGTTTGATTTCCTCAGTTTGAAAATTTCTGTGATTTCTTTCGGAATTTTTTCCATTTTCGTGGAAAATCAAGTTAAAAAAAAGTGGATGAAATGGCTCTAAAGTGGGAGTTCGATTTACAATAGCTGTATAATCCGGAACTAGGCCCTGTCTTTGTGTCCGTACTTATAACAGAGTGTTCGATTTATAATGTAAATTTAAATGCCAACTGGTGTCTTTTTACACAAGTAGAGATCTTTTTATAGTACAGAGATTAAAAAGAACAAATTATTATTATTATTATTTACTCTTTTGAGAGTTTTTCACGCCAGTGTTAGCCGATAGTCTTTCACTGGAGTTTGAGTGATAGCAAGTCTCCTTAAGTCTCCAGGACAATTCTCAGTATTCTGGCCGATCTTAATAATGCTGTAGTTTGGATGGTCTCTATTCGACCTCTTATTTCCAAGTCATCCAGTCTTTGTACCGATCCTTTGTAACTCTACCAAGTGCACCAATTACAATTGGTATCACCGTCACTTTCATGTTCCATTATTTTCTCAATTAACTCTCTGGTTAGCCGGGACAGCAAATTCCTCAATTTGGCAAGTTCTCTCTCTTTCTTTTTTTTTTTTTTTTTTTTTTTTTAATGTTGATTATTACAAGATCTGGTCGTCTGGCCAAGATTAGATGATCCGTTTGTATCTCAAAATCCGTGAGGGGGTTTGTGCGTCTTATTCTCCAGGAACTTCTCATACAAGTTTCAACTTTTTTCCCCTATTTTCCTTTTGGTTTCAAAGAATCTTTCACTGTGTCTTTTATTCACGACCTACACTGAAGAAAGGTAGTCATTATATGTATTTTGGGTACTAACAAAATAGCGCTTTTTTCTGTTAAAACGAATAAAAAAGTAATTAAATTTATTATTTTAGGTTAAAAGATAATAAAATCATAATTATCAGTTTTAAAAGCAAAATAACATTACATGTTTAATTAATTAATACATTTTAAAGATTTAAATTCATCAAAAGTTGAAAATTTTACTCATCTAGGGTAAATAAAAAATGTTAAGATTTTAAAGTTTTTTTTAATTAAATTACTTACTAGAAACATTAATAAACCGATTTATCGCTTACTATGATATTTAAATCAAAGTTAAAATTAATGACATGAAACTTTCTACCTAATTTCAGAATACAAATATATTTTGCGTGTTAGTTCCCCCGCTGAAAATGAATGTCAACCACACAAAAAACTTAAATATCTTCTGTATCAACAAGTTTATTTTTAACAGGCATAGTTTTTGAATGTATAATTAAGAAAACTCAACGAAAGAATTATTTTGAATTTATTATTAGAATAGTTAAATAATAATACTTTTTAATTGTCTTTTTAATATTTAATGTTTTACCGGGCAATAATCTACAAATCTTTCATAACTCCTAAAACATTTAATTTTTACTCTTTTTTTAAAATTCCTATTTTTATAATAAGATAAAAAAAATACATTTTTTCGATTGATAAAAATATTATTTGTTTGATAATATATTTAGATTTAATCTTTGATTAGGGAAAATTGCATTAAACTTAAGCTACCTCCTTTTTTAAGCAGAACAAATATCGATGCAAAATCACTTCTTTAATAATCTAAAAATTATATTTTCCATTAAATCCTAGAATTTAAAGCTCTCAAAACGCTTAATTTTTTTTTTAAATTCATATTCACATTTGGAGTATTATTTTCTTCCAACAGCTCCTCATTTCTTTATTTCATTCCCACCTTCAGACTTTCATCATTTTGTCATTATACAGAAAGTATATGCCATATCATATATTTCATTAAAATCGGCTTATTCTCTGATTTTTGAATTTGTTTTTCAATCAGAGATAGTGATTTTTTGCAGATAGTAAAGCATAGCAGCCATGTTGTTAGTAGCAAGATAATAACTGTCTTTCAAAGAGTTAATGAAATCAAAACCAACAATTGACCATCTATCATCTTTTATTTTGATTAATTGATATCAATGGCATGTTAACTTATCTGGGGTAATTTTAGGCCTAGAAGTTTAGGACATTGTACATTTGTACCCGGGTCATTCAATAAATATAGTGAATAACTTTGAAAAAAGCAAAATTAATTTTTTTTTTAGTTTGGAATTGGTTTATTGCAAAAATTATTTTTTCTCCCCAAAATATTTATTTCAAATTTATTATTCAAACTTAAACTTTAAATAGAAAAATGTTGACTTATATTAATTTTTATCATGGTTAAAAACTTTAGAAAATTAAACTTTAATTTCGTTGATGTTACGTTTTCACCCACACTAACAATGTTTGTTTTTTTAACGATATCAAAAATAAATATCAAATTAAGTAATGACATTAAATTTATAAAAAAAAAAAACATTTTAAATTCATTTTATAATAAAGATAGTCTTTGAAGAAACTAAATTAAATTCTGTTCAAATTTGTTTAATGTTTTGTTTTGCTTTTTAAAATAACACAAATTGCTCAAAAAGAATTGCATTTTATCAATAAATAATTCTTTAAACTTTAATCAAAAAATATTGAACAAACTTTGAGAGGGAAAATGCCAGAAATGAATTAAACTTTAATTTAAAAAAATATACTTCAACGAAATAAGTTAAATGATATTCCAACCAAAGGTAAAATTAAAAAATTCCTTTGAATTTCTTGAGCTGACAACACAAGGGCATATACATAGTACACAGCAGTTAGCTTAAACTGAAACTAAAACGACCTAATTCTCTCTCTTCAATAAAACCAGCCTCCAGTCTAATGACTTGTGTGCACTATGAAGTGGCCTGTAGTATAGAACACCATGGGTCAAATCACTCAGATATCCTGCCCCAGCTTGTTACTAGGTGACAGTCTCTGTGTAACATTATTGGTATGATCTTGAATATTATAATAAAAAAATAACAGGCGACATATTGTTCAGATACAAAGCTTTTTTATTTGGACCCAACATTTTATAGCAGTAAATATAAAGATGAAGAGAGAGGAAGACTTTGTAAGGGTTAATCAATGTATCTCCTTTGCAACCATCCCACCACACCATCTCATTGATTCATACCAACGTCTAACCCCAGCTTTTCTCTTTAGGTTTCAAGACTCGGCTGCCTTAATCTTAACTCTTAACTGACTATATTCAAATTCCCAATTCCCTCAGCCAAAATTACATCTCATCACTCTCTCATGCGTCTCTATTTACATTATATTTTTATTTCACCTCAGTCAAATTCTGTACCATGATGCAAATGTATTTTATTTACATTTGGGTTTCTGGAGTGAGGTGATAGGTGTCAGTTTCATAACTTTGTGTGCGTACGTGGTGCCAAATACAATTAAACTAAAAGATCCCTGAACCTCACCAAACTAAATAATAAAATAATTAATATAATTAATCATCACCCTAATTATTTTAAATCTGAAGAAGATGAGTATTATATAAGCCACATAAATGTATCACAAGGGAAGACATGGGATGCAGCATGGTGAATGTGAAGTAAGGCAGATAAATCCAAAGGTGGGTCATTAGTGTGCTTCCTTAGATGCTGGGTATAGGAACCTCATAGGTCAATGGCCTGGATCAAATAGTTAAATCAAGAAACCACTGCTCCTCATCAATATTGGTGATGTCTATTGATGAAAAAATATCAATATGGGTGGCATCTATTGATGAGAAAAAATTGCCCACTAAACATTACTATGTGACCAATAAAGTAAAGTTGGTGACTATAGTCGAGGGAGACTCGAAGGCTCCCTTTTTAATAGCTACTACACGAAGGTGTAGGGAAGAGTGCTACTCCTTTCCCTGGATTACTCCACTTTACCCTTAATCCATACCTTATAATGCTGAGTGTTAAGCAAGGAGGCATCAAGTACCATTTTTTTGAGTCTTTGGTATGCCTCAACCTTGGATTGAAACCTGGTCTCATGGGCCTTTGGTGAACTGCTGGGCCAATAGACAATCATATTTAGCAGAGAAGGGATTAAATTTTGAAATCATTTCCTGAATTTTGTTACATGGAGAATTTCAGACATAAAATTCCAATACATTTTAATAGATTTGTATAATTTTGATATTTTTCTTTATAATTTTATTGGTAAAAACGTTTTGGAATTTTTCAGAACTTAATTCATTGGAATTGGAAATCGTAAAGAGTTGTCGGAATGCCCAGGAAGAAGAAACATTCCCAGCCATCACCATCTCCAAATAATTCCTGCAAATATTGCCATTTGAAACTCTCTAGATGTTCCAAATGCAAAAATGTATCTTATTGTTCAGTGGATTGTCAACAGAAAGACTGGGCTAATCATAAGAAAGATTGCAAAACTCAAATAAGTGAAAAACAATCACCTGTTCCTGTTCTTCCAAATAAAAGTAGGTAACATTTTGTTTGTTTTTATCTTTGTTTATGAATCATATTCATTGTATGTTCTTATTTACATTTTTTGTATAGAGATTTTTTTGCATATGGCCCTATTGAATATGAATGAATTTTTTTGCATATGATCCTATTGTGACTCAATTGTCAAATGAGGCCCTGCTGATTTGAATTCAGTTTTCCTTCTCCTAGACTGGTTGCCTAACAAAGATTAGAGAACTCGGTCTGTCCTACTATTTACCCAAATCTGGTAGAGAACAAATGGATTCATGCCTTTCCCAAGGGCATTAGCATGAAGTGAAATGCAAACAGCTTTGTCCAGAATTTGATCCTGGGTTGCCAGTTTCATTTCCTATGATGATAAAATCATTCATTAAGTTTGCCTGTAGGCTGAATAGTAAACTGCCTTTTCTCTGATTAGGTGGAGATCCCAACCATTACAGACTTAAAAGCTTCTTTTAGGAAAGAAAGAAAGAAAGATCTTCAGCACTGAGAAATATGATATAAATATATCTGCATGAATCTAAAGACATATATATATATATATATATATATATAAAGAAGAATTCACTAAACACAGTACAGTAATTAACCAAAAATATGAGACACCCAGTTAGAATCAAACTCACTACACAGTAAAAGCAATCAGATAAACTAGCTTCAATACTCAATGGCAAGAAATAAAAGGTTCAGTGTTTGCTTTAGACTGATATTTAATCAGTTAATCTCACAAGCCTTTGATAGTTATTTCTCTTATCAAATGCCTTATAAATATAACCTACTTTCAGGATGTTATCAAAAATTCCATTCGGGAAAATTTAGAGATCAATTTATAAATTGCATGATAAGTTTGTTTACATTTCGAGTGATACATTTTCTTCAATTTGGAGTGTAATGTTTTGACACTTTACCTCATATCAAAATGTTAATTCCTAGGACTTCTGCTTAGGATCAGAGCATGGTATCTGTGCACTATACCTCAGATGAAAGTGTCACTACATAGGAATTTGATTCAGGATCAGAGCAAACTTCCTGATCTTCAAGCTCATATCCAAATTGAGTGTCACTTTTTACTTCTCAAGATATGCATCAAATTAGAATGATAAAATTATGAAATGAAAATATCAATAAAATTTTTTACATATTGACGTTTTAAAATGGATAAAATTTGCACCAGACATTAAAAATGATACAATAAAACAAGTAAATACTGAAATAGAATTTGTCTAATGTTTGATGTTTACTCTATCAATCTTGGATGAAAACTTTTTGAAACTGGATATGAAGTTTTTTTCCATGTATTAAGAAAACACAAAGTCTTACAACTGAGTAATAATGAGATCCAACCACTGCCACACTGATTGAAGAAGTGTGTGGACAGTAAGGGAAACTGTTGAAAGATAAACCTCATTTAGTTATATTTTGTGAGAGGATCTTGGTCAGCTTATGAATTTTTCAGCTGACCCCCATATGCTGCCATAAAATCAATAAAGTTTCTTATTACTCCTTATCCTTGATCAAGTTGAAAAACTAATTCTATTTTTTTTTTAAATAAATTCCCATGTGTTACAACATAATAAGGTTACCAGTTAGTATTTTAAGTATGTGTTTTTATCAGAGAAAACTTGTCAATGTAAAAGGTTGATACTGTAAAAATAAATGTTTACTTTTTATGTCAATTTCAGTGATCAAGATTTTTAAATAAACATTATTGGTGTACTTGGTGGTAAGAAAGATATTTAATTGAGTCACCACTTGTCAAGGAACACTATTAGCATAACAAGGAAAGACAAGATAAATGCATTTATACATACATTTATACATTCAACCTTTTTATGGCCATTTGCTTCCCATCTCACAAACTATCCGAGTATGATAACCAAGACATGTGGGAGAAGTAAGAATAAACTCATAAGCAATGTTCTCCTGTGGACTCGTACACTTGGAAACACCAGTGTTGGCCAACCAGCAAAAACTTACATGCATCAGCTCTGTGCGGACACTGGATGCAGTCTAGTTGACTGCAAGGAGTGATGGATGATCGGGACGAATAGCAAAAGAGAGTCAAAGCGCTCTGTGCTATCAGCATGATGATGATGATGATGATGATGCATAATACCAGTGGTATTAAGAAGTTGTAGGTAAATAGTAGGGCAGACTGTCTCTTTAGCTTTGGTTAAGCTACTAGTCTAGAAAAAGGAAAACTCTGATTTTGTAATATATTAACATGACCTGCGGGTGTGAATATGGCGGATGTTGTTGACAGATAGATTGATAAGACCAGTGTGATCACCAAAATGTCACCATGCCCACAGGTGCTGTGAATATGGTGGATGTTGAAACAGGGCATCCGGTTGAAGATATCGGAATATCGCCTTGACCTGTGGATGTGGTTGAATTTGGTGATGGTGGCAGATGTGTACACTCTTAGAACCGGGCTTGGGCAAGTAGCCAATGGGAAGCAGACAACATAACCAATGGAAAGCAAAGAAGTGAGACGTGGGCGTAACCATAGTTAATGAAAAAGAGGAATTGCTGCAGGTCACGTGAGAGTTGTAGACTCAGTAAGTTCTCGAATTTTGGCTAAAGTCAGTTGTTCACTGGCTCTTCTGTCTCCTGACAACTCCTTCATGTGTGCGAACTCTCTGCAATTGCTTTTCTGCTCCACACAAGTATCCTCACCAAGAATAAAAATATAATCTTATATTTTTATATACATATGTGTTCTTCGTTTTTAATAATGACACAGTATACTATACAACAATTTCAAACCAGCTCTACTCTGCGTAAAAATTGACCTTATGTCACATCCTGCTCTTGACGGAGATGTTTTGCTAATACATATGGTCAGAGTTTCTTACCTAGTAAAAATAATCAGTTTAAAGTTGATGAAATCATTTTGATTATTTTAACTGTAAAATTTAATGAAAAATTAACCAGTAGCTTGTGAAATTTCAGTGTTACAAAACACAGAAAATGTTATATTTAGATAATAATTATTTTGATATTCTAAAATTTTTGAATAAATAGAGAATAAAAAAAAGAAATTAATTTTTAGAATCTGAAGAATCTGTCAGTGGTAGCTCTTAACTTGAATATCATGATTTGCAATTTCTGTGCAATTAGATGCTGACCTCAAAATGACCCACATGTTATCTGGAGCAGAAAAAGGAAGCTCCTGTGTCATTGAATAAAAAACTTCTGCAAAGGAGAAAGGTAAACAAAATCTGCTCACAGAAACTGAGTTATACAAAACAATGTTATAGGAATGAGAGAGAGAGAGAGAGAGAGAGAGAGAGAGAGAGAGAGAGAGAGAGAGAGACAGACTGAAGATTGATAAGTAAGGCTGATGTCATTTGGGAGAAACAAACTAAAGATTAGAATTAGCAATTTTCTCACATTCGGACAAGGGATATCATATATATATATATTTGTGTGTTTGTGTGCATATGTGTACATGTTTGTAAGATGAGCAATTTGAAATTGTTGCATTTTTATTTACAGAAGAAAGCTGTAATAGATGTGGAGTATCTGATGTTAAACTCAGTAAATGTTCCCAGTGCCATGAAGTGAAATATTGTTCAAAAGAATGCCAGAAAATAGACTGGCTGGAACACAAAGCAGATTGTAAAAAGAAAGCTGAACTTTTTTCTGCTATTTCTCAAACATCTCAAAAGAAAGGGAAATCTGAAATTTCTTCTGGTGCTCCTCAAACATCTCGTAAGTAAGAAAAATGTAAACTTTTTTCTGGTATTTCTGAACCATCTAGTAAGTGATAGAGATCTGAAGTCTTTTTTCTCCACAAATATTAAGTAAGTAAAAGAAATCTGAACATCTTTTTGTCCCTCCTCTAACTTCTCGTAAGTAAAAGAAATCTGAATGTCTTTCTGTTGCTCCTCTAAAATCTAGTAAGTAAAAGAAATCTGAACATCTTTCTGTCCCTCCTCTAACTTCTCGTAAGTAAAAGAAATCTGAATGTCTTTCTGTTGCTCCTCTAACTTCTCGTAAGTAAAAGAAATCTGAATGTCTTTCTGTTGCTCCTCTAACATCTAGTAAGTAAAAGAAATCTGAACGTCTTTCTGTCGCTCGTCTAACATCTAGTAAATAACAGAGATGTAAACTTCTGATTCTTCTTGTAAATTGCTGAAATCTAAATTTTTGATTGGTTTGATGGTATGCAAACTCTAATACAGAAATGACTTTTTATGGTTTCAACTTCGTAATGATAATAATTATTTGTGATCTATTATTATAACTTCTCATAACTATTCTTAATGCAAATAATATTCTCATTGTTATATCATTTTAAGTATTCCTGTTAAATACTAACAATTTGCATACAACTTTATGATTTGTAGTATTTCAATGAATTATATGATTTCAAGTTACTAATAATATTAATAATCCTTTGTAAACATTTATAACTATGTATAACTATTCTTAATTGAAATATTTGGCACATGTATAGTTTCAAGTTTTCTTATCTAATTCTAATAATTTCTAAACAAATCTATTTGCTTCTATGACAGGATGGTGACAAGTACTATAACTCTTAGTTAGAATAGACCTGGGAGTAATGATAAAAAAAGTGTGACTCTACAAGCATCATTGCTCCAGAAGTGTAACCTCAGTATCAGATAGAGATTTAGGTCATACCTATCACACCATTTAGGGTTGGGGGTGTTACAGCTCTGGAGAGTATACAGTCAGCATATTCTTGACTCTGTCAAAAGGATACTGAAACTAGTGTTTGTGAAATGACAAATTTTAAAGAGAGATCTAGCTAGGTAGGCAGATTCCATTGTGTTAAAATATATATATATATATATATATATTGTGACGAGGAAATATGACACCCCAATACGGACGATTGTAGTAAGCAGAATAATGGAAAGAGAGGCCGTCTCTCCTTCACCCCTCTCTATCATTACAAGGTGAGATAGGCATGGGAGGACCTCACTCTCTATTAGCCATATATGTGTCTGCAGAAAGGCAGACCCCTCAACCATGTTTGGTACTGAGGAAAAAAACTGCAAAAAAAAATTAACACATAATTTTTCAAACCATGGAAATAAGTCAGTTGCATTCATTCATCACCTGGTGAAGATGCATAAAGAATTGCCATGTAGTCGTCAAAGGATTAAGATGCATAAGGAGTTGCCTTTTGTTCGTTGAAAAACCAAGAACATAATTTGAAATATGAAAGAAACCCAAATTCCAAAATAATGCCGCACAGAGAGTCATGAGAGAAAAAAAAAAAACTTCTCTGTTGAATGAATTCAAACTCCAAGGTATGGTATGCCTTGTTAAACAAATACACAAAGAAAAGACTTGTCCACGAGGAAAGAGACGATAATTAATCCTGGACTTATCTGAAATAAGATGTGTATCCTTCTATAGACATGTTCTGGAAACCCAATAATGAAAGAAAAATTAGAAGAGAATAAACTCCACAAAACTCCCAGTAAGTGAACATACAATTTAAGTATATTCAACTTTATCCTGCGGCATTAATACTGAAATGAAAAACTTGAGATTTGGAGCACAAGCTCTGCCATTAAATCCTATAGTCTGCAGGAAAGTGGACTGTGTCTACCGTTGTCGAATTACCTTCTCACCTTCCACCATTAACAGATATTTTATGGAGGACTTGTCCGTGGATAAAGATATTTTATGTGGGCTTAGTCCAGGATACGGATATTTTAGTGGCGGCTCCTCTGAGATACAGAAAGACTTTCTCGCTCCTGACTTTTCCCTGAATTGTTTTTTTTTTCTTTGTTTCTTTCTTTTATTCAATAAAAGAATATTGTTATGAATTTTGTTAACCCATACACGGTAGTTCAGAGTCCCCTTTTTTATTGTGAAGAATTGTATTTGTTGAAGACCTTGTATTTGATGGGGAAAGCTAGCCAGTTAGCTGTATTGACTCTTAATACTTCACCTATAACTCACCCAGCGGCTTTAAAATGTGGTTCCGCTTGGGAGTTGGTAATATCTGTGACACTAAATAGTGTTTGGCAGACTATAGCCAACGTCTGTGCCCTGTGTTAACTGGTGGACTTAGTGGGAATGAACAGCACCTTGCAAGCCTGCTGGGCTCATGGTGGTGTAACAATATATATATATGTATACTACCGCCCATTATGCAAACTATCCAAATCAGACATGTGGGACACTGCTGAAGAAGTGGGGAGGAACTCATAAGCAACGTACTCCTGTGGACTCCTTCACATGGATGAGCAAAGGCAGGACAACCAGCTAGAACCTATATACAACAGCTCTATGCTGATACAGGATGTAGATTTGAAGACCTGCTGGGAGCGATGGATGATAGAGATGGGTGGTGAGAGAGAGTCAGGGAGATCTGTGCTGGCAGTGCAACATGATGATGATGATATATATGTATATGTGAGTTTAAGATGAGCAATTTGAAATTGTTGCATTTTTATTTACAGAGGAAAGCTGTAATAGATGTGGAGTATCTGATGTTCAACTCAGTAAATGTTCCCGGTGCCATGAAGTGAAATATTGTTCAAAAGAATGCCAGAAAACAGACTGGCTGAAGCACAAAGCAGATTGTAAAAAGAAAGCTGAACTTTTTTCTGCTATTTCTCAAACATCTCACAAGGAACGGAAATCTGAAATTTCTTCTGGTGCTCCTCAAACATCTAGTAAGTAAAAGAAATGTGCCAAGAAAATTAAATTTATATATCAAGAAATACATGGAAAAAAAAAAAAGAAACATTAATAATATTCTAATATAGTCTCTGTGTGTGCGTGTGTGTATGTAACTAACACGAGGCTGTTGAATATTCCTCTGTGTGTATGCGTGTGTACTAACACGGATATTATGGAAAAAGACGAAATATTGAAAGTGTCCTGTAAACTATAAAATGTATGTAGACTAAGTATTTCATATAAGGTATCAATATATAGAAATATAGCAACGTGTGCTAGAAGGCATGTCTTCTCCCATGTTGGTTGTTTGTCTCTTTTGGGGTTTGACGAAATTTCTGTGGTTGTGTTTGAGGTTGAAGCAAGTCTAAGCAAAAGGTGAAAGAAAAAGGTTGCAGAATGTATTCATTTATGTGGAGTTGACTGCTGGAAATCAAAATGTAAGAGAGAGAATGTGCCATCTCTGGAAGTGAAAATGTGAAAGAGAATGAGTGTTTGAAAATGAGAATATATATATATATATATATATATATATATATATAGACAATCTTTGTTATGCAGTTGGCTCCAAATGCGCTGGACAAAATCAAAGTTGCGGACGTAGTTTTGAGCACTAACCACATGACTTTCTTGACCAATAGGTTCCCAAGACTGATTAGTTTACCGATATCTGCCATCTTTGTTTCTGGAACAAGTGGCATCATGGCCATTTCAAAATACAGGCGTGTAAATCATATATATATATATATATATATATATATATATATATATATATATTTTATTCCCTACACTCTTTATCCCTGATATTGTTTATTCTCACTAGATTTTCAAATGAAGAGGCAATGAAACATCACGAAAGCATAATATTCCCATCACCATGCTTAATTGTAGGAAAGTTTTTTTTTCTTTTTTTTTTCTTTAAGCCTCAATTTCTGCCATACAATATCAAGAGTTCATATAATGAAATAATTTTAGTTTAGTTTCATCTGACCATAAAATAGTTTCAGTACTCACTCTCATGTTCTATTGCCCTGTTGGCTGGGGCTGTAGAATACACCAATTGCATTTCTGCAACAAGTGTCCTGGATATGACATTAAACAATCTGATAATGAAGCTTTGGTAATGCTGGAGCTTTGGGATATGCAGAGTACCCCTTCATTGCCATTGCTCCTAGGTCCACTCTGGCCCAAAGTGGTAGCACCTAATAAGTTCCTGTCTGTGGGTTTTATTGAACTGTTTGATATATATACTATGTCCAAACAAATGACATGATAAATTGAATTGTTTGAAATAGAACTGTTTTTAAATGTAACTGTGTGTAAACAAATGACTGATGTTCAATTGAATTGTTAGTGATTCATCATAATACTTTGAACTATTTAACTCTGTGCAAAAGAAATGAGCTCAGGCCCATTTAAAAAACATTATCAACAAAATGTGTTTACAAATCATATATACTTAATATACGTATATATAAAGAGGATTTAGCATTAAATGACCTACAAAAGTTGATATGCCATAAAACCCAACCAAACCAAATCATATATTTAATATATATGTATAAAGAGGATTTGGTATTAAATAGCCTACAATGGTTGATATACCATAAAACCCAACCAAACCAAATCCTATAAAATCTAATATATATATTTAGTATATATGTATAAAGAGGTTTTGGCATTAAATAACCTACAGTGGTTGATATGCTATTAAACCAAGCCTATGTTCTAGATGGCTTCTAGCATAAGCTTGAGTATTTTAGGTGTTTAGTCTTAAGGTTATTTTCCTTGGATGACAAGCTTGAAGACCTGCTCAATGAAGGTACATTGAATGACCATCTTCATTGATACATTCAACCCTGTTTTCACATCATTGACAATATTCTTTTGTCATTTAAATAAAAATTCTTCAAAACATCTAATAATTTACCTTTCCATTCTCTTAGAACTGTTTTCTGCAAGTCCTTAATTTATTAACAATAAGTCTCATTTTATTTCTTGATAATTCTTAAAATTGTCAATTTAGAAACATTAAACAATTTGAAAGTGTTGCAGTGATATCACTTTGCTTGTACACATCAACTATCTTCATTCAGAATGTTTTGTTAAGTTCAGCAGTCTTCACTACGATTGCAGAATGAATGAGGCACTCACTTATTGTCTTCTTCAGAACCTTCCTGACTTTTGGGTGTTTTTATTCCCTTTCTTCAAAATGAGACTTGTGAAAGGGAATAATAGTGATGCTGCCATATACTTATGACTTTTAAATAGTGTCAATTTTAACTTAGTATAAGTCCACATAATCTGTTTTTTTTTCCTACTCAGGTTTAGTGGGTTGGTCTTGCATCCTCATACTATTTCTCTTCTGAAGCCATTCTATTGTGACCATTATTTAGACATACTTTGTATCCAAATTCTTAGCTGAGAGTTTGGCATCTATCAGTGTTTCTGCCTTTTTTATGTATATTTTTGTGGATAATTACATTTCCAAATGATCTAGCACCAATAACTGGTGAGGGATGTGAAAGTGTTTGTTTTTTGTTTATTTCATAATTTTATGATTTACACTTAGTGGATTACTAATAATCAAATTTCCAGAGTTTTGATGACTAAATTTTACTTTAATAGTAAGGCAAAGAAATATAGAATTAAAAAATATCATTGAACATAAATTTAGAAAGTCTTAGTTCTTCTTACTCTGAGGGAAAATTTAAAATTATACCCCATTTAAATTACCCTGATTCAGATGAGAGCCAACTTGAACCAATACTAAGTTGAAGGTTGTATCTGAATTCCTTTTGTTTGCAGAAACCGAGTTTGAGATGTTATATATAATCCTTTAAGTATAGCCAGCTGGAAACTGGTGTTTGTTCAATCAACAATTGAGAACGTACTAACTTTATTGGACTTAACACAGTTCGGGTTAGCCAATAGGTGTTGGGTTATGACAGAATCAGTGTTCTGATTGATCGAGCTGGCAAGTAACATTGGATTATGTGGTCAGATAGTAAAGGATGTGTTGCTTAATTCTATTTTCAAATATGTTTGCAATTTTATTAGTAAATTTGAAAACTTTTATGAAGGGGCTCTTCATCTTAAATTGACATCAAAGAAACAATGGCTGGCAGATCTTTTAATTTGCTCAATCAAACAAGTGGAATTATTGTTGACCCAAGGTAGTCTCAAATGTACTGGACATTTTTGAGGAATGAACATAGTATTCCTGAAAATCTGGTTATCTTTGTTTCAGTTGGTAATTGAAACTGTCTTCAGGTTAACCATTATTCATGAGAATGGTTTTAATAAAATTACGTTCAGGTGCTTGTTTAATTTTCAAGCAGATTATAAGAACAAAGGGGACGAAGGTAGTAATTAGGTTGGGTTTTTACTTTTTAGAACAAAATGGATTCTAGTGTGTGTACAGGCCTGTAAATGTAGGTTTTCTATGAACTGAGCTTAGAAATCATGAATCTGAATGTTCAAGCCAAACATCAAGAAATGAATGAGGATTGTTGGTTTCAAATTCTCAAAGTGAAAACAAGGTTTTTCTTTTTCCCTCTTGAAGATTTTCTTTTTTCCCACTTTATGGTTCATTTGCTACATTCTTCATAGTCATCTTTTCTTACAACAATTACTCCGATGAGGTGCAAGGAAAAAAAAAATTTTCAAGAAGGAATTTGCAATTAAATGACGTGTGTGTGTATATATATGTGTGTGTGTGTGTGTGTGTGTATATATATGTGTGTGTTTATATATGTGTGTGTGTGTGTGTTTATATGTGTGTGTGTGCGTGTTTATATATATATATGTGTATGTGTATATGTGTGTGTATGTGTACATATATGTGTGTGTGTGTATGTGTGTGTGCATATATATATGTGTGTGTGTGTGTATGTGTGTGTGCATATATATGTGTGTGTGTGTGTGTGTGTGTGTGTGTATATATATATATATATATGTATATATATTTTTTTTTTTCATCATACAACGTGTGAAAGCATGTGCGATATCCTGCCCTCATCAGTCGCCAACCAGGGTGATAACAGTTTCGGTAGCTCAAGGCAGTACTGCCACTCCTACCAAGCAGCTTTTGCCACTAGACAGGGTATTAAAGAATTTTTGAAAGAAACGAAGTGACTGAGTGTCCTAGAAAACTATGTCAACCAACCTCAATAGGAATTACATGGCATATCCATCCTTTTTCAACGCAGTTGGCACGCAGTGTCTCATCTTGGTTTTTCTTCCGCTTGTGTGCTTCCTCCCAGTTTTCTTCCCGGGAGACAGTCAATTCTATGAGGAGGACAGTCTTCTTTGAATCTGACCACGCTACAATGTCTGGCTGCTTTTCTGTTTGAATAATGTGAACTGGAAATTGTAGAGATGTCTTTAGATCCGCTGAAACTTTCCAGTCACTAGCTCCGTTCAGTAGCTTCATATTGGGATTTTTTTGTTTCCTCACAGGACATTCACCTTCCTCAATAAACTGAATTATGGGTTCCTTGGCTGTTATAGATTGTTGGTTGGCTGTCTCACATTGTTCTCTTAACAACTCTATTTGTAATATTGTGGAGGGACACTGTCGTTGAGAACGCTCGAGCACATTGGCTGTCATCAATCATTGAAAAATGTCATGAACCTAGCGTGTGCTCGCAGAATGACCTGTAGAGTTCAAGCGTGATTTTAATATAATCACGCATGAACTTTCACGTGCTACACTATTGTTTTCACTGGTGTCACCGAGCCTTCTGGAACCTTCAAATTGATCCATCAAATCTCTATATAAGAGATCAAGTAACGAGATTTTGGGGTGTTCAAAGCAGGTTTCTAAACAGGTTCATCAGAGGTCCAGGACATACCCATCCTGTCAACAATACGACTGATATGAACATATCAACAAGCCTGCTATAACGACGCTGCTGTCAACCCAAGAAGGGGAAGGAGGAAGAATGCTGTTGAACAAACTTTTTTTAACTACCGCCCGCTGAAGTCCCCATGAATAAAAGCGACTACTATTTTCTTTCTTAAATTTCGAGTATTGAGTGTTTCTTTCCTGCAAACTCCTTTCTTTCAGACACAATGTATTTTGGTCCTGTGTTACATATTATCACCTCTAACACCTTATGTCGCCATGTGTACATCTGAAGCAATTGTGGACATGCAGATAGTACATGGCGCATGGTACCCAATTGCTTTTACACAAGCACTGGTCTAAATTGGTATATCTTCATAATTATATATATATCTATATATGTGTGTGTGTGTGTATGTGCATTTATATATATATATATATATATATGTATGTGTGTATATGTGTTTGTGTGTGTATGTATATGTGTGTATGCATGTGTGTGTGTATACATGTGTTTGTGTGTGTGTATATATGTATGTATATGTGTGTATGCATGTGTGTGTATACATGTATATGTGTGTGTATATATGCATATATATGTGTGTATATAGGGTATATATATATATGTGTGTGTGTGTGTGTATATATATATATATATATATATATATCTGAAACATAAATGTAAGAAGACTCAACTACAGTTATAGTGTCATTACAAATTTAATCTGATTTTTAATTCCTGCCTTATCAGATAGCAAAACATACTTTTTGTGGGAGTGAAATCAGCCAATATAGTCTTCCTTTTATATAAAAGAAAAAAAATGGAAGGAAGAAGAGGCAAAAGGAAAAGGAGAAAGGCCTTTTTGTCTCTTGAATGTTGCTTTTAATTATTTACTATGTTTTATTTAAGTTTCTATCGGATAAATCAAGTATTCACTCAGTCTACTTCAAATATCCCACTGAGAAAATCTAGTAGCAACTAAAAAAAAAAGAAATTTAATTGACCAAATTTAATTTCTTACACTTTAAAGCTCCTTGCATTTGTGTGTGTGTGTTTATATATATATATATATATATATATTATACTCTCTCTCTCTCTCTCTCTCTCTCTCTCTCTCTTTCATGTGTGTGTGCGTATGTGTGTTTAAGACTAGTAATTTGAAATTTTTGCATTTTTATTTACAAAAGAAACCTGTAATAGATGTGGAGTATCTGATGTTAAACTCAGTAAATGTTCCCAGTGCCATGAAGTGAAATATTGTTCAAAAGAATGCCAGAAAATAGACTGGCTGGAACACAAAGCAGATTGTAAAAAGAAAGCTGAACTTTTTTCTGCTATTTCTCAAACATCTCAAAAGAAAGGGAAATCTGAAATTTCTTCTGGTGCTCCTCAAACATCTCGTAAGTAAGAAAAATGTAAACTTTTTTCTGGTATTTCTGAACCATCTAGTTTCTTACCTAGTAAAAATAATCAGTTTAAAGTTGATGAAATCATTTTGATTATTTTAACTGTAAAATTTAATGAAAAATTAACCAGTAGCTTGTGAAATTTCAGTGTTACAAAACACAGAAAATGTTATATTTAGATAATAATTATTTTGATATTCTAAAATTTTTGAATAAATAGAGAATAAAAAAAAGAAATTAATTTTTAGAATCTGAAGAATCTGTCAGTGGTAGCTCTTAACTTGAGTATCATGATTTGCAATTTCTGTGCAATTAGATGCTGACCTCAAAATGACCCACATGTTATCTGGAGCAGAAAAAGGAAGCTCCTGTGTCATTGAATAAAAAACTTCTGCAAAGGAAAAAGGTAAACAAAATCTGCTCACAGAAACTGAGTTATACAAAACAATGTTATAGGAATGAGAGAGAGAGAGACAGACTGAAGATTGATAAGTAAGGCTGATGTCATTTGGGAGAAACAAACTAAAGATTAGAATTAGCAGTTATTAGCAATTTTCTCACATTCGGACAAGGGATATCATATATATATATATTTGTGTGTTTGTGTGCATATGTGTACATGTTTGTAAGATGAGCAATTTGAAATTGTTGCATTTTTATTTACAGAAGAAAGCTGTAATAGATGTGGAGTATCTGATGTTAAACTCAGTAAATGTTCCCAGTGCCATGAAGTGAAATATTGTTCAAAAGAATGCCAGAAAATAGACTGGCTGGAACACAAAGCAGATTGTAAAAAGAAAGCTGAACTTTTTTCTGCTATTTCTCAAACATCTCAAAAGAAAGGGAAATCTGAAATTTCTTCTGGTGCTCCTCAAACATCTCGTAAGTAAGAAAAATGTAAACTTTTTTCTGGTATTTCTGAACCATCTAGTAAGTGATAGAGATCTGAAGTCTTTTTTCTCCACAAATATTAAGTAAGTAAAAGAAATCTGAACATCTTTTTGTCCCTCCTCTAACTTCTCGTAAGTAAAAGAAATCTGAATGTCTTTCTGTTGCTCCTCTAAAATCTAGTAAGTAAAAGAAATCTGAACATCTTTCTGTCCCTCCTCTAACTTCTCGTAAGTAAAAGAAATCTGAATGTCTTTCTGTTGCTCCTCTAACTTCTCGTAAGTAAAAGAAATCTGAATGTCTTCCTGTTGCTCCTCTAACATCTAGTAAGTAAAAGAAATCTGAACGTCTTTCTGTCGCTTGTCTAACATCTAGTAAATAACAGAGATGTAAACTTCTGATTCTTCTTGTAAATTGCTGAAATCTAAATTTTTGATTGGTTTGATGGTATGCAAACTCTAATACAGAAATGACTTTTTATGGTTTCAACTTCGTAATGATAATAATTATTTGTGATCTATTATTATAACTTCTCATAACTATTCTTAATGCAAATAATATTCTCATTGTTATATCATTTTAAGTATTCCTGTTAAATACTAACAATTTGCATACAACTATGATTTGTAGTATTTCAATGATTTCAAGTTACTAATAATATTAATAATCCTTTGTAAACATTTATAACTATGTATAACTATTCTTAATTGAAATATTTGGCACATGTATAGTTTCAAGTTTTCTTATCTAATTCTAATAATTTCTAAACAAATCTATTTGCTTCTATGACAGGATGGTGACAAGTACTATAACTCTTAGTTAGAATAGACCTGGGAGTAATGATAAAAAAAGTGTGACTCTACAAGCATCATTGCTCCAGAAGTGTAACCTCAGTATCAGATAGAGATTTAGGTCATACCTATCACACCATTTAGGGTTGGGGGTGTTACAGCTCTGGAGAGTATACAGTCAGCATATTCTTGACTCTGTCAAAAGGATACTGAAACTAGTGTTTGTGAAATGACAAATTTTAAAGAGAGATCTTGCTTGGTAGGCAGATTCCATAGTATTAATATATATATGTGTGTATGTGTGAGTTTAAGATAAGCAAGTTGAAATTGTTGCATTTTTATTTACAGAAGAAAGCTGTAATCATTGCGGATTATCTGATGTTAAACTTAGTAAATGTTCCCGGTGCCAGGAAGTGAAATATTGTTCGAAAGAATGCCAGAAAACAGACTGGCTGGAGCACAAAGCAGATTGTAAGAAGAAAGCGAAACGTTTTTCTGGTATTTCTCAAACAACTAGTAAGTAAAAGAAATCTGAACTTTTTTTTGGTATTTTTGAAACATCTAGTAAGTCGCAGATACGTAAACTTTTTTTTGCTCAAATGTCAAGGAATTACCAGTTGACAATTTTCTTCACTATCAAATCTTGTTCATCGTTTACTTATTATGTGTTTTTGGTGAAGCTTTTACAAATTAGAAACTCTCGACTGTTTGAAGGTTTTTTTTCTGGATGCATTTAATTTTTATTTCATTTAACAAAAATTTAGGAAATCTTTTGTGTTTTCACAAAATTAATTTTTTTCTTCCTTCTTTTTAAATACTTTAGGATTATACTTTCAATACAGATTCCCTAACATTTTGAATCAGATTATCTAAATGGTTTTGGTATAATATGTTTAAAGATATAATAATTTGGTACAATGGTTTACCTGTGGTCCCATTTTTGGCATTGACTTCAGCAGAACTGTTCATGTTTTTTTCTGAGCCAGTTTAAGACATAAGTGAAGTAATTTAAAACACCTGACGATCTAGGATTGACTGGTGGATCTACTTTAACCTTTTGTATGTAGCAGGCAAATATGAAAGAGAAAGTTTTGCTGGCTTATTTGAATTTAGTGGTACTATTTAACCCAATATTGAACAAGTCTTGGCGGCAACACCCCACAAGACACCAACTATACGGCCACCTGCCTCCCATCACGAAAACTATCCAAGTTAGATGAACCAGACATGCAGGACACTGCTGGAGAAGCAGGGACGAGCTCATAAGCGATGTACTCCTATGGACCCCCACATGGCCGGGCAAAAGCAGGATGACCAGCTCGAACATACATCCAGCAGCTATGTGAGGATATAGGATGTAGCCCTGAAGACCTGCCAGAGGCAATGAACGATAGGAAAAAGTGGTGAGAGAGGGTCAGGGATATCCATGCTAGTGGCACGACATGATGATGATTTGAATTTAGAATAATGAATTAAATATTCTACTATCCTGCGTATAATTTTATTGGTTAGTCACTTTAACACATTACTCAACAAGTCCTAGGCCTGACGCATATATGTTGCTGCTAATAAAAAAAATCAATATGGTTTTTATAAAGTACTAACTTTTGAATGGCACTTGTCAAAATTTAAGACCAGTCGGATTATTAGTTTATGGATTACAGTTATTTAAGTAAAGCTACAGTTGCCTAATGAGTAAAGAGTTTGTCAATGGTCTGGGAGATCGGGGCTCAATCCCAGGTTGAGTTATACAAAGACTCAAAAAAATGGTACTTGATACCACCTTGCTTAACACTCAGCATTATAAGGTAAGGATCAAGAGTAAAGAGGAACAATTAGTGTAGTAGCTATTGAAAAGGGAGCCTTTGGGTCACCCTCGACTAAGGTTGCCAACTTTACTTACTGTTGCAAATTTTCAAAATAATGGAAAAATCTGAATTTCGTGTGTTGATAAAGCATTGCTTTCTGATGGGGGAAAAAAAATACTGTTCAAGCAAATCAATGGCTTGATATGTCTTATTCAGACTCTGCTCCGTTGGAAATAACAGTTAAGAGGTGGTATGCTAACTTCAAATGCGGTTGTACACAAATGATGTTGAATGCTCAGGTCAACCAAATTTGGCAGTTGTCCCAGAAAACACCAAAAACTCATTTTGGCCGATCTTAAATTGTGACATAGCAGAGGAGTTGAAGATATCTGAAGGCAGTGTATTCATCATTTTACATCAAAATTTGTTAATGAAAAAGCTATGTTCAAAATGGGTTCCATGTTGGTTCACAGTCAGTCAAAAACAACAATGCATCAGTGATTCAAAGCATTGTTTGTAACTGTCTCAACACAACAAAAAGGAATTTTTGCATAAATGTGTGACAATGGATGAAATATGGATCCACCACATTACTCTGGAGTCAAATTGGCAGTCAGCTGAGTGGACAGCAGCAGGTGAAAGCCATCCAAAGTGACCAAAGACACAAACATCAACAGGCAAAGTTTTGGCCTTCATATTTTGGGATGCACAAGGTATTTTGTTCATTGATTACTTTGAGAAAGGAAGAACCATCAATAGTGAATATTATATTGCATTATTGGTGTGTTTGGGAGAAGAAATCACCAAAAAACAGCCACAAATGAAGAGGAAAAAAGTGCTCTTTCACCAAGATAATGTACCATGTCACAATGATGGCAAAACTACATGAATTGCATTTTTCGAATTGCTTCTGCATCCACCCTATTCTCCAGATCTGGCCCCCAACAACTACTGGGTGTTTGCAGACCTCAAAAGAATGCTCCAGAGAAAGAAATATGTCTCCAATGAAGTGATATCAGAAACTGGGGCATATTTTGAGGCCAAAGACAAATCATTCTACAAAAAAGTCATCAAATTGTTAGAGAAGCATTGGAATCAGTGTATCACCCTAGAAGGAGACTATGTGGATGAATAAAGTCAAAGTTTGCCTAAACGTTATTGTTGTTTTATTAATTAGGCCGAGGACTTATTGAGTGATGTGTTAAGATACAATGAAAGGAAAAGATAATATTAAAACATTTGATTGCTTTGAAACTGATGAATATCAGATACTACTGTCAAAAAAAAGTTGGAAGAAATGCGATGTAACTGTCTCACTTGAATGTGCATTAGTTCACTGTACATTATGCATACTCTGTTGCTTCTCTGTTGTGTATCATGATGTCAGATACATACACCCAGAAGACGATATATAAGGTTTGAGAAACTGGAGGTGCTCTTTATAGGAGGTGGGTTGTGTGTCACTAGGACATTTCTTTAGATCTGCTCCCTCCCTCTCCCGGCATGGGATGAAAACTCTAGTCAACTACTTTGCTATCTCTGGAACTGCTAACAGCTGACTATTTTCTGTGTTTAACTCAGCTTTCTCTGCTCACTCATTTCTCTACCTTGTGTTAGCACCAGTGGCTTAGGATTTCTGATCACCTGGAAATGGTGCTGGATTTTATGGTCTTTCCAGGGTGGTCAAATCTTCCAGTACTTGCAGGATCATTTCACCTCACTCAAGTAATAGAAGTTCAAGGTCATTTCCTGTTTCTTTTTTCTCCTTCCTCATATTCATTCAAAGTCATGAGGTCACTTTGTTTAAACTCAAATTACCTACTAGCCAGTCAAGCTTGTGGTGGCTGAATTAATTCCTAACCTTTCCATATTATCTCATCTTGTCACATACTGCATAGATGCACCTACACGCGTATACATACGCATATATTTACCTATGGTCAACCCACAACTATACACATATTTACACACACACACATGCATACACATACATCTAACTTTGTACTAACATGCTAAAAGTCCATAGTATCACAGAAAGTTCAAAGTTTCCATGTCAAACAATGAACTTGCATATTGTCTGGATTTTCCAAATTAATTCTAAAAACCTTTGGTAATGCAAAGTTACTTATACAGAAAAAGTGTATTTTTTATGGTTAGGGGTAAGATGCTAGCGCTCCCTGCTCCACCTAACATATCTAGTTTCATGGCAGATCCATTCAAGTTGTGACAGAGAGAACTCTCCCCAGATTGGTTGATTAATTAACAATTCTAAGGAAATAATTAAGGAAAATTCATTTTTTTTTCTTCCTCTCTTCTTCTTATTTTATTTCCTATCCTATTTTATTTATCTATTTATCAAACTTTCGACCGATGTCCTGCGGTTCTTTGAAAGTGAATCTTGCGATAATATAAAAGAGAACAAGTAATAAAGTTTGTACGAACTAAGGGGTGAACTGGAGTTCATACTGGACATGAATTAAAAAGAAAAACTTAAGTGGATCTTATGGTGGAGATGGTGATAGAGTCCATATGGTTTGGAAAAGTGAAGGAAGATATAGCCAAGTTAAGTGGATCTTATGGTGGAAATAGTAATAAAGTCTGCGTGGTCGAAGCAAGAATAAGATGTGGCTAGATATTGAGATGAGGTAAGTGGATTTATCCCATCTTAAGTATTGACTGTCTGCTTGGGATCAGTAGGGGGTATCGAAGTTAAAATCATAAGTATATCTTCAAACGCAGTGTTGGCCATGTGTGGAAAATGTTGGTCAACTTGGCAATTTACATATCATTATGCATAGGCGTGCCAAGGGATCATCGAAACTCCACCCCCAATTTATATAAACAAGGCACGATGCCGATAGAGCAGTTCAGATCAAGTCGAGGTTGACGGAAGAACAGAGACAGGGAAGGGCTCAGTGCAGCACCCATCTTAGAACTTCGACTCCAGACCAAGTTTAGTTTAGAACCGAAAGTCCAAAGTAAAAGCAGAGACAAACGATTATTTTTTTTTTGCTAAGAAACCCAAGGGCAATATTTGCCTCCCTTACACCTGTCCATCACTTCTCATCCCTTAACTCTGTTCAAAACAGGGCCCTAGATTTTAAGACAACAATGTTTCTTAAAATCCAAATGTTTTCAAAATTATCTATCAAGATTATGATTTGCCTTATTGGGTTTTTACTAAGAGACAATATGATAAACAATAACATATCTATTTCATGATGAAATTACTCCTCTAACAGTCATTTGAATTTTAACATTTGTGATCCCATGACCAAAGTTAGTGGGATCTTGCATGTGTATTTATTGGTTTTTCTGATGTTGGAGGTCCAGCCCTGGCCAATGCATTTAGCTTAGCTGAAGAGTTTTCACTGAACTCAAATCCCTCGACTTTCCTTGTTAATCTGAGATAACTGCCACCATTTGCCATGTTATGAATTTTTTATCCAAATAGCGGTGTTTTAGTTACCTCAGACCATTTCCACTGTGGGAGTTGATCTAGATTTGGCTGGAATCCATGCCGAACTAGAATCGCTATCTGTGGAGAAAACAGTTCCTGTCATGGTTCACAAAAAGAAAGAAAACAATGCTTTTGAATATTGTATAATACAATTTTCTCAAAGCTATTGTTTTTATCTTGCTGTATATGTATTTACAGAAATGTGTAGAATACAAAAAGAAGGAAAAAGGTCATATGAAACTTATTCATTGATTTGCGAATGTGACAGATCAAACTGAAGATGCAAGGGAGGCGACTATCGTTTCTCGGTTATCTTGATAAAAATATTTGTTTGTCTTGGCTTTTGTTTTGAACTCACAGTTCTGGACTAATCTTGACTTCACCCGCAACTCTGGGACTATCCTCAATTTCTAATTCCACTCTCTCTATCCCTCATCTTTCATCTTCATTGATCTGATCTCTACTGATCTATAGGCGCTGCGCACTGCTTATATAAATTGGGGGCGGGGGTCTTGACGATTTTTGGGCACGCCCATGAATAATGATATGTAAATTGCCAGGCTAACCAAATTTTTCAGATTCTACAGGTGGTCATTGTTTTTAAGAGGTACTAAAAAATGAATCTCGGTCGCCCCACTGGTTCCTCCAGCCAAGTGACACTTGAACTGGGAAAAATCCATTTATGCTGTCTCTCGTCCCTGATTTGAACTTTTTCCCATCTCGGCCACACAGATTTCATTACCTCTTTTATCGCAAGATCCACTCAATGAATCTATCCCTCAATCTCAGGACGTCGATCAAAGAAAAAAAAATAAAAATAAGATAGGAAATAATTTGATAAGAAAAAAAAAAAATATAGGAATTTTCTCTTCTTATTCCCTGTATTAACAAAAAAAAAACAACTTATTTCCAAATCCACCCTTTCGTCCATTTAATTAACAAATTCATTCTAATCCCTTAGAATCGTTAATTAATCAATTAATCTGGTGGGGGGGGGGTTCTCTCTTTCAAATTTTTATTGCAATGATTTTTTATATTTGATTGTTGAGAATTATGTGTGACTTATGAACAAACACTTAGAATATTATGTTTAATCTACATCATTATAACGTTTGATATCCTTTTTTGGGTACCTGCCATATACCAATGATTCTGATGATTAGGGCTGACCTATATTACCCCTTACCCTCTCCAAATGGAGGGGGTTGGGGAATAAAACCCTAACACCGGCTCTGACAATGATATTTGATAAGATCATTTATGTTGTTATTATTATTATCATATTCCTGTTTATTTCAGATTCCAAATGTCGTGATTGTTTCAATATCAAGAAAGATGATTGTGAATATTGTGAAAACTGTTTGAGGTTAAAAATCATAGAAACCCAGTTTCATCCTTGTTAGTAAATTTTTTTAATTTTTTATATATGACATACCAGTTTTTATATATTATATATTAACTTTTAGAGATTAAATATCAGTTTTTATATATTAAATATCAGTTTTTTAAATACATATTTACCCAACTCATCCACACAAGCAGGGTGTAACATAAGATCAATTCTTTTTCAAACAGAATTTACTAGGTTTAAATTCAGAGTTTTCCTTCTAGACTGGTTATCATATACCAAGAGTAAAGAGCCCAGTTTGCCCTATTATCAGTTTTAATATAACTGTAAGAAGTATTTGTATCTATTTGACCATTGATAGTTTGGTTTCTCTATTTAATGGCATATCAACATTCAGGGGTGATTTAATACCAAGCCATTCTTGTAGAACACCAATTGTACTATGTAACCCATAGCTGAGGAAATAAGGGGGTTCATGCCTTTCCCAAGGGTATTAGTCTGAAAGTAAACATAATAGTGCGACTAGAGTTTGAGCTTGCTTACTTTAAGGCTGCAGTCCAGCACTTTAGCCATTACACCATGGGGACTTTATTTCTTTGACCACTGAGTCTTCATGTCTAAACTAGGTGCACTAAGGGTAAGAATGATACTGCATTATGTCTTTAAGTGAGGAGGATCTGATTTCTTTTGTTGTATTCTCATCTACATGTTCATGCAGCATCATAACGACACAATAATAAAGACGCAGTGACAATGACAGATGCAGGAATAAATGATGCAGGAAGACTTCTTTAACAATATTTTACCTCTCACTTTATTGTAAGGGTTCAAAAGGGTTGTTCAAGGTTTGCATGTGAGAGGGAGCTGGAGACCGAACATAAACTGTAATATTTTGACCCCACTGTTATGACCATCACGTTGTGTCTTTCTTGTTCTCTAGGGCTGCTCAACTGGTGGCCTAGGGCTCACTCTGCTGGATGCTGGCTTTCTTTACTGCATCTTATCAGCATCTTCTCTGGACCCCGAACTCCATCGGGGTTCCCGAGGGCCCTTCGGTCGGGTGTGGCTTTCCTTACCACATCTCGTCTCCAACTCAACTGCCTGCAACTCAACTGGCCGCAACTGTCCCTGCCACTGCCAACTGCTTCTTGGACTCGAACTCAACTGAGTTAAATAATAATTCAACGCCCACACGATCGCCCACTGGATCTTTGAAATCGAATGTTTAATCGTCATCAAGCGGAAATAACTGTCATGCAGTTCAGAGGTCACTCTCTTCCGGTGCATCAGTCTGTATTTGCACAGTTGGACCTTCACCCTGTCCCATATTATAAGCCTTAATCTGCCTACGCGATCTCTTTCGATTACTGGCCATTGAAATGTGTCACTTCCTTCCGGTGCATCACCTTGAATGGTATTTTTGGCCGGGTCAAAACATAACACTTTTATATTTATGATATTCCTGCCAGGAACCCAACACCATGCAGACAATCATAAATTTTAAAGAAAAAACTTTTAACTTGCCAATAATAGAATGTATATTTTATTATTATGATAATATTTGACTAGCAGTAAGTTCGCTAAACATTGTTTAATAGAAGTGCTGAGTAACATACCATTGTCATCTTTTGATGGTTGCACTATTGGGATAACAATGTTTATATTTTAAAACTCAAAGCAAGAATATTAACTTTGAGTTGGATTGTCACAAAAACCCAGTGACATGACAAAAAAGGTTGCTGAAAATACAGACTGCATTACCTATAAATAATTACACACCTGTCAATTTTTATAAAACATTAATTGTAGCTACCGCCCCAAATGTGCCATAGTTTAGACATGTATCCTTTGTCCCTTCCTGTTAGATTAACGTGGACAAGGTAAAGGAAACAATTATATAAGGACCCATATCTGTTAAAAATTCCAGAATGCAGGCTAGGACCAGTTGTAAGATTTGGAGGGAATTTTGTTTTTTAAGAATTGGACCTTAGTAGTTCTTTGATGCTAATTATGGTGTACAAGTAAATTTATTTTTCCAACTTTTCTGTGAAATTTCTGTATTTTATGAGACCCCTTATTGAAAGAATATTAACTATTAATTGTTGTTTAAACCCTTTTTATTTTACTATTTCATGGTGTCTTGAATTGAAACAGAATATAACTAGCGTTCAATCAAATATCAGTCAAGACTTGTGTTTTAATTTTCAACCAGAAAAAAGCATCAAAGAGCTGCAATATTAATTTTCTTCTAAACAAAAGATACCAGAATTTTATTTTTTCTAGTGGAACATTATATAATCAAAATGGATATTATAAAGTATTATTTATTACCAAATTCTCTGTTAAAAAACCATTAGCCAATTTTAAAATCAATTCACAGATTGATCAACATATAAAAATCTAATCAACCAAATCTTGGAAAAGATTTTGCAGTGGATTAAGGTAAAGTCTGTGGACAAATCAATGGAAAAACACAAAAGCAGCCATTATATTAAAAAGAAAAAAATTGTCTTGCAATTTGACATCAAGCAGTTTTACTTGTCTATTATGGAAAATCTTCTTGACAAAGTGTTGGATTTGGTTAAATAGTTTTTCAAAATTAAAGATGAAATGATAAAAATCATTAAACATTGCCAAAAGTCAATTTTATGTAAAAGATATATGGTAACTAGTGTATTCAACCCTCTGTATTATAGAATCTTAAAAGAAATTCAGTAACATTATTTTTTATTAAGTTGATTGACAAACATTTCTCTAAATCTGCACAAATTATCTAATTAAATCAATTTAAAAATAAATTGTATAAACTCTATCCAGAAAATCATTTTTGAACATAACACAAAAATCTTAAATAAGCAAACTATCAATCCAAATATAAGGTACAATTGTAAAGATGATGATAGATGGCAAAAATTGATGGAGGGAGGGGAATGATAATGAAATGGTCTATAATGGAGCCTCAGAATTAGAATGAAAAAATGATTTTAGAACTACAAAGCAAACTTTGTAAATCAAAAATATTGCAATAACACCAAGACTGATAAGATATGAATGGGAAAATGAAAGAGAATACAGAAAAGTCATCAATCATCAAATGGCATTTAATAAGACAATAAGCACCAGCTAATAAAAAAGGTGAAAAAGTATTGTATCCTATGTCTTAAAGAAAAGCTATGTGTCTTAGAATGTTTGGATACCAGAAATTACCCAAAGAACTAACCTAGTTTCAAAATATCACCACTTGAAATTTTTGTTGTAGACTAATTTGCATAAATCAGTGCAAATGTAGAATACCTCCCCCTCCCATTCTTGGGCAGACAAGGATAAAGAAAGAAAGGAGAAGAAAAGAAATAATAATTATATCATTTGTTCACATACTTCCTCTCTCCCCTCCTCCCTTAGATATACCCATACAAGTTGGAGTAATAAATATTGAATGATTATCTGGGCTTAATGTATGCGAAAAATGTGGACCTTCTATATTTTAAAATAATAAATAGCAGTTTAAAATATAAATGAATTCTTTAAAATAAAATGAAAAAAGTGTAATATTTAAACATTGATATATAAAGAGATTTCATAAAGAAATAAGTTTTTTTTTGTCTCTTCTAGCTAGAAATGAGGTAGGGAAGTCTCCATAATAGCCTAAGCACCAATGTATTAACACCATCTGAAGAAGGTCATAATGACCAGAAATAAATTCATTATGTAAACACTTTTTTTGTCAAATTTATAAAGATTATATATATATATATATATATATATATATATATATATATATATATATATATATATATATATAAATTTGCTATATTTAAAAAAAAAAAGAAAAAAAGAGTGCTCAATTTTGGTGATAAAGCATAGACACAATCATTGGTGACTGACAGTTTCTCATCTATCTGGCTTCCCTTTATATACTGCTTTGTGTAGCATGATGGGAAAGGTGATCTAGTGATTGCATAATCAAGTAACTGGTAGTCACCAAGCACTGTTGACTTTGTGTTTTCACTATCCTGACTTATACATATATATGCTTGTGAAGACTGGGGTGGATAGAGACAGGAGAGTCCGTTGGATGCTCAGCCCCAAAGTACTGTCAACAGATGTTGGACAGGTGGAGACAGAAAAGTTAGTGAGAGAGAGAGATACGATGATAGAAAAACGAACTCCAAAAATTCGCCTTCATCGTACAATGTCTCCTAAATTCAAAATATCATTTCATACTATCATTACTAATTATCTGTAACTCTTTCCTTTTTCCACTTTTGAATTTATTGGCTGTTTAAATTCTATTCAAATGTCTGATTTTTTTTTTTTTTCTTTTTTTGTTCCTTTCAGGTAAAATTTCTGATAACGTTTGGAGATTTGCAAAATTAAGATATCCTGCATTCCAGATTATTACGTTTTACAGTGAAGTTTCCATTTTCTTTCCATATTCACAAGTTTTATTATTGCTCATGAGTTCCTTTGGAGACCACCCTTTTCGACCAAGTATGTTTGTCAGCGTATGTACCACTATTATTATTATTATTATTATTATTATTATTATTATTATAAGTAGTAGTATTAAAATCAGTCGTTGAAACTGCTTTGATGATAAATATTAAATAGATGTTTTGGGTGAGTGTAAACATTCTCAAAAAATATCCCAGTGCTTTTTCTATTAAAATCTTTCCTGCTAATCCACATGAAAAATATAATGAAATAGGCCTAAAATTTTCTAAATTTGTAAATTAAAGAATAAATTATAATAACTAAAAAAAATTGTTTTTAAATATTAGAGCGAGTCAAAAGTTTTGTATTAGTTTGTAAATACTAATTTGTGGCATGTATATCATGTTACTAAAGTAGTTTAAGACATGGTAGATTGTATGAAGGTAGTTTTTGTTAAAGGTGAAGACCTTGATCACAGTACAGTAAACGGATGGTATAAGAAATCTTACCTGGTTTGCAAGAACTTTGAAGACCTGATAAAGGTCAAGTAGGCCTAAAAGTGTGGATTCTGAGGCCATAGAGTCAAATTTGAGTATTAGGTGAGCTTGGCATCTCACAATCCAGTGCAGTTTATCACCTTCATGATCTTGGCAAAAACATCCAGAATTGACAAATTGTGCCTCACATTATCAAATGTTTGACTCACCCGAGTATATAATAGATGTGAATAAGATTTTGGTAGCAGTTTTGACTAATTCAACTAACTTTTTATTTTTTATTTTCAGGATGAGGCAGGCTATGTTCGTAATCTAATTTTTTATCTTGAATATGCTGATTATTCAACATTCTGGTACGATTTTCAACCTGGAAATTACATCTGTCTGAAGTGTCCAGTATTTCATCTATTTCTTGATGGCACTGAAGGTTTTCGTATTGAATCTCTCAGTAATGTAAGCATCATTAAAAAATTTTAAACCTGAAGACTGAGAGGCAGATAGAAATTAAATTCCAACTCTTCAAATCCAATTAACCAAAATAAACTAATTTTTGAATTTGAATAGAAATATATTCAATGTTGTTATGTAACCTTTTTTTTCCCCAGATTACATTGAAACTAATTAAGTGTTGTAATAAATTAATACTATAGATTCAAAATTGCTGTTTGTTTATTTATTTCAAGGGACATCAGAGGACAAGACTTAAAGATGTTTAGACCAGTAGGATCAGATAATCTTTAATTTAGTTTCACTTGGTGAATTTTGCAAATAGCTTTGAGGCCATTATAACATTTGAATGAAAAGGTTGAGCTGAAGTAAAAGAAACTGCTTTGTCCAGGAATTGAACTTGAGTTGCCAAGTCCATTTCCTTTGATAAAAACTGTTACACTATGCTCACCACCATTAAAAGACAGTGTCTTCTTACTTGAACCAAGAAGAATGCAAAAGATAAATATTTTTTATTCAACTCAGGATAGATAGTTATTTTTGGTTTCTTTGATTGCCTATAAACCCTTTGTGGCTTATTTAATGCCAAAGCCATTCTTAAAGAAGGATTAAAGTGGCACTATTTAACCCATAACTCTGAGGATAAAAGAGTTCATGCCTTTCCCAAAAGTATTAATCCAAATGTGAACATAGCAGTGTAACTTGCTTACTCTGAGGCAGCTGTTCAGCATGCTAACCATTACACCATGGGGACTTTCTTTATAGGAAATGTACTCAGTAACCTGCATTCATATCTTTTATTAGGCTGTTTACATTTCACATTGCTCTAATACCTTCCAGAAAAGTAGGCATCCAACTATTTTTCCTCCAGTTATGGGTAAATAGTAGAGCAGTCTGGGTTCTTTAACCTTGGTATGACAACTGGTCTAGGAGAAGGAAAACTTGGATTTACTCTGCTTAAAAACTAACCTTGTGTCACATCCTGCTTGTGGCAGAGGGGTTAGGTGAATTCATTCACCGTAGAGAAAAGAACATGAATATAATTAAAAAATGTTGAAAGATAAATTGGGAGTAGACATATTCAATAGAGATATAAGACAGCTGGTAGGATAAAGTATATCTATCTGAATTTAATTACTCAACAATTTCTGTAAATTATATAAGAATAAAATAAAGAATAATAGTTGCAACCATTAATTGGCTGTTGTCAATGTGATAGACAGAAATATCTAGTATATATGTTATATACCCTATTGGTGAACATTAATGGGTATGTCCCATTCCTCATAAATATGTTGGACACTATTGTGAGGGTGAGTTAAATAGTACCACTACAGTTCTGCAAGGATGGATTTGGCATTAAATAACCCACAAAGTTTAATATGCCATCAAACAAAGAAACCAAGCTAAGATGACACTGAATCAAAAAACTGATGAAAAGCGACCTCGGAATCTCTAAGAACTCCAGAGGTATAACACGGCTATTGCTGCTATTGTTTATAATGCTTTGCATCTAAATTGTATTTGACTTGAAGTTAAGAAAATTCTTTGGAAAAATCAAAATAGCTTTCAGTAAAATTGATCTGGAACTGCACAGATTCTTGCAATATGTTGAATCATTGAAGGAGTAATGTGCAAAAAATCTTGAGACAACATTGTAGATTTCTCTAAAGCATTTAATTCCATACATGGAGGAAAAATAGAGCAAATACTACTAGCTTATGGTCTCCTTAAAGAAACTGTTCCCACTATATGGATGCTGATATAATGATGCTCTACAAAAACACAAAGCAATGGTTTGCTCACTCAATGACACTGTCACTGGAACCCTGCAAGGAAATACATTAGCACCATATCTATTTATAATCTGCTTAGATTATGTACTATAAAGGTCAATATGTCTAATGAAAGAAAATGTCCTCTCACTAAAAAGGCCTGAAAAAGATGTTATCTCACAGAAACTATCTTGAATACCTATTACACAGATGATCTAGCACTTCTTGCAAATACACCTGCCCAAGCTGAATCCCTGTTACATAACCTGGAACAGGCAGCATAAGGCATTGGTCTCTGCATGAACTCAGATAAAACAGAATTCATGTGTTTTAAACAAGATAGAACCATCACCACATTAAACTACAAGTCTCTAAAATTATTAGATTATTTCACATTCCTTGGCAGCAATATCTCATCTACAGAAAGGCATGGACTGCTATCAGCAGATTATTGACCTTATGGAAATTTAATCTCACTGAGAGAATAAAACAATTCTTCCAAGATGAAGTAATGTCAGTACTATTGTATGGCTGTACCACTTGGACTTCAACAAAGCACTTTGATAAAAGCTAGATGCTTGCTGCATGCCATTTTGAACAAATCCTGGAAGCAGCACTCTACAAAATAGCAACTGTACCGCCACTTGCTTCCCATCTCACAAACCATCCAGGTAAGACGTATAAGACATGCTGGGTACTATTGGAGAAGCAATGACAAATTTATAAGCCAAGTCCTCCTGTGGATTCCCAAACATGGACATACCAGTGTTGAATAACCATCAAAGACCTATATTCATTAACTGTGCAGACACTGGGTGTCGTTAAGAGGACTTACCAAGAGCAATAGCCAATAGAGACTTAGTGAGAGAGAGTCTAGGGAGTCCGTGCTATCAGTATGACTTGATGAAACAATTTTATTCTTTTAAGAAATGTATTGTGTATACCTGCCCCCACAAAAAAAAGCAAAGAGAATATCATTGTTCTAAACATCTTGTGACTTTTTGGGGGTGTATAGCTTAATGGTTATCATCTTAAGAAATGAACTCAGTGACCCAGTCATGTTGTATACAATACATATACATGTGGACTCTTTCGTTTTGGATATGAACGGGTTTATTAATTTCTTGCTTCAGTCCATGGCGACACGAAGAGAGAGACACAATTCTTAAAAGTCTATGCTAACCATACTATGCTGACCCCACCCTAACATGTGGCGCATCCTGTGATGTTTAAGATCTCAATTCATCTCTGTCGGTTGAGATCCGAAAAACTCAACCGCATGCCTCAATAGTAGAAAATCCAACTCACACTTCAATAGTCGAATCTCAAATAACGTCCTTTCAAAATCCTCAAATTCTCAGGACCATCTCTTCTAAGCATGATGTCATCCACACTTCAGCCCCATTTCCTGTCTGGGGGTTTATTATGACATATGGTGATTGTCATATCCTTTGCGCGCGAGTGTAAAACTGTGACAAATGACTATGTACCTGAACTAAGAGATTCGAATAGTTCAAAGCCCAACCAAACTGAATGATAAAATATAATTAATGGAAAATGATTAATATAAAAAAAATCATTCCTTAATTATATAAGTCATAGACAAGGGTATTTGTGTTTCACTTTTGTGCTAATATCCTTGTGAAAGGCAAGAATATATTTCTTTTTCTCCTGGCTATGAATAAATAGTTAGGTAGACTGGGTTCTTTAACTTTAGTAAGGCAACTAGTCTAGGAGAAGGAAAACTCTAAATTCAAACCAGCTGTACTCTGCTTAATAAATTGACCTTGTGTTGCATCTTATTTGTAATGGAGGGGTTGGTTTTAACACATACTTCTTGCTGTTTCAAACAAGAACTACTTACAAAAGAATATCATTTTATGTTTAATCTTTAGTAAACTCTCCATACGTCAATCTTATGTATAGGTTGACCTTTTATTTATGGTAATGAAAAAAATTTATGTAAGGAATAAATTTTTGAAGCCATGTTACTTATAGACCTTCCAATTTTTTTTGAGTATCATACACACTCATGTACACTGTACCATACACACTTGCGTATCTATTGATCTCATCTACCCTTGCTTTTTGTCTTCTAACATTTCACCCATTCAAAAATATCACTCAAACATAACCAATCAAAGTCAATTTTTACCTAAAATTAGATGAACTGATATCCAAGTATATTTATCAGTCTAACAGATAATTAAAATACAATAACTTGTATGATATATAATTCCTATTTATTTCACCTTGCTTTATGGCAGATGCAGTTGTATATTTCTCACCAATTTCAATAGTTAGGGTTCAATGCAGATAAAAGTAAGACAACTCTATCTTCCTTGTTCTCCATTTCTTATTTTCTTGCCAAACTAAATTACTGACCTGTCAATGGGGCTTAGAATATGCAGATTGTGTATCCCCTGCTGAGGAATGTCCTGATGTGTGACATTAAACTGCATCTGATGGTGAGGTTCTGGAGTTCTGGGTAGTGTCAATTACCTCTTCATCACCATTACTCTTATAGACATGAGAAAATTATTTGTATTCAATGGGACACATATAATATCCCAATAAACAAAACAAAAACTCTTAAACACAAAATGGTAATGTGAATGTACAAATGAACAAGAACCTTCAGGCCTAAAATTACTCGAGATGGGTGGATATTCTTTTAAAATCAATCTATCAATCATATATATATATATATATATATATATATATATATAGAGAGAGAGAGAGAGAGAGTGATCTTCATTGTCTTCTTTCATTGAGGCATACGTATATTTATATTTCTTTTATCTTGTACCAAGTTATTTCATAAACAGCAAATGCATCGACAGATCTGTCTTTGCATTAAACAAGGCAAAATGAATTGAAAGTCTTTTTTTAATGTTTACAATATATATATATATATATATATATATATATATATATAGTAGATAGAAAATTATTCCTTTCAATAGCAAGAGGAAAGATTTTACTGGGCAAAATATGGTAATATTATCTGAATTGAGAGTTATTTCACCTGTTTATTGATTGGTTAAATATTTTGATTTTTTAAATTGGTTTGAAAAAATGAATATAATTTCTGATTCTATATAAGTTGTCGTCCATATTTTACACAGGTTTGTGCTTGAAGTTAAAATACCATAAAGATGTCTACTCTATCTTTGACCATAGTTTCAGTCACCAAACTGACATAAAAATTTTATTTGTACTTTATATATATCTGTGATTTCTTCAAAAGTTTAAATGGGGTATAATTATGATTGCACGTATTTTTTTCTTTTTTTTTTTTTTCTAAAAGCTCCACACATCTTGATTAAGTCTTTTGTGTGATCTTTTGAAATTATTGAAAATGATAAGAAAACGGATGTCACTGAAATCTTGTTAAGTAATTGTTAAGGAACTATTAAAAATAAGCGCCAATAAAGTAAGAAAATCCCAAGTGTCACCGGAGTTCAAGGGAGGTAACTCAAAGGAAAAGATATCTTTTTTTCTCTCCCTTGACTTCATTGTAACTTGAGAAGTTTTTTTTAGGCTAAAAATAAATTAATGCTAATCTCTCAAAGTAAGCTGCTCGTAAAATCCTCCACAAATTTTACGTTTCTTAGTTCTGTTGCTACAACTGTTTGCTCTTTATGTTGTGTAGATATGAAATTAGTTATTAAAAAAATGTTATTGTAAATGTGAAACATTTGCAACTTGGTTAAGAACAAAGGAATTACTAGGGCGAGTCCAAAGTTTTGCAATATTTTGTTAATGTCAAACCCAATATGGTTGCTCTGGATGCTTTTGTGAAGGTTGTGAAAGTGATGAACCATACTGGACTGTGAAATGCCGAGCTTGCCTGATACTCGCAGATTGCTACTCACTGGATTTACCTCTGTGCCTCAGAATCCATGGTTTTGGGTCAACCTGACTTTGATTGTCTTGATTCTTGCAACCTGAGCAACATTTCTTGAACCATTTGGTTACCATATTGTGATCAACCGCACCTTCACCTTTTGCAACAAACATTTTTCATTGCTTCCGTGACGTTATGATCCAGTTCAAACTTGTAAAATATAAGTTCCCATTTGGGACTTAAGAAAAAGCTTGATGTGATCGACATAAGCATGCTGTATACTATTTTGAACAAATCCTGGAAGCAGTACTCTACAAAACAGCAGTTTTATGGCCATTTACTTTTTATCTTGCAAATCCTCCAAGATGAACAAGACATGCTTGACACTAGGAAAAGCAGGAAAAAATTCATCCATGATGTTTTCCTATGGACTCCTACACATGAACATACCAATGTTGGTTGACCAGCAAAAACTTATATTCGTCAGCTCTGTGTAGACACTGGATGCAATCTAGAGGACTTGCAAGGTGTGATGGCTGATAGGGATGTATGGCAAGAGCGAGTCACAGGAATCTATGCTGTCGGTATGCCTTGATGATCATCATGATATTAGTTAACTTGTACTTTTCTTTTTAAATAACTACCATAAAAACAAAATAAAAAATCTAATTGTTGTTTGAAAATTTTTTCCATTCAGAATCAAACAGAAAAAAAAATGGTAGCTTCAAAAATTAAATCTTTGATTTCAATTTTTTTTTTCAAATAAAAATAGAAATAAAATAATCATAGAAAAAATAGGAAATTATGTTTGTCCTTTTTAAAAATTATAATCATTTAAAAAATTCACTAATTTTAAAATTTGACTCTTAGAAAAAATTTGAATTATTATTAGTGGTCTACACTAATAAATATTTTCTGACCAATCAGAAACCATTATGCAATTTTTTTAGTTAATTTGGGCTACTTTGACAGTATATAAGGGCCTGAATTGACCCAGCAGGCAGAGAGAAAATGATTTTGACTGCAGCAACTCCAAGAAAGATGTGGCTACAAGTACATTCTGCAATAACAACTATGTTATGCAATAACTTTTAACTAACATATGTGATGACAGCTAACTCAAATCTCTGTATATCAATTAAGTATAAAATTATTATTTTTTATTTCAAACGTGTGTCATCTCCATTGTTGCATTACTTCTCACTCTTTTATGGTTAGCGCTAGTGATGGTGCCCGAAGATGGCAACATTAGTACAAGACCTATTCTAAATCACTGATACTATTTTTCCTTCAACAGACTTCAGCCAAAATTGATTATAAGAATTATTTTTGCTTTGATTGAATGATACATAAAAAAGAAAGTTTTTCTTATTCAATAGCTGGAATATCTCCTTATTAAGCCTTTGTTAGTTGCATTATGTGCATCCATACAAGATAATGAATTACTTAAGATGATTTCAAAGGTTTTAATTGCAACTCTTACATTGTGGTCTTTTTGGTTTTGAACTTTAAAATAGCCAGCATGTGATACGATGGTTATGGTCTTAGGAAATGGACATGGCAACTCAAGATCAAATCCTGAATGTGACTGTGTTTTACTCTGTGAGAAGGCATGAATCATCTGTTCTTCTCCATTACAATTACAGGTAAATAATAGGGTAGACTGATTACTTTAAATTGGGTAAGGTAACCAGTCTAGGAGAAAGAAAAACTCTGAATTGCACCAGCTTTATTTTGCTTAGAAATTGACCATGTCTTGCATCCTGCTCATGGTGGAAGGGTTCAGTCAAAAGATGCAGAATAACTAGCTCTTTTTTAAAAAGATTTTTTAGCTGGTCTAGAACACATCATCAGTGAAATAGATAGCTAGAACATTTAAGATTGAGAATTTTTTCAGTACAAACATATTTTCTTCCAATAGGATATCACATTTTGATGTAAACTGATTGAATGAGGAGAAAAGTTCTTGTATATATTGAGGGAACTACATCTTCCAAATTGGTGAGTAGAAATTATTAATTTAAAAATTCATCAAATCAGAAAGTGAGATTAAATTTAAAATCTGGCATCTGTTAAATTTTGGTACACAACACTAAATCAAGTTGCTAGAAGCTGATTTTGAAATATATGACTGCTGCTGATATTGTTAGAAAGTAGTACAAACCAGGTCACATGACAAGTCAATCAATTAAAGTGCCAATCACAATTGAGTATTTTTTCTTTATCTTGAACCCCTAGGAATCTGGCTGTGAGAAAGTGAGTAAGAGTTCCGTGGAAATAGTGAAATTAAAAGTTTATTACAGCATGTAGACTATTGTTATAATATGTGCACAGCAATGCAGGGAGGAGACGAATTAAGAATTATAAGGAGTAAAGAAATGAAAGACAAACAATAAAAGTTAAAAACAAAAAGAAGATATGTTCATGAATGTAATAAAAAAAGGTAATACAGATACAAGAAAGTCTGTTTGAGGGTTTTGCTTGTATTGTGGTTGTACTTGTCTGGATGGACATTAGTTGAAAGAAAGATAGATTTGATTCTTAGAGCTTCAGCTGAGCATGTGTGGTGCAGAGTGGAAGTAGTCATAAGTTGATGGGCAGTAGTTTTCCTTCTTGCTTCATGGATGACATGGACTAGCATTTTTTTCTTGGGCTTGCTGCAGATAGAAACTGGTATAGGATAACAACCAAAAGGTTGATATATGGCACTGGTGAGGTGGATAATGGGATAAGGTCTCTTGCATTGCATGTTAGAAAAGAGGATATGTCTGTGAGTGTTTTTTGCTGCATCTATTTGTGGATAACAGCTGAGAGATTGATATATGACATTAGGTCTTGTGCTGCACATGAGAAGAGAAGATATGGTTGTGAGGGCCCAAGTTGTGTGGATTTGCAGTCAGTAAGATGCCTATGGAGTTGCTGGATTTACTTGGGCAGTCAGGACTTGTGTGAATGAGTCACAATCTGAGAATGAGTCACAAAGTTGATAATGGCTGTGTCCAGGAATTGCTGGCTGCTTCGATAAGTGTTTGTTAATCTATTAGTGCAATTAGCTGGATTGTGCAATAGAGAAAGGTGCATCTTGTTGCTAGGTCAACATGTGCATTATAGTTAGGAATTAGATGCATGCAAACTAGCTGGCTGTTAAGAGTTAAGAGAACGAACCATCCAATACATATATATGCCTCAGAATTCCTTCTTGCGTTGCCTTCCCATTGGCCAAAGAGGATCACATGGTCTGCCTCCACATTGTGTCTGTAGCTGGTGTTCAATGTAGATGTGTAATGTACAATTTTTTGACTCAGACAAAAAGTCATGAATCATAGCAAAATTTGACATAGAATATAACTCAACATTATTTCTTTACCTATAGAGCTTTTGTGCTGATACAATAAGCAGTCAATGGCATAAACTTCATATGTCTATTTACCTGACAATTATTGCTATATTCAGTCTCATAGATATGCACACACATTAGAAATGTATCACAGAAACAGTAATAATAAACAAACTTTCAACTTTCTTCAAATTTTAACATTGTCGAAATGAATAAGAATTTTATTGCAATTATTTTCTTATTTATTCATGTTTGTTATAAAAGTTAGCTAAATATATGTCATTTGAAGTTATCTTTTTTTTCAACATTATGACTTAATTTTAAATGTAACTGAAAATCATGAAACTAGAATACCAGGAAAATCAGCCGACAACAATGTCTACAAAATTAGTCTTTTTTCTGATATTTGTGGTAAATCTTTCATTAGGAGCAGAAACATTATTATCAGTCATAACTTTAATTAAAACTGTAACAAAAATTGTCTAAGGATCTTGAGATTTGAATAACATCAACATTATTTTGTTACAATCAGTCTTGTACCAGTAAATTCTATAATATACTAGTGTTATATTGATGAATAGTTAGTTCAGATTCAATTGTTATACTTTCAGAGAAAGTAAAATGATATGTACTGTTAAGCACAATTAATTGAACTCATAACCTCCATGTTAAGACTGATGTCATTTTCAATTTTAAAGTTTAATTTTTTAAAGTTAGATTTATCATCCCTCTCAATTAGAATGGCTCAGCCAAAGGAGAGATATGAATACCAAGGCAATTTCTTTCAAAAGACTACTTAACCCACCAAGGGGACATTATACCAGTCCTTGCAGGATACTTACCTGGCCTTTTGGCTGGGCCGTCTGGCATTCATGTCGGATGGGGTATCGAAACCAATGGCAGATTCGAGGCCGAAAAGCCCCCAACTTCGGTTGGGCCACCCTCGGGTGGGCAAGCTGCTTTTCAAACCCACCTTAGTGCACTTAGTGGGTCAATGACTAGCAGGGTTCGAGTCTCAGCTCGTTCCCGACCTTCCCTTCCCCTTATCCCCACTTTAATTGGCCTTCGGGCTTTTGACCTTGTGTCAAGTCCTGTCTGGTGGGAGGCAGCGACAAATACATACTTCCCTGGCCTTTTGGCTGGGCTGTCTGGCATTCGTGTCGGATGGGGTATCGAAATCAATGGCAGATTCGAGACCGAAAGGCCCCCCACCAGCTTTGGCTGGGCCACCTTTGGGTGGGTGAGCTGCAACATTGACACCCTTGTCCCCTATGTATAGCACTACACCTTGCTGTCTAGTTTAAGCTATAACCCGCCATCAGTGCCTGGACCCAGATTTGGGTACAAGAAACAACTTGGCTCATTAGGCCCACATTGCACTGAGTGGGTCAATGAGCAGCACAGACCAGCAGGGTTCGAGCTTTGGCTCGTGCCAGACCTTCCCCTCCTCTAAATCCCTACTATAATTGACTTTCGGGTCATTGACCTTGTGTCAAGCCCTGTCCAGTGGGAGGCAGTGGCAAATACATACTTCACCCACCAAGGGCACCTCGGTTGGTGTAATGGTTAGCAAGCTAGACTTGCAAACCTACACGGGTGAGTTTGAGTCTCATTGGATGCTCCATTCATATGGCCTTGTGCCACATCTAAGCAAAACGCTAAGTAAATTACTACTCTACCCACCATGGAACCTTGAGTGGCGTAATGGTTAGCAAGCTAGACTAGCAAACCTTGACAAGTGAGTTCAAGTCTCATTAGGTGCTCCATTCATATGGCCTTGCACCATGTCTAACCAAAAGGCTTAGTTAATTACTACTACTTCACCTGCCGTGGGCACTTTGGGTGGTATAATGGTTAGCAGGCTGGACAAGTAAACCTTCATGAGTGAGTTCTAGACTCATTAGGTACCCCATTCATTCAGTCTTGTACCACATCTAAACAAAAAGCTTAGTAAATTACAAACTCTACCCATCATGGCCACCTCAAATGGTGTTATGGTTTGTAGGCTGGATAATCAAACCTTCATCATATTTACCAACCCCTCCACTCAGGCAGAATATGACACAAGGTCAATTTTAAGCAGAGTTTAACAGGTTTGAATTCAGAGTTTTCCTTCTCCTAGACTAGTTGCCTTACCAAGGCTAAAGAACCTAGTCTGCCCTACTATTTACCCATAGCTGGAGGGAGAATATTTGGATTCATACCTTTCCCAAGGGTATTAGTGCTATGCAATCAGTCTCATCCAGGATTTGAACTCGTTTCGCCGTGTCCATATCCTGCGATGATAACCATTACACCACGGGCACCTCCAAACCTTCATGATTGAGTTTGAATCTCATTGTGTACCCCATTTATTCAGCTTCATTACACATCTAAGCAAAAGACTTAGTAAATTACTATGACTCCACCTGCCGTAGGCACCTTGTGGGGTGTAATAGTCTGCAAGCTAGTACGAGCAAACCTTCACGAGTGAGTTTGAGCCTCATTGGTTATCCATTCATTCGGTCTTGAGCCACATCAAAGCAAAAATCTTTGTAAATTACTAGGGCACCTCTGGTGGTGTAATGGTTAGCGAGCTAGACCAACACAACTTCACAAGTGAGTTCACGTCTCATTGGGTGCCCCATTAATTCAGCCTAGTGCCACATTGAAGCAAAGAGCTTCATAAATTATTACTCCACCTGCCATGGGTACCTTGGATGGTGTAATGTTTAGCAAGTTAATACAAGCAAACTTTCATGAGTGAGTTTGTGTCTCACTGAGTGCCTCATTCATACGGCCTTGTCCTTGTACCACATCTGAGCAAAAAGCTAAGTAAATTACTACTCCACCCACCTTTGGGTGCCTTGGGAGGTGTAATGGCTAGCAAGCTAGACAAGCAAACCTTTATGAGTGATTTTGAGTCTCATTGGGTGCCCCATTCATTTAGCATTGAGCCACATCTAAGCAAAAAGCTTAGTGAATTACTACTCCACTTGCAGTAACTTCCAACTCCGTTTCATGGTGTCTGGAAGTATGAACCTGATTGATGCTGCCTGGCATTCATGTCTGGTGGTTATATTTATCCTAGGTGACTGTCCTCCCTAAGTTTTACTTGCTTTGCACATTTGGTATTATTGCTCAGTGTCTGAGGTGCTGTAGTGGATGGGGTATAGATATTTGGCTATTGGGATTTAATTTGGGGATATCTCTAAACTGGAATTACTTTTATATTAAACAGGGTTAGAGATATAGTCATCACTCACAGTTGTCCTCATACAATAGAATAAGTACTTATAAAAGTAGAAAAAGAACACAAACTAGAATAATACAAATTATTAGGCTTTTTGACAGACATGCAAAACAACAATATTAAACAGACAAAAAGCAGACAACAATAAAAGAATTTGTAGGTATATATATATATATATATATATATATATATATATATATATATATATATATATATATAAGTTTTATGTGAAACAATGGATTATGAATAGCAAGTTGACAATTAAATATTTTATGGACAGAAGTAAATGGTTTTCTTTTTGGTCTTCTTTTTATAAGAAATTTATATTTAGAAATTTTTTAAATGTGTTTGCTTTAGTAAATTTTTTACTCACAAAGTCCTGCAGTTGTTAATAATCTTGTGGATTTATATTTCCATCGTTCAGGGCTATTTTCCGTCAAAGTTCCTTCGTTGCTTGCTTATAGTTTCTTCCCAATTTACTTGTCCTGAGTCCTAAGTTCAACTAAGTTTTCTTTTGGGAAAAGGGGAATATCAAAGTTAGAAACAGGAAGTTAAGAGGGGTCATAAATCAAATTTCCTCCAGACACTAAGGGTGTTCTTTGGACTTACGGGTGATAATTTTGTTACATTCACTATCATATATTCAATGCTGTTAAAAATTAGTAGCTTTTTAGAGAACAAGTGACAACAAGTCTCTTTGTTCACACTTTATTATTATTATTATTCTCTTTGTTCACACTTTTATTATTATTCAATGTATATCTATATTCATTTCAAAACATTTTGAATTTGGGGTCCCATAGTGCCCTATCTGGGGAATGTCGACAGGGCCAAGTATTCCCTCTATAAAATGGCCCCGTGCCGCATTCTGGCTTGGTGGGAGGTCAAATACATACTGACTCCACCCGCCGTGACTTCCAACCCTGTTTTACAGTTTCTGGAGATATGAACTCAATTGAGACCGCCTGGTATATTTGCCATGTAGATGAGATCAACTGTTCCTTGGCCTCGGAAGGCCGTCCCTCCAGGCTATACCAGCTTGCAGGACTAAGTTTATAGCTTGGTGCTTGAGGCACTCCATTAGAGGAATGCCGATGGCGCCAAGAATGTTAGCCACTGCTTTGCATAAGATTTGAACTGCGCGAGGCCCCCACAATAAAATGGCCTAGTACCATATTCTGACATGGTGGAGTGTCAGATATATATTGACTCACCTGCTGTTTCCCGAAAAATTGGGTGTCACTCAGCTCCCCTCTCCCCCAAAAAACACACCTTTCAAGATTTCTACCTGTTATTGAGAAAGTCAAGCTGATATCAATTGAGAGGAAAAGGGAAAACAATGAAGTTAAAAGTTGTAATTAACAAAGCTTTTGTTTAGTTGTGACATAAAACCGTAAGTATGAAGCAACTGATTAAATCACGCAAAAAGAAACAGTCCATATTCAAGCAAATGTAACAATAATAAAGACTAAAACGTTTTTTTCTTATTCTTTTTTTTTTTACTGAATACTATATTTTCCATTTATTTTGTGAGTAGTTTTTGAGCCCAGATTAAATCAGAATTTCGAAAGCTTTTACGGTATGCATATTACAGAAAACGTAAATAAAAATGGATAATGTGTGCGATTCCCTAACTGCTAGGCATAAAATATCTCTAGATGGGTTGACATGACGTTAAAATCATTCAAGGTAAGCAAAGAGGTCCTTCCCATTCAGAAAGCTGTCATCACACTTGCTAGATTGATCATGCGGTGACGAACCCGGTTTCGTTCAAACCGGATGTTCATATGATCACGTGCACAACAACATCCGTTTTCTTTTTTAACTCGCGATAAAAACATGTCAGTGAAATAGCCGATCAAAGTTGGGGGGAGATTAAAAGCAATCCTCTTCTCCTCCTCGTTTCTCTGTCTCATAAAAATTATTTATCATCGATCGACCATTCGTCATCATGTCGAACCATCAGAATATTAATAATGATATTAATAATGCAAGTTACAGACGATTACAAGAAAAGTTCGTTAGTGGCACGAACGGTACGACTTTGTTGGAAGTATCGATTGTTATGTCTGTATTACCAGCCACAATCATCTTCAGAGATTGTCTTTATTTAGTCTCACCTTCTCTAGCCAATTCATCGTGAGTATTATAATATTGATAATAATAATAATAATACATCGTAGAAATTAAAAGGCTTTTTTAAAATCTGGTCTCTTATTGCGATAAACAATTATTAGAAACTTCAGGTAGAAAATCTAAAGAAAGAAAAGAAGTTAATCCATAATATAAAGAAAGCGAAAAAAGATTTTAAAATATGCAGAAGAGGAAAAAAAATTACTATTTTTTGAAAGTCTAAATTTTTTTTTTAACCCACACGAAGAACGGAAAAAAAACAAAAACGATTCTTTTAAATAATGTCAGTCTTATACTGTGAATGAAGTTTATTAGCAATGTTTGTTGTCTGCCTGGGTTGATTGGAAAACTACTCTAACATTTCTAGATGCCCTTTACGATCTTTCCCCTACGTGTTCCAAAGAAAGAAAAGGAAAATTAAAAAGAAAAACAATCACAGGAATTTCAACTGAGCTTGTTACATTTATTTTTGTTTCACTAGTAAAAATAGTATTAGGTGAGGCTCCAGTTCCGATGCCTTGAGGAATGTGGAGTATCCCTTGATTGGCATTACTCCCAAGTCCACTCTGACCCGAAGTGGTAGTGCCTGTTAGGGTGTCATCTATGGGTCAAATGGAAATATGTAATCATTGAAACCATTTAACTGTATGCAATTAAATGAACTCTGGCTCAATTTGAAAATAATGTTACCTATAAATTATTTGTTTACAAATCATAATTTATATATGTATAAACAGGATTTGGCATTGAATAACCTACAAGGGTTGATATGCCGTAAAATAAACTAACAAACCTAAAAATAATATTGATCCGTTTTAAACCGTTTGTTCATTATATTTTCAGACTTAATTACTGGTGATTTTTCGGAATATGTCGGTAATGGGAGGTTACTCTACCTGGTGAATTATAAAGTTTTTTTTTATTATTACATCATCCCTTGTAAAGTGATAGCGCTGGGAACTTTTGCACATACGCTTATGTAATTAACTAACAGGAATAAAACTCCTTTAATTTTCTCACCTATTCTTAAAAATCGCCTGTTTTTTCACCTTAAGATAAATCCACCCAAAAATAAAAAAAGCAAACAACAAACAAAAAACTAAAAAAAGACAAAACAAAAAATTGAAACAATTTTCAAAGTAAATAAAAACAAAAACAAACTTTCTTGTCATACTTGTATTGACATGTGATTCCTTTGCCATAAAACGTACTTGGTATAAAAACGTGTAGAGGAAAATATGGTTTTCCAAATATTCTATTCACTCTTTAAAATCAAAATTCAATTAATACTCAATGATTTGATTGTTTAGAGAGGAAAATACAAAACTTTTGACTTGAATCATTTATAGTAAATTGGTCATGTGACTTGACAAAGTGTCATTTAAATATTCTTGGAATAATGATAAAATTTACTTTCAGTTGCATTTTGAATAAAAATCAATGTTTTTCGTTTTTTTTTCTTTTTCAATTTTGAGAAGTAAGACTTAATGCTGTCTATAGTTTTGAAAGAAGTGAAGAAATCTGTTGCTGTGTTCCAAAACTAAAAAAGAAATCACTTGAATATTTGCATTGATTGAATTTTTAAACTCAAATATTACCAAAGAAAACTAAAACTAAAACTCATTTTAGAATCTTTGATACAAAAATTCCACAACAATGTCAAATTCTGTTGTGTGTTCAATACCTCTTATCCTCTGTTAAAATGAATGTAGATAAAAACAATTTTTTTTAGTCAGATGCACAAAAAAACTTTCACTCCTTCACTTAAAAAAAAAAAAAAGCAAAAAAAAAACAAAGAAAAACAAACTTGCCGGCTGTGTATGTACTTTTCCTCTTTTCAGGCAAATTCCATTTAAAATCTTTTTCTTTCGTGATAAAGTTATTTTCTTTGAAATAAAAAGAGATATTTTATATTACTGAATAATTTCAGTTATCATTTCAAATGTAGCTGTATTAATACACTTGTATTTACCAAGTTTATCTTTATCTGCAACTCTTTTCACAGAGTGTGCACAGATACTACAGTTGGATTCTTGGCAGAAATGTCAGTGAATGACTCTGTGATCCTTGGCAGAGCATACAGATACTACACTCTCTTCCTAGCATTCATGTTCTTGTGAAGGTAAAATTTGGGTTACTCATACCATGTGATCTCACATGCATATATTGCCCATTCTCTGTAACCTGTATGACTTTACCTTCTTATAGTGCAATGGAGAGGTGCTACTCTGAAGTTGGAACCTGCTGGATGTGACATAGTCAATTTATAAGTGAAGTAATGCTGGTTTGAATACAGAATATCTTTCTCCTAGACTGGCTGCCACACTAAGTTTAAAGAACCACGTCTTCCTTATTATTTGCCCATAGTTGGAGAGAGAACAAATGGATTCATTCCTTTCATAAGGGCATTAGTGTACAAGTGAAGCACAAACAGCCTCCTCCAGGATTTGAACTCTGGTTGCTGATTTCATTTCCTACTATAACCATCACACTAAATTGGTAGCTACACATTGATCTTAGTAGAGACCAATTGTTTGATCCTCAACAGAGTGCACAGATATTCCATTCTGATCGTAGAAATAAATGCTGATCTATATATATAAATAATCTTATCATTTTTGACAGGTACTATGTTAGTATAGAATTATTTTAAAGTTGTTTCTTGTAGTCCAGATGCCAAAATATTTTCTTATTCTCTTGAAGATTTAACTTTTTGGTTTTTACTAAGTTTGTACTAGAAAATAATGGTATGTTAATTTGGATTGATAGCAGAAAATAATGGTATGTTAATTTGGATAGATAATATGAAGAAGAACTGAGATAGTCCTTTAACTTTGTATTGTAATCTTTTGTCAGGGGTACCAGTACCACTTTAGCCACCAAAACTGTTGCATCAGCTCTGATTGGTGGCCGATGAGGACAGGGTATAGCGGGGTTTTTCACATGATGTATGATAAAATTTGTGATCTATCTGTCAATATCTGTATAAAAAAGGATTTGTGTTTCTAAATACTTGGGTTAGTCAAAAGTTTTGCAATATTTTGGGAGTATGTGCTAGTGAATGGTGCTTTGCCCAGACAGAGATATTTGGCACTGGTGTATCATGTGACTGAAGCAGTTCAAACCATGGAAGGTACCCACTGTGGTTGGTAGTGTCATGGTTGTTAGTGTGCTAACATGTTGTGCATTTCTTTAGTCTGTGTATGATTTGAAAGCTGCACAGATGAATATGCGAATGTCTTCAAATTTGGGAACTTATACTTTATGAGTTCAAACTGGGCAATAACACTGCAGAAGCAACCAAAAACATTTGTTGTGTGAAAGGCGAAGAAACAGTTGATCACAGTACAGTAACCAGATGTTTCAAGAAATTTCCATCAGTTTGCTAGAACCTAGATGATCTGACGAAATCAGGTCAGCCTAAAACCATAGATTTCAAAGCTGAGCTCTAAGCCAGAGAAGGAAAAATGGCAAGCAGCATTCAGAGAGTATCACGCAAATTCAGCATTTTCTAATTCAGTGTGCTTCATCAATTTCACAAACCTGGCAAATTGTGCTTCATGTTACCAAAATATTGCAAAACTTTTGACTCACCCTAATATTTGTGTTTCTAATTAATTGGAGATTGAAATTTTCCTTTTTTTTCCAAAAAACTTTATTATGATCAAACATGAAACAAATTGTGAAAATTCTTTAAAATTCTTTGTTTCAGTTTTAAATCTCTGTTCGACTTCTTGATAGTGATTGTCATCTCTGAGTTGACCCTTACTATCTTCAGTGACCACGTTCTGCTGATTTTATTCATGACATTCCTCAGTATTATTCTCCTGCTGTCAACAACATTTGCATCTGATGCACGGGATATATGTAAAAACATTGTTCAATCATCCAACTTCCTTCACAAATCCATCTTCCCTGGTCAGAACAAAGGACAGCATCTGAAATTCATCACTTACGCTCGTGCATGCGTTAGTATTGCTACAGCGATCTGCATCTTAGCAGTGGATTTTCATTTTTATCCTCGACGCTTTGCCAAGACAGAAACATTTGGCACTGGTGTAATGGATGCTGGTGTAGGGCTTTTTGTTGTGTCAAATGCGCTGGTGGCACCTGAGGCTCGACACAAGACCGTTCGTTACAGGTAAGAAATAATGCAATATAACTGGTAGTTGTTGGATTGGTAATGATCTTTGGGGATAAAGATGCATTCTATTTTCAACTTTAATTTTCATCAAAATTGTAGCAAAGTTATCACTTTTCCGCAGATATTTTCTTAAATACCCAAGCAATAAAAACTTGAATAAAGATACTTCTAAGGTTTCCACAGCATTGAGCTGAAGGTAATATATCAACCTTTGTGGGTTATTTAATACCAAAGCCATCCTTGCTGTGGTACTATTTAACCCATAGCCAGGGGGATTAGGAGGTTCATACTTTTCTCAAGGGCATTAGTCCAAAAGTGAATCCAATAGTGTGACTGGAGTTTGAACTTGCTTACTTCAATGTTGCAATTCAGCAAATTATCCATTATGCCATGGGGACTTCTCCCTGTGTATAAGTGTGTGTGTGTGTATATATATATATATATATATATATATATATATATATATATATATATATATATATATATATATATATATATATAAAAATATATTTCAAGAAAAAAAAAACAATATTCAGTCACATTAGGATAAATTTATTTCCATCCTGTTTGGAGCATTGACATGAATCAAAACTCCCCGCTAAATTTTAACAGGACTTCATCAGATCCACCAAGAAAATAGAATTATATATATATAAATTTTGTAATGAAATGTGATGGAATAAAAAAGAAAAAACAGTTTGGCAATTCAGATAGATTTTATTACCAAAAACAATATCCAGTCCATTTCTCACCAAATTGTTTCTTATTGAATGCAGTTTACTAAAAGAACTAAATAATTAGAAATAAATATAATTAACTGAAATCTCTCTTTCCATAGTGATACAGTTAGATTTTCAAATGAAGATAGGAGAATGGAAGGAAGGATACAGAAAATCCTGCAGGGGAGAGATTATCCTATCTCATCTACATATTGAACACACAGACATCACCCACTCATATCTACTCAAACAAGAACAACCACCATGATGAGTGGGATGTCACACTCCATATTCAGTAAAATACCTATTGATAGATTGCGTCAACCTAACACCAAAAAGACAATATTTCTACTCTGTAAACAATATGAAAGAACTATTTGAACATGTTGAAGTAGACAAAATACTAGCATTTCTAAAAGCAGTTGGTCTCTATAAAACAATTTAAACCTTCAATATTCCATCTAGGTACATGATGCAAACACAGGACAACCAAACCAACAGAAATTGGCATTAAATGACCTGAAAAAGGGTTGATATGTCATAAAACAAAACAATTAATCAATCAATCATTTCAGATGAAGCATTTAGACATTTTACATAAATCAGGTTTCTCTATCTTTGATGTAGATTGAATTTTGGTAATAAAATCATTTTCATTCTAATGATGGCAATCTAGAGAAACATATCAATCTGATTTTCCAATTTTACTTTTTCTTTTCCTATATGATAGGTAGGTACCCCCCCCCCCGCCATTCTTTGTATCTGTTTCTTTTCATTTGGAACAATTCATAAAACTTAGCATTAAAGTTTCAGTCTGGATTATCGATTGAAAAGGATGTATATAAAACAACTAAAATAAAGATAGTAGTTTAAATAATTTGTGGAACTATATGGCTGGGTACATATATTTATACTTCTCTCTCTCTCTCTCTATATATATATATATATATATATATATATATATTTAGGATTAACAAATTTCTAAATAAATCTTTCACTAATATTTGTGTTTCTATCCTTTTGTTTACAGTATATATATATATATATATATATATATATATATATAATATATATATATATATATATATGCAAGGGTCATTATATAAAAAAGGGGAAATTTTTGAAAATAGCAAAATGATATTTTTCCGTAAATGTACAAATTATTAGTAAAAGCTATTTTTATCTTGCCAAAATATTTCTTTTGAGACTATTCAAAATGGCAGCAAATCAAACTGAGGTCTCTTATGAAATTTTTGGTGACTGAGAAGTGAAATTTATGTGTATAAAGAAGCATGTTTTAGTCAAAAAAAATCTTTGCACATGGTCTAGACAATGGGTTTTACATTATGACCCTGAGTCAAAAAAGATTGTCAATGGAGTGGAAACACATTGATTCTCCAGTAAAGATAAAGTTTCAGATGCACTGGTCATTAAAGAAGGTCATGCTAACAGTCCTCTGGGAGATGAAAACGCTCAGCTCTATTTATATCCTTGAAAAAGATGAAACTGTAAGCAGTGATTCTTATTGAATAATCCTTGTATATATTGTCAATAAATAAATTGTTCCCGTAACAATTTTTTTATTACAAGTTAATTTTCTTCTAAACCAGATAATAGGATTTTATTATTTCTAGGTGAACATTATACAATTGAAACAAATATTATTAGGTATTATTCATTACTAAACTTTACTGCATTGAAACTCTGTAATAAAAAAATATGAATATATACCTGTTTAATATAAGTACATTCATTTTATATATTGTTGCAATTTTATTTTTGTGTGATACTGGGTATATATATATATATATATATATATATATATATATATATATATATATATATATATATATATATATTTTGGTCATATAAAGTGCCACTAGAAATAACAAAATCCTTGTATATTTGATTTAAAAGAAAATTATCTCGTGTACTTATTCATGGTTGATACTCTATGAACATATTTATATAAAGAAACTATATGAATATATGCAAGCCTTTATATTCAAATATAGACAAAAGTTGTTTAAATATATTAAGGGTAGAAGTGTACTTTTACCAACCTAGCCACAAAATTTAATCCATAACTCCTTTTGAAAAAAATGTTTCTGATAACTTCACCCATGAAATAAATTTTGTTTTGATTTTTTTGACAATTTCTAAAAATAAATTTCTAAAATTAATTAAAAGTCAAAATTTTCAGTAAAATTTTGGCCATATTTTTCTGTGTTAATCTAAAAGGAAAATGGTTAAATACTTGAGTTTATTTTGAAGTTGAGAAAATATCATTTTTATCCTTTGATTATTAATTTACCAACTTAAAATGTTCAAGATTTTCTGCTTCTTATTTTGTTTTCCATTCAACTTGTCTACTTTCTTCTATTTCCTTATCAAATGTTGTTAATATTACTAAAAAAAAATTGTTGCTGATCATGACAACTAGTTAAACAGAACAATATTTCCTACTTCCAGTCATTTTCTTTTTCAATTCAATCAAGTCTTTATGCTAATACTTACTACACAAAATAGCTGTGTATTTACTAAACTTAGTCTGGCACAAGGCCACATGTGTGGGGCATCAATGCTGATGAATTCAATATTGTATTCCTGCTTTGTATGACTAATTTAGTCACAACTTCTCTGAGTTGAGGTTCCAATTGCAATATTTTATTTGCTTTTTTTTTTTTCAAGGTGGTTTTTAGTTACAATTTCATGTAATACAATAGAAAAAAAAATAAAGCACTTACTGTCAAGTAGGGATAAATAAGTCCACTTATTGGTGTAAGGTTTTTGATTTTGAATAATACACATTTTGGTCTTATGCCAGACTAATAAGCTTAAAATGAAATTGCTGTTTTTCATATTTCCTGGAATTTATTCTCAAGTTCTGGTGGTGATATTTCTGTTTCCAAGATGGACAGTTCAATTAATTTGGAAATCATACTAAAAACCACCCAAAAAAACAAAAAAAAAAAACAAACAATGTAGAAGAATTAAGAAAAAATGCTATCACTTTGAAAGGTTTAAAAAACAAAACAAAAAATTATTAAAAAATTTATTTGAAATCATAAAAATAAATGATGTTACTTTGAAAGGAATAAAAAAAATCTCTATAAAATTTATTGAAACAAAAATTTGAGAATAGATAAAAAAATTTATTAAGAATCCGAAAAATTGGTATTAAAACCTTTTAAAATAATAGCATTTTACTTTTAGAAATAAAAAATTAAAAAAAAAAATGGTATTACTTTGAAAATATTAAAAAAGTTAAAAAATCATCAAAAACAAAAATTAAAAAATTCTTTAAAAAGAAAAAATGTTATTACTTTGAAAGGTTTTAAAACAAATATTCATTAAAATGAAATATTAAAAAAAATAAAAGAAATAAAAATTGGTATTACTTGAAGGATATTAAAAAACAAAAAAATTATCAAAAATTAAATTAAAAACCCCCTAAGAATTGTGTTACACTGAAAGATTAAATTGATATTGTAACATTTAAGTATTTTCTTTCTTCTTTTTTTTTGAGATCCTTGTTGGACAAGATATCCCTATTATTTCTCTCCATCAAGTCATGTGTCCCACTGCTGACCCTTGGCTTAAGTCGAGTGATGGTCATTAAAGGAATTGATTACCATGAACATGTTTCAGAATATGGAACACATTGGAACTTCTTTTTCACATTAGCTGCTGTCAAGGTAAGTTGATGTGAATGATATTTAATTGTAGAAAATATTATTTATTTCCATAGAAGAAAGAAAAGACTCATTTATTGATCTATCACTTTGTTCATGATTAGTTTATTGATCTAAAGTCAATTCATTATCTTTTTGTATTTCCTATTTCACTGCACTCAATCAATCAACAATAATCTCAGTAACACATAAAATTTTCACCTGAATTCAGAATGAATAGTTTAAGTTTGATGAACAACTTTGAAGATATGGATAGTTTGAAAAACACTTAAATATCAAACTCCAAAATTTGAATTAAAAAGAAAAGATCCATAAAATCAGTTTCCACTGAAAATCCAAAGTATTTCTCCTCCTAAAAAATTACAGTAAGAAAAATGCTGCTTTATTTTCCATTGTTTGAAAAAAAAAATCAACATTTCTGTGTTAGAAGTTTATAACTTCTACTTTTATGTTTTATTAATTTTCATTGATCTTGTATTAGAATAAAACTTTAATAAGATTTGCTCAATTCAAGGGAAGCAACTTATTTGAAATTATTTGATTATTTCCCCTGTAATTTCAAGGGAAGTAACTTGTCTTATTTCCTTATTTCCAAAATTTGTAGAAGAAAACAAACATTTATACAAATTTAAAAGAGCATATGTATAGAATACTAGAAAATTTCCATATCTGTTACTAACTAATGAGACTCTTGTTGCTGCGTTTGTCCATACCATTTTCGACTTGACGTATTGACATAGTTTGAGGTATGAAGATTCACAAGACCATCGTTTATGACATAGGTCATGTGGGATTGACATCAAAAATCATTTGAGATCATCAAAAGTCAAATCTCTTGTTGTAAACATAGGAAGCAATTTTTATATTGGATTTTTTTCTGTTCATTCATCTTATGAATGGCACAATATTTTATTACAGTAACATTTTTATACAAGTTTTCATCATATATATATATATATATATATATATATATATATATATATATATATATTTCACCTCCATAGACTTTTGTGTATCTCTACCTTGTTACTCTCTCCCTCTGGCCATCTGTTGACAAGTCAGATAATTTTTTTTAAACAAAGTCTTATATTGAGAAGGTTTGCTTAATAACCAAAGATAATATTAATAGTATTTCTTCTTTTTTATTAGAGTGATGTTCATTATTGCATTAAAAAAATCTGTCTTTTTTAAAATTGAAAAGTATTAAAGAAAAGAAAGTCTTCCAATATTTTTCCTAATTCTCAGCATATGGATTTTCTGTGTTTCCTTACAATTTTTTGATGGAAAGTTTTTTTCGTGTAGTTTTAAAAATCATTCTTGAAAAAAAAATTTGTTCATTGCAAAAATTTTGATGTTTTTCAAAATTTTTTTTTTACTAATATCACATCCCAATGTTTATACAGTATAAACAACTTCTTCAATGACAAAGTCTTTTAGTTCTGAACAGTGAAAATAATAAATCTTCAATCAGAATTTACCCTAAAAATAAGTGGCAAAAAGCATATTGCAATAAAATTATTTTTCTATATACACTTTATTTTTTTAATTTTTTGTATCACATTGAAAGAAGGGTTGGGTGGATGGTATGCCCCCTCAGCAACAGAAAGAAAAGAATACGTAGAATCAATTTCTTTAGTTGGAGGTGGGCAGCCGAGTTTCTACACTGAAAATATTCCTTTTTCTTCCTCAACAATCTTCTCCAGCAGTCCTACACCCATGCTCGTCTCTTGTTGTGCATCACCAAGACTCAAAATGCTTTTTGACTCCAGTGCATTCAGGCAGGACTTATATAATTATGCCAAAATGCCACATCCGGGTCAATCGCACAATGTGGTAATTTACATATGCACTGACACCAAACACGATTCACAATCGGGAGGATGTGAGTTCGATCTTCCCAATCACCCGTTTCTCTCTCCCTGATCTCATTTTACATGCCAGACATATTTGTGCACGCTTTGAGCTGCCACGTGCGTGATTTCTCTCGCTACACACATATCAATTTTTCATCAAATGTGCATAGAGTTATGAATTATCTTTTGTTGTTCAAAATATGAAAAATATCCCTAAATTTGTATAAAATTAAATTTTTATCTTCATATTTCTTTTTTGTCATTAGTACAACGAAAGATTAGAGAAAATTGTAATATGAAATTTCTTTGAGTAAAAGAAGCAAAGATATTTATGTTGGAAAAGTTGTAAGAAATGATAACTTTTCTAAGTGAAGAACAGCTCAGTTTTAAAATTCTACCCCAAAATTAATCAATTATTAGATTTTATTAAAATTTTTGGTATGTATTTAATAAAAAAACACAGTCTTTTTACAGAAATGTCCATTAAATATATTTTTTTTCATATGATTGCACCTCACATTAATTGAAATAATTTATGTGCAAAATAGACTAAATTGTTTGTAGAGAAATAATTGTATTTTGCTGGAGAAGAGGAGTCTAAAACTTTTACTCCATTAAAAACTACAATCTTACTTTGTCTTGTGTTAGAAAAAGTATATTAAAGTACATATTTTAACTGTGTTATTATATTTGAAGAGCAATGCTGGGTACTCTTGCCTATATATATATATATATATATATATACAGGATGTCTCAATATAGATGTAATCCATGAATATGATAATGATTTATTACTGAAACAAGCACAATGGCAGTCATTTGGAGCACATCCTGTAAAAAGTGCATCCTTTGAGCTAGAGACATCAAATGAATGTTTGTTTTTAATTGTTATTATATCAGCTTTCAGGACATGCAATCTTTTTTTGAGTTTCTTGTCTCAGTAATAAATCATTATCATCTTTATGGGTTGCATCTATTTTCAAACCGTTTTGAATGATTTTGTCTCCAAATGAGTCGTGATACAAAATAGTTTTTTCTCTCTTGTCCAAGGTATTGTGATCGAGGATTAATAGTTGTTATAGAATACTATTTTCAAATCTGAAACAAAAACATTATTATTAGTTGAGTTGTTAGCAATTCCATGGATTCTATGTATATATATGTATATATAAGGATAGTGAACACAAAGAGTAATCAATGCTTTGTAATTGTCAGTTTTTTGCCAATGATCTGACGATCACACAGGTGAGAAACTGACAGTTACCAACCACTGTTGACTTTGTGTCTATGCTATCCTAACTTAGATCCACATATGCTCTATCATAAATACTGAACACTCTTTATTTATAAAATAACAAACTGCATTATTTATATATATATATATATATATATATATATATATATATAAGTGAAATATATGTGCTGCCCAGCTAGTTTAGGTGTTATGACAAACAGTGAAATATTAAAGTGGGAAAATTATTTCATTTTGCTGTCTACTTGATGAGTGACACTTTGTAAATTTCAATATTTGTTGTATATATATATATATATATATATATATATATATATATAACATCATCTTTTCGTGCCATTGGCACAGATATCCCTGACCCTCTCTCGCCACCCCTCCCTATCGTTCATCGCTTCTGTATATATATATATAAAATGTTATAATGTATATAAGTATGTATTTATATAAAATAAAAAATCTTTTCTTAGCTATATAAATACTAATTTTCTAAAATTTCCATAATTCTTCAACTATTCTTAATCATTTCTTCTTTGTTTCTTAAAGTTATAAATGTTATCAAAAATAAACTGTTTGTCAAGTTTTAACTTTTCTAATCTCCTTGTTTGATTTACTGAAGATTTTAGAAAAAACTTTTTTTAATTTAACAACTTAATTCTATTAAAAAACATTTTCCATAAATTTATCATTTCCAACCCGAAAACATGAATAAATGCCTTGTTATGTTGGTTGCAGAACAATTTGTTTTTTCTTGAGTAATGTTCTTTGAAAAAAAAATGACAGTTTTAAAATCAAATGATCAGGAAAAATTTATCTATTTGTTTCCAAATTTATTAGTAATGTTGTACACACTCAAATATATATATATATATATATATATATATGTGTGTGTGTGTGTGTATGTATGTAAATTGGTAAGCTATTGTCTGTTTCTGGTATCAGGGATAGTTATATTTCTTTTATACACATCTTAGAAAATATTGATTTTTACCTGGCCAGTTTAGTAGGCAATTTTCTGACTCATTGACTTTCTATTACTTTGACATTCTACAAGTCACAGTTTAATCATGAAATACAAATCATTTTATGAGGGTGTCCCCATGGCATAATGGTTAAAATGCTGGATTGCCAAATCATAGTAAGCAGTTTTGAACTCTATTCACGCTATTAAGTTCCCTTTTGCACTAATGCCCCTTGGGAAAGGCATGAACCCCCTTTATCCCTCTTCCAGCTATGGGTTAAATAGTACTACTCCTGTTCTTCTACAAGAATCGATTTAGCATTAAATAACACATGGAGGTTGATATACTATTAAACAAAGAAAGCAGAATCAGAACAAATTGCACTATGTTGGAAAATGTGACATATTGAATGATAATAGAGAATAAACTTGTAAAAGATAATTTTAATTCAAGTTAACTCACAAATAGTTGGTATAAATTCCTGAGTTAATAAAGGTTACTTATTACAGTTTAATATATAAATCCAGAAAGCATTGTATCAAATGACCCATATGAGTCAGGCTTTTTTATTGTAATTAGAAGATTCATTTTTACCCAGAATGCAATGTCAGTGATTATTTATTTCAAACAAGAAGTTGTCTATGGCTTATACCAAAGATAATCTAAGACACCATATCATTTTTTTTTGGTTTGTAACTAAAACTTTTGATTAGCAAAATGAAAATAAATCTTTTTTTACAATTTTGCCAATCTAATGTTTTGTTTTCTTTTCAGATTTTTTCAACATTTTTTTTCTGTTTCTTCTCAAGTGCTTACAGCTGGTTAGTAAGCATTGTAGTTGCTGTTGGATATCAATGGTGTCTGCAATCTGGCCTACAAGATTACATCCTCCATGGCTGGAATGGTCAAGGCTCACGAAAGGGGCTTTTTGATGCCAACCGTGAAGGCATCTTCTCGTCTTTTGGATACGTTGCTCTTTATTTTGTTGGCATTCAACTTGGATGGTATATTTTTATCACTAGGTATGTATTTATTTTCGTTTAGCAAAGAAAACTTTCTATTGTGCTGATGAAAAAAAAAGGTGATGATAGGACAAAAAGAAAGAAAAAATGATTTTTTAGAAATTCTGGAAAATGGCTTATGTTGAAAATTTGGGATGACCAAGATTTGGGATGACCAAGAATTGTTAAATAATTTTGTATCATGCATAAAAACTTTTTACACCACCACAAAATAAAATGATAATGCTCTGAGTATGTTTTTCAGTTTAATCAAGATTTAACATGATGCAACATTTAAGGTAATATAGCAAAATTACAATAAATGTTCACATATACTAATTGATAAATGGTTTGGTTTGATTTCTTTGTTTAATGGCATATCAACCTTTGTAGGTTATTTAATGCCAAAGCTATTCCCCTAGAATAACAGTAGTGGTACTATTTAGCCCATAGTTGGGAGGATAAGGGGGTTCATACCTTTCCCAAGGGTATTTGTCCAAAAGGGAATGTAAAAGCGTGACTGGAGTACAAACTCGCTTACTACGATTCCGCAGCCCATCGCTTTAACCATTACACCACAATGACACCCCCAATTGATAAATGTCCAGGTTTCTAAATAATGGGTGTGTTCATAGTTCTGAGAATTCATATTACTAAATTTTATATCTCCCTTATCAACACAGGCCTTTACTCTAAGTTAAGCAGACACAGTGTAATGGTATGAGTGTTACCTCATCACAAGATGGCTTAATACATTGAAAATTTTATCAGAATATCTACTATTCACTAGTATGTATATACAAGTAGGGGACTGCAAAAATCTACTGTGTAATGCAGTCTTTAACTTTTTTTCACATCAGGTTATATGTGTGTGTGTATATACTCATGTCTGCAGTTTGATAGTGAAAAAATTTTTATTTTACACAAGAAATATCTATTTTTCAATACAAACTTGTTTTTAGTCATGGCCCTTTATTAAATTATTAATATTAATTACATAGACCGAACATTATATAATGAAAATTTCAGATCAAAATTCATTTAAGATATAGTCTTATTGATTTACCCTTATGTGCATGAATATATATTAATTGTCAGCTTGATTTCAACCACCTTTTGTATTTTGTGTCAACAATCTCCTATGACTAGTGCACCCTGTATATATGTGTGCATCGTATATATATATATATATATATATATATATATATATATATAAAGTAAAGTAAGTAAAGTTGGCGACCTTAGTTGAGGGCGACCAGAAGACTCCCTTTTCAATAGCTACTGCACTGAGGTGTAGGGGAGGGCGCTACTCCTTTCACTTTTTTTTTCACTTTTCACTTTACACTTTATCCTTGATACATACCTTATATTGCTAATGTTAAGCAAGGAGGTATCAGGTAACATTTTTAAAGTTTTTGGTATGATGCGACCTGGGATTGAACCCAGATCTCCTGGACCATTGGCGAACACTCTACCCACTAGAACAATGGGCCATTTGCATAAAGTCTTGTCAGATATTTCTAGCCATTCTTGACTGGAAACGTAGAGGTAGTAGTACAGAAATATGGCTGTTCCTGAGGATTTGTCTTGCTCTCAGCACCTTCTTCTTCTTTTTCTAAAACAGGTTTGATCAGAGGTTTATTTTGTTGTTTGTAACAAGACCCAATGTGACTGGGTCGTTTCTAGAATGCTCCTCTTGTAAAAAAACAGACAAACATGTATTTTATCCTCATTAGGAGGCAAAATAAGATCATACCAGATTGATTGATTTTAATGGCATATCAACCTGTTTAGGGTTATTTTATGCATAGAAGTTAAAGAATTGCATTCATTGTATATTCTTAATTACATTTTTTCTGTAGTTGTTACTGAAGAAGTTATTTTTTGCACTTGGTCTGATCAAATACAAATAATTTTTAAATTGATCTATTTGACCCATAGATGGGACACTAAAAGATACTACCAATCCAAGTCAGAGTGGACCTGGTAGTAATGAAAGAGTGACTCTGCACTACCCAGAGCTCCAGAACTGGAGCCTCACCAGTTTAGTATCATACCCAGGCTCCCTTTTTGGGGGAGGGATCTTATCTCTCTGCATGGGATACAGTCAGTGTATTCTGAGCCCTGTTGACCAGGGAAAACATCATCAGCATCAATTTGGAATGAAACATTGTAGTATAAACAATCAAGATGAAGATACTTGTCTAATGATTAGTGTAATACCAACTGGAGTTTCAGATAAAACTTTTTCATTTTCTGTAAAAAAAATTTTTATGTCAGATTTAAAAAAAATGATTCCTAATTTTCTTGCTCAATTAAAGGCATTTTATATTTGGATATTTTTTTTTTCTTTTTATTATCCATCAATCTACTCCGACTAGTATCTGTGCCTTGGTTGTTTTTATCATATTTACCAACCCCTCCGCTCGGGCAGGATATGACACAAAGTCAATTTTTAAGCGGAGTTTAACAGGTTTGAATTCAGAGTTTTCCTTCTCCTAGACTAGTTGCCTCACCAAGGCTGAAGAACCTAGTCTGTCCTACTATTTACCCATAGCTGGAGGGAAAATTATTGGATTCATACCTTTCCCAAGGGTATTAGTGCTATGTGAAATGCAATCAGTCTCGTTCAGGATTTGAACTCGTGTCGCCGTGTCTTGGTTGTTTTTATAGTCCTAATGTTTCAGGTGTCAGTGATTGTCATTAACTCTCTGGGGATTTCAAACATGTTAGACCCTTAAAGAGAATTGGAGTTGATTGATTTGAGAATATTATCATATATCAATGATGATTCCTTATTTAAGAAATTTGGATAGAACTTTTCTTTATTCTTATATTTGTATCATAGTATTACCTGCTTGCAAATGCGCAACCACATTCTAATAATGCAAGCAGATTTGAAAATTTATATTTCACCGTTAGATGTTGATTTGATAGGATTCTTTAATGGGAGCTCATGTCAGTGAGGGAGGCTGATGTGCAAATAAAACCGTAGAGAGGAAGGTCCCGAAACGGTGCACATTCTCTCCTGATGATCCCAAAACAAGCATGCAGTTAAAAATGCTCGGTGGAAATAAGAATGGCTAAAGGAGCGTTTTCTATCCACTCACTTTCTGGTGAGTGTCTGTTACTTGGTAAGTAACTTCCTTCTGTTATTTTTTGATTCACCTTTGTAATATTAAAAATATTTTATCATTACTAAAAAAATTCTTTTAGGTTATTAAAAAAACAAACTCTGTGTGTTTTTATGGGAAGATTGCAGCTATTGATTTCAATTCCATCCCCTGATGTGTTGACTAACTGATTGTGTGAATGAATTTCAATATTTTACAGCTGCTATGTGTGTGTAAATATGTTTTTGTTTTTTAACCTTATTTAAGATGAGTAAAGCGTTTCCATATTTATATGTTTGTTGTGATGTCTCCAGCTGTTGGATGTTAGTCATGTGAGGTTCACAACTGTTAATGATTGACTGGAAGATAAATTTCTGCTCATTATACTTATGTATATGATGATGGTTCAGTAGAACCGAAACGCTATAGTATTGACTTCCCAATAAATCTCTCCTTCCACTTGGATTGCCTTGTTATCAGTTTTTCTCTACATATATATCTAATAATCATAAATTGCAGCTTATAATATGACCTTTAAAGCCTGAAAATCTCTACAAAACTACCAGTTGACTTAAATCCAAATCTCTTCTACAAAATGGTCAACCAGTGGTAAAGTTTTGAAATTTTAGCCCTATTGTATAAGTCAAACCCGAGTTTTGTAGAAATCTTTTCTGGTTTAAAATGTCAGCTTATATACTGCAATTTATAGTGTTTCTGTACACCCTAGACAAAAATATAAGACCACCTTCAAAAATGAAGAAAAAGATATTGTTTACAATTTTTAAATTATGAAAATCAGATATATGAAAGATAAGGCATAAAGACAAATTTAAAATATGAAGAAATTTCTATTCATTTTTTGTATGTATATTAACATTTATGCTTAATTAAAAAATTTTTTTTTGACATTAATATAAGACCAATGAGCAGAACTATAAAGGCTAATTTTTTATTTGATATTTTGTAGATCTGCCCTTAGCTTTGATAACCTAAAGAATTTGGCTAGGCATACTGTCAACTAGTTTCTGAAGTTGAATTGAAGGTATCTTTTATTTGATATTTTGTAGATTTGCCCTTAGCTTTGATAACCTAAAGAATTTGGCTAGGCATACTGTCAACTAGTTTCTGAAGTTGAATTGAAGGTATCTTTTATTTGATATTTTGTAGATTTGCCCTTAGCTTTGATAACCTAAAGAATTTGGCTAGGCATACTGTCAACTAGTTTCTGAAGTTGAATTGAAGGTATCTTTTATTTGATATTTTGTAGATTTGCCCTTAGCTTTGATAACCTAAAGAATTTGGCTAGGCATACTGTCAACTAGTTTCTGAAGTTGAATTGAAGGTATCTTTTATTTGATATTTTGTAGATTTGCCCTTAGCTTTGATAACCTAAAGAATTTGGCTAGGCATACTGTCAACTAGTTTCTGAAGTTGAATTGAAGGTATCTTTTATTTGATATTTTGTAGATTTGCCCTTAGCTTTGATAACCTAAAGAATTTGGCTAGGCATACTGTCAACTAGTTTCTGAAGTTGAATTGAAGGTATCTTTTATTTGATATTTTGTAGATTTGCCCTTAGCTTTGATAACCTAAAGAATTTGGCTAGGCATACTGTCAACTAGTTTCTGAAGTTGAATTGAAGGTATCTTTTATTTGATATTTTGTAGATTTGCCCTTAGCTTTGATAACCTAAAGAATTTGGCTAGGCATACTGTCAACTAGTTTCTGAAGTTGAATTGAAGGTATCTTTTATTTGATATTTTGTAGATTTGCCCTTAGCTTTGATAACCTAAAGAATTTGGCTAGGCATACTGTCAACTAGTTTCTGAAGTTGAATTGAAGGTATCTTTTATTTGATATTTTGTAGATTTGCCCTTAGCTTTGATAACCTAAAGAATTTGGCTAGGCATACTGTCAACTAGTTTCTGAAGTTGAATTGAAGGTATCTTTTATTTGATATTTTGTAGATCTGCCCTTAGCTTTGATAACCTAAAGAATTTGGCTAGGCATACTGTCAACTAGTTTCTGAAGTTGAATTGAAGGTATCTTTTATTTGATATTTTGTAGATTTGCCCTTAGCTTTGATAACCTAAAGAATTTGGCTAGGCATACTGTCAACTAGTTTCTGAAGTTGAATTGAAGGTATCTTTTATTTGATATTTTGTAGATTTGCCCTTAGCTTTGATAACCTAAAGAATTTGGCTAGGCATACTGTCAACTAGTTTCTGAAGTTGAATTGAAGGTATCTTTTATTTGATATTTTGTAGATTTGCCCTTAGCTTTGATAACCTAAAGAATTTGGCTAGGCATACTGTCAACTAGTTTCTGAAGTTGAATTGAAGGTATCTTTTATTTGATATTTTGTAGATTTGCCCTTAGCTTTGATAACCTAAAGAATTTGGCTAGGCATACTGTCAACTAGTTTCTGAAGTTGAATTGAAGGTATCTTTTATTTGATATTTTGTAGATCTGCCCTTAGCTTTGATAACCTAAAGAATTTGGCTAGGCATACTGTCAACTAGTTTCTGAAGTTGAATTGAAGGTATCTTTTCCCATGTATCTAAGATTGCGTTTTTGAGTTCAAAAATTGCTGAATACTTTCAACTTCCATCATAAACTTTTGTAACAATCAATTCCCACAAATTTTCTATTTGCCCAGTTGGCTGGGGCTGTAGAATACACAGACTGCTTCTCTTTAGAGAGGTAAGACTCCCCCCGCAACAAGTGTCCTTGATATGACACTAAACAATCTGATGGTGATGTTCCAGCAATGCAGGAGCTTTGGGGAATGCGGAGTACCCTTTATTGCCATCGCTCCCAGGTCCACTCTGGCCCGGAGTAGTAGCGCCTGATATTGGGTTCTATCTATGGGTTAAATAGAACTAAACGGTGGTTGGCGTTTACTGTTTTTATGCATTTAAACTGTGTATTTATGCTGAACTGAATTGTTTAAAATAGAATTGTTTTGACATCAAAACTGTGTACTAATGCTAAACTGAATTGCTCGAAATAGAACTATTTTGTCATCTCAACTGTGTACTTATGCTAAACTGAATTATCTGAAATAATACTGTTTTGACATTAACTCTGTGTATTGCCCAGTTGGTTGGGACTGTAAAATACACTGACTGCACCTCTACAGAGGGTTAAGATCCCCCCAATGAGTGTCCTGTATATGACACTAAACAATCTGATGGTGAGGTCCCAGGAATACTGAGCAAACCTTCATTGCCATTGCTCCCAGGTTCACACTGGCCCGGTGTGGTAGCACCTGACAGGGCCCTATCTATAGGTTAAATAGAACTAATGGCATACTTATGCTAAACTGAATTGTTTGAAATAAAAATGTTTTTGACAATTAAACCGTACTTACATTTTAAACTGCGTGCTTATGCTAAACTGAATTATTTCAAATAGAACTGTTTTTGACATTGAAACTGTATTTACACTAAACTGAATTGTTTGACATGGAATTGTTTTGACATTTAATTGTGTGTAAACAAAATCTTTACTTATACTAAATTGAATTAGCTGAATTAGAACTGAATAGCTCGAAAAAATGTTTTTCACAATTAAACTGTACTTACATTTAAACTGCATGCTTTTGCTAAACTGAATTATTTGAAATTGAACTGTTTTTATCATTGAAACTGTACTTTCACTAAACTGAATTGTTACATATAACTGCTTGAGTAGTTTGAGATAGAAATGTTTTTGACAATTAAACTGTGTACTCATGCTAAACAGAATTGTTTGAAATGGAACTGGTTATTCACATAAAAATGGATTTGGCATTAAATAACCTACAAAGGTTGATATGCCATAAAACCCAACAAACCAAATCAAACCAAATTTTCTATAGGACTGAGGTCTGGAGAGCATGTTGGGTAGTCAAGAAATCTTATTTTTTCTTCAAGCAAGTACTTCTTTGTTAATGATGCACTGTGGATAGCAGCATTATCTTGCTGAAAAATCCATTCTTCTCCATGCAGACGATGCCCTTCTTGTGCGCGAGATAAATCATTTAGCATCTTCACATCATCTGCTGCTTTTTGTTGACAACTGACAAATTGTAGTTTAAGTTTTTCTGAAGATGAGAAGGCCCCACCCAGATCATAAGAGATCCTCCCCAACTATGTCTTGTTGAGTAATTCTTTTCTGGAAAATTGTTTGCATGCTAGTGCTTCTGAAAACCATTTGGACTGTCTAAATTGAATTTCTTTTTGTCTGAGAAAACAACTTTTCGTCATTCTTTTGCACTCATGGTTTAATATTGACGAGCTTATTCCAGTTGTTTCTTTTTGTGCTTCATAGTTAACCTTGGATGATGAATTCTTGTCTTATGCTTAATTTTTTCATTGTTTAAATGCCTTCTAATTGTTCTAGCACTGCAAAGAGCATCCACTAGAGATCTCAATATTTTTGATGTTGACGAAATTTTCTTCTTTACTTCGTGAACAATTCTTCTCTTGAATTGTGGTGATAATTTTTCTGGCCTGCCAGTCAGTTTTCTTATTCCATACTTGGACTTTTCAGATGATGGTTTTACTGCGTCTTAAAGCTTTCAAAATTTCTCTGAGATTTTCTGACTCTTTTCAGAGCTGTAATCTCACCTTTCTCAAATTCAGACAATTTAATTCCTTTAGCCATTTATGTTTTTAGTATTTAAAGTATTACAGTTTTAATAGCTTTTATATTGCGTAGACTACATATCATAAATTTTTCAATTTTAATTGGTAGTCTTATATTTATGTCAAAAATAAATTCTAAAATTTAGCATAAATGCTAATATGCATATAAAAATGAATTGAAATTTCTTCTTATTTTTGATCTTAATGTCTCTTAACCTTATCTTTCATATATCTGATTTACATAATTTAAAAATTGTAAGCAATATCTTTTTCTTCATTTTTGAGGGTGGTCTTATATTTTTGTCCAGGGGTGTATATATATTTGATTAAACAATATAGACATTTTTTTGTCTACATATTTTTGTATTCATCCTTTCAATTTGCCATATCAATGTTATGATGTCAGGCTGGAATTGGTTAATAAACCTTCCATAATTAATTGGTTCCTTAATATTTTCGGTTATCATCAGGAGGTGTGTATATTGCAAAACCTTTGCCTGTACATTACTACTTTGTAAGAATTGACCATTTATTCTTTATACGGGTGTATTGTTGTAGCGTTCATTTTCAGATTTGGTTCTATAAATAGCCACAGCAGCTAAAAACATTTGAGTACATTAGCATTGGATTCAAAATTCATTCTATTGAGTTTAGGATGTATGTTTCTAATGTGTAGAGCTTTGAGAATCTGTAATTTTTGTTTGTTATTATATATATATATATATATATATATATATATATATTTGATCTATTAACATTTGAAGTAAGTAGTCTAGGCAGAGTATAAACAAATATGGAGCTAATGTATCTCCTTGCATGCCTCCAGTGACTCTGTTGAAGAAGTTGGTATCCCTATCAAGTAAGTGAACCATTGCTTTTATGTATTTGTAAAGCATCATTATAGCAGTAACAATTTCTTTGGGAAGACCATATGCTAGTAAGATCTGTTTCATCTTTCCTCTTTGTATAGATTGAAATGCCTTGGAGAAGTCAATAAATGGTAGAGTTGCCTTGAGACTCTTTGTCCATACTCCTTTGATAATTCAACAGATTGTCAGAATTTGTAAGGTTTTGGAGTGATTTCTTTGAGAGCCATTCTGATTTTTTCTGAGAATTTTCTCTATTTCTAGTTGGATATAATTGACAGGTAGGGCATTAGAAACTTTAGCAGCTATAGCAGTAAGAGTTATGCCTCTGTAGTTCTTAGTGATTCTGAGGTTGCCTTTCTTGAGAAAAGGGAGGATGCAGCCTTTTGTCCATTTCTCTATTGTTTTTGGTTTATAGATTGGAGAAGTATAATTGGAGAAGTATCTCATTAAACGTTCTTGTCTTCCAAACTTCAGTGGGTATTTTGTCAAGGCCTGCAGCTTTTCTCTTTTTGATTTGTTTCAATACTGTGTCATGTTCTTCCTCCATAAACTGTTCTAATTTGGCATCAAATTGGCCATCAATAATTTTTTGGATAGGTTTGTCAGTGATTTTGGAGGATTTCTGAGCGGATTCTTGAAATGTTCTTTCCACTTCAGAAGTCTTTCTTCTAGACAGGCACCTTTTAGTTTTGCTTTCAATGTTCTTCAGCTCACTTTATTTACTTTTTGCCATTCTAATCATGATTGTCTAACTATTGAATTTCTAATTTTATCAATTTGACCTTAAATATATTCTAATTGGTCTTTTTGGTATGTGTTTTTTTCTGCACTTTCTTATGTTTTTACATGTTGGCATTTGTTGTTTTTTTTTATTAAATCATCTCATTTTTTCCTAACTACTTGTGAATCCCATGGAACTTGACATTTGGCTCTTGGTTTGGTTGGCATGCACTCTGTTGCTGCTTCCATGTGGGCAGTGATGAAGTTTTCATATTCATCATTTGGAGTATGTATTTCAGTTATCTTTTAAAGATTATCAAATTTGTTTCTAACAGTTACAGTTGGTTTCACATGCAAACAGGTAAGAAGCAGACAATACCCTACTGAAACTATGACTTTGCAGTGACTTAGCACTTCTTGTAAATACACCAGCCCAAGTAGAATCCCTACTGCATAGCCTAGAGCAAGCAGTAAGAGACATTAGTCTCTAAGTGAATGCCAATAAAACAGAGTTCATGTGTTTTAAGCAAAAAGAAATCCTCTCCACTTTAAGTGGAAGGCCTCTAAAATTAATAGACCAGTTCACATACCTCAGCAGCTATATCTCATCTACTGAAAGTAATGTCAACATATGCTAAGTGAAGGCATGGAATACTCTTAACAGGCTATCAATCTTATTCAAGTCTCCTCTTTCTGATTAAAAAAAAGGGATTTCTTCCAAGCTGTAGCTGTGTTTATACTACTATATGGATGCATCACAGGGACACTATCAGGTGCTACCACTCTGAGCCAGAGTGGAGCTGGGAATGATGGCAATGAAGGGTTACTTCGCATTCCCCAAAGCTTCAGCATTACTGGAACCTCATCATCAGATTTTTTAGTATCATATACAGGATGCTCATTGGTGAGGTTCTTACCCCTCTGCAGAGAAGTAGTCAGTGTATTCTACAGCCACAGTTGACTGGACAATGGTGCTGGGTCTCACTCTAATGATCACATAGGTGAGAAACTGACAGTCACCAAGCACCATTGATTCTGTGACTACACTATCCTAACTTAGATATATATCTAAGATGATCAAAAGTGATGAGATAAACAGGAATATTTCTTTTTAATTAATTTTTAATTATTCTCAACTGGTTTTGACCTTTGGTCTTTGTCAAGAAAAAATGTTTTTATGCCTTAAAAGAAGCAATTGAAAATGAACCAGTAGCATAGAATATCCATTCATTAAATTAAAATTAATTTTTGCTATTCAAGTGTTTTGTACTGACCATTTCATGATCTCAGTGTATTATGACCACCTGATACTGAGATCCACATTTGGGAGGCATTTTTGAGGTATGATTAAGATTAGCCATAACTGTTTAAATTAGATATTTGACTTAGACATTTATTTATTCAGATATCTATGTGGCAAGTCATCTGTGGGTGTTTTGAGAAGACTTTAGTTTAATGTTAAAGCCATTTAGGGTCAGTGTTTGAAGAAATTTTATCCATTTATCGTTTTTTTTTCAATCCTTTCTATGATGGTGAATTACTTGGTCATTTTTAAATCTATAAGTCTTTGCAAAATTTTGAAAGCTTGCATTGATTTAGTTAGAATATCTTGTATCTGCTCTTCCAAGTATCTTGTTTGGGTCGTTTCTCTGTTTTTTTTTTTTTTTTTTTTTTTTTTTTTTTACCAGTTATTTGAATTTATGGTGGGTTTAAGTGTGTTTTATTAGGTTTGATGGTTGAACTTGTTCTTTTGGTTTAGTTTGATGGCATATCAACTATTGTAGGTTATTTAATGCCAAATCCTGTTTTTACATATATATTACATATATGATTTGTAAACACATTTTTTAGAAACAGTTAAATGATCAAACAGTTCTATTTCTAATGATTCAATTTAGCATAAGTCAACAAAGTTAAATGGTTTCAATTCAATTAAACATTAGTTATTTGTTTACACCCAGTTCTATTTCATGCTATTTAATTTAGCATAAGTCATTTGTTTTCACTCAGTTTAAATGCCAAACAGTTCTATTTGATCCATTAATAGGAGCCTATCAGGTGCTACCACTCCGGGCTAGAGTGAACCTGGCAGTGATGACAAAACAAGGAGTACTTTGTATTCCCCAAAGCTTTACTAGAGCCTCACTATCAGATTGCTTAGTGTCATATCCAGGACACTTGTTGGGAAGGGTGGTCTTACCTCTCTGTAGAGATGCAGTCAGTATATTTGGTAGCCCCGCCAGCCAACTGGGCTTTATCCTTTGTTTTTGAATGATTACCAGATTTGGTATTTGGGTTTGTTTTGTTTTTTTTTGTTCTTTTATTTCCAGTTAGTGTGAGAATGTCCACATATGTGTAGTTTTAGTCAAGCTGGTGTCTCTCTTAGTGTCATTGCTTCTTTTAATTTGAGAAGTTTGGAAGGATTTTTGTTTGATATTTTTGTTTTTTATTGCTTTGGTTTTCAGGCGAATTATATATATATATATATATATACACCTATGTGATTTTTTCCATTAATGCCTTTATTTGCATGTAGTTTCTCCTAGCATGAGATTGTAGCAGCTGTGCTTTATGATCAGTGTGTAGTATCTGTACGCATAGAAATCTAATCAAATAAATTATAAAAAAAAAAAAAATTAAATAAAAAAAAATTTGTGTATTAGATTTTTTTCTTATTTTGTATTTTTTGGGAAGTATTTTGTTTAATATTCTTTAACTTAACTTTCTACATGAGCATTTTTTGTATCTTATATTAAAAAAAATATGACCATCGAATTTCTATGAGGGCTAATACAATCCGATCCTTGGTAAAAGTCTGAAGGAGTGACACTTTAGTCATTAGCACAGAGTACAGCTAGTTTTAAGATTAGCTTATTAACTTAAGAGTCCTTTGTTAACAAGCAGGCAAACAACAAGATGAAGAAAATTATATATATATATATATAAAAAAGTAAAGTTGGCGACTGTAGTCGAGGGTGACCCGAAGGCTCCCTTTTTGATAGCTACTACACCAAGGTGTAGGGAAGGGCGCTACTCCTTTCCCTGGATTACTCTACTTTACCCTTGATCCATACCTTATAATGCTGAGTGTCAAGCAAGGAGGCATCAAGTACCATATTTTGAGTCTTTGGTATGACTTGACCTGGGATTGAACCCAGGTCTCATGGGCCATTGGCGAACACTCTAACCATCATGCCAATGTCCGGTTATATATATATATGGAGAAAAATATTGAAAAACAAAGTAATTCAAAATGAGGAATTCAATATGAAAGCAAGTCAATTTTATAATGTTTCGGTTTTAATAAACTGTGACGGCAAATTGACTAAAATCCCAAAACGGGACTTTATTTTCGCACGTGTGAAGACGGGGCGGGTTGGCACTTGATCCCCTACAGAAATCAGTCCTGTTCAGAGTTTTTCTCTCAGGCATGTAAGAACTGGCATATTACGTGAGGGAATAATTTAGGGCCAGACTGACCACCGCTGGCAAAGGGGTTCCAAATTTCACACTATCACACACCCACCAGGCCGCTAAACTTCTTTCCCTTAGATAACAGAAGAATACGGGCCTATAGGTCTTAGTTGTAATTATATTAATATGGTAGTAGTCGGCAACTCCAGTTTCCCGTGTGATACTTTAGGAATTAATAGGACAGTTCTAAGCAAGATAACATAAGGCGAATAGAAGCTGGAAAGAAAGCATGAAGTAACAACATAGACCACATGGTAAAATGAAAATACATAAAATCCTTTACTACTTATATATACACATTCAGAGTGTCAAAAACATATAATTGGACAGTCCACGAATATAAACGTCTTTTCTGATTTTTGTCCTTCTTCAAATTGAGAGAGAGAGAGAGAGAGTGGTAAACGAAATTTGGGTGTACAGGAAAAATGTCCCAAAGTTACTTATCTTATTTTCGACGGGGTTCCACTGGAGAATTTTCTTCTTTCACGGGCTACTAGACTTGGTTCTGTTTTTAGTACTGGCTTGAGGGACTCGGGTCTCTCATGTCTCAGTTAATCTTTTTGTCTTCAGCCCGGAGTAAAATGGCTATGGTCCATCTGCCACGAGCCTTGCTCAAAAAACTGACTTTTTTGTCCTTTACTTCCGCTGAGGGGAAGGGAACCCCACTTCCGTTTGGGGTCCCCGCCAATCATTTGGCTTCTCTCTCCTTCCCCTTCCGATGTCCGGCGACCTGAGGTCACTAAGTGCGAACATCTGGTCTATCTCCTCTGTGACCCACATTCTCTCTTAACAGTCACTTTTTGACTGCTAGATAGTGCTAGTTCAACGGGAGAATAGTATCAGTCTTACCTCTTCGTCTCCGTGAGCTATCACGTGACACCTCCCCCTTAAGAGAAGGAAGGGGATGAACAGAAATACCATAGAAAAAAAAGGCAATTCATTTCACTGTTCTTTCTCCTTTTCTTTCACTTTTTTTTTTCTCACTTTACTTTTCTTTTATCCCCTTTCTTCTTCACACTTTGACGAATTCTTTCCTTTTCCTTTTTCGTCCTTCCTAATTTTCACCATAGGGGAAGACAATTCCTTTTCTCTTTCTTTCTCTCTCTCTCTCCTTTTCTTTTTCTTTAATCTTGTCTTCCTTTCTTTCTTTTTCTCTCTCAGCTTTTGGCCGTATCATGTTTCAAACCTTGAGGTAAATCCCTTTTTCTTTCTTTCTTCGTCACTTTTGACGACGTTATAAGCTTAATTATCAGCTATGGGGAGAAGACTTCCTTTTCTTTTCTCTCTTTCCCCTATTCGTCACTTGTTGACGAACCTCTTTCTCGTCCATCTCATATTTCAACATTGGGGACGAGAATTTCTCATTTTCTTTAGTTTTTCTCTCTCTCTCTCTCTTTCTTTCTCTCAACACCTATGAAGGAATATTCCGCTACTACATTTTTGTAGGGTGTTAGAGAAATATACCTGGGTATTTTTTTTATTAATTTCTCTAAGTCCTCTCTCTCTGAGACAGACAACTGGCTTAATTTCTCCTCGAATTTATTCGGCATTTCCGAGTTCTTAATTTTTCGAGGTGGGCCTTCTTGACGGACATATCTCTTTAATTTGTTTGTGTGACATACTTGTGTCTGCTTCTTTCCCTCGTGGGTATCAATCCTATATGTCCTCTTGTCTATCCTCCGTGTTACTACATAGGGACCTATATATCGTCCACCACAGTGTGGTCCCTTATTTGATGATAGTAGCAGGACTTCGTCGCCTTTTTCAAATTCTCCCCTAGCCACGTGTGGGGATTCTCTTATCTTTCTCTTATCCTCTCAATAAGTATTAGAGAATCCATTTCCATTATTCGTTGGACTTTCATCCTTTCTCTGACGACTGGTCCTTTTCTTTTTCTGTTTATTGAGGTGTGGAAGGTTCACTTCTTTTCTTTCCACTTTCTCACTCTGCGAGCGACTATGTCGTTTGTGCCGCCCACGTGGCTTAGCCGCCATCTTGTCTTCATGTTTGGCGTTCATTCTCGCCATTTTTTTTTCTTCATTTTTGGCGCTCATTTTCGCCAACTTGCTTTCTCCCTTTTTGGCGTTCATCTTCGCCATCTTCTGTCCATGTTTGTCGTTCGTTCTCGCCATCTTTCCTTCTTCATTTTTGGCGCTTATTTTGGCCATCTTACACGGGTTACATTTTTTTGTTCTTACTTCATTTCCCAGTATGAGGGAGATTCCTTTCATGGGTAGCTTCTCTACCACACCAACTTTAATTGGTCCATTTTTCCACTGGGACTTCAGTGTTATTTTACACAGCGGTATTTTTACCCTCTTTCCGCCAATACCTTCTATCATCACAGTCTCGCGTGTTGCTTCTATTGCCCCTTTAGGTAATTTATTTCGTAGAAGTAACGACTGAGATGCTCCGGTATCTCGTAAAATTGAGACTTCTACTGGTCCTCCATGTGGGCTTCTTATCACATCTCTCTTCGTCCAAGGTCGATAAGACTTGTCTACTCTAGCGGTCGTGACAGCTCCCTGTGGTTTTCTCAGCTGGGTCTGGTTTCTTTCAGGACCTTTTCCTAGCTGGCACCTTATGGCTATGTGTCCAGCCTTTCTACACTTGTAGCAGACCACTGTTCTGCTGCTACTTTGGAAGGTCCTTCTATTTTCTTCCTTGGGTCCTCCTTCTGGGCTTAGCTCTGCTTTATATTTCACTCTGCTTCCCGTGTACGTTTTTTCCTTCGTCTTTCGGTGTGTGAGGATGTATTCATCTGCTAGTGCAGCCATTTCATAAGTCACGTCAGTTTTTCTTTCACTTAGGTGAACCCTGACTTCTTCTGGCACACAGTTTAAGAATTCTTCAGCTAATATTAGCTGCCGGAGTTTCTCAGCGTCTCCGTCTATCCTCTTAGAGTCACACCACTTATCCAGCGCGTTCTCCTTTTCACGCAGAAATTCCACATAAGACTGGTTTTCCGTTTTTCTCTGTGTTCGGAATTTCTGTCTATAAGCTTCTGGAACCAACTCGAAGCTTTTTAGAACCGCTGCTTTCACCAAATCATAGTCGGCGCAATTTTCTGTGGGCAGAGTTGCATATGCTCTCTGTGCTTTTCCTGTCAGCACAGTTTGGAGTAGCATCGACCAGCATTCTTTCGGCCATCCAAGATTTAGCGCAGTTCGCTCAAAATGTGCGAAGTATCCGTCCACGTTGGCTTCTTCAAATTTTGGGACTAGCCTCGCTTGCTTCGTTACGTCGAAACTGTCATGGCTTCCTTTGCGTCCTCTTATTGCCAAGTCGACTTCTCGCAGCCTCGTTTCTTGCTGAATTTTAGCTTTCTCCAGTTCCATTTTATTTCTCTGTAGTTCCATTTGTGCTTGTATTTTAATTTTCTCCAGTTCAATTTGTTCTGGAGTCATTCTTATCATTTCCGTTGGTAGCTCTTCTAATACTGCTTCCTCGAAAACATTTTCGTCCACCATGTGTTCAACTATTTTTCTCACGAGTTCATGTTTCCTCATAGTTTTCTGAACATTTAACTCAAGCTTCTCGCCAATTTTTATTATCTCGCTTTTTCTCAGCCTCTCCAACTTTTCCATGGAGGGTTCTTTTAAAAAGTTTCCTATTTTGTCCATTTTTCTTCAATTTTTCCAGACAGTTATATCAACGGGTAATTTGACTGTTTCGACAATATTCCTTTTTTCTTTCACGGTCTCCCAGGGTAGGTTTAGACGGCAGGAATTGTCACACGACTACAAGCAATAAATATTATTTATAATAATAATTCCCGGACGGGCCCCCATTTTAAGGGTCCCCGCCAATCATTTGGCTTCTCTCTCCTTCCCCTTCCGATGTCCGGCGACCTGAGGTCACTAAGTGCGAACATCTGGTCTATCTCCTCTGTGACCCACATTCTCTCTTAACGGTCACTTTTTGACTGCTAGATAGTGCTAGTTCAACGGGAGAATAGTATCAGTCTTACCTCTTCGTCTCCGTGAGCTATCACGTGACAAAACCATCATCAGGATTTAGAAAAGATGTTATGAAGTATCGTTAGATCACCAATGGATGCTTAACAAAATATAAAACAAAACAAAAGAGGATATCATATATACAGAGAAAAGGTGTGGACGTTAACCGTCTGATCAATGTTTTATATTAAATTCTTCACTTTGTATTACTTTGTTTTTCAATATTTTTCTCCTCATCATCAGATTATTTTTCATTATTTACTTCTATATATATATATATATATATATATATATGAAATCTGAATAATATAGTTTGCTATATTTATAAATAAAGAGTGGTCAATATCAGTGATAGAACATATGTAGTTAGGGTAGTGTAGAAATATTCAACTTTGGACTTGGTCTAATACTTCTTTAACTTCGTAGCATAAAATAACTCCGGATCGGTTGACATGCCATTAAAATAAATCAATCAATTAATTTATCAGTGATCATGTTGAGGACCAGTGTCAGTTGTAATTAGGAATAAAGTTGCATCAAATGACAGAAAATGTCCCTTTTTCTCATTAAGAGTATTTGGAAATGCTGATTAGTAAAAGGCTTGATTTTGTGAACACTTTTTAGAAGAAATTTAGTTGTTTTTCTTCTGTCAAAGACCATCCCACCCGAGCAATTTCATTTGAAAGTTAACTTGTCAATGAAAATCTAAAATTGCATTTGGCGTTTCTGCAACCATTTATAATTCAAAGCTGGCCAATGATTAATGGTTGACAAGAATTCAAGGCCAACAGCATGTGCACAAGGCAGGTGACACATGTTCCTAACCCACTCAGCCATTGTGACAGGTGACACATGACACAGATATTACCCTTCCCCACAAATAGTGGCTGGTCTCTCTTTCACACACACACACACACACACACACACACTCGTCATGTTAAAAACAGAGGCTGATTTTTAAACCATTTTGATCTCTTTCAATTTTTATTGATTATTTTTCTTATTTTATTCTATTACTCTGTTGTTTTTTTAAAATTATTTGTAAAAAATAGTGTAATCATGTTTAATTAAAGGAAAATCATGTGTTTTGTACCATGTGTTTTGTATCATGTGTTTGTGTATCTTGTATCATGTGTTTGTGTGTTTTTTTATCATGAGTTTGTGTATTTTGTATTATGTGTTTCTGCGTTTTGTATCATGTGTTTTGTATCATGTGTTTATGTGTTTTGTATCATGACGAAAGCAGAACTATCCATTGGAAATTGTAATAGCATGAAACAACAATTAGAGAGTAAGTAAAAAAAAAATGCCATCAATTTTTGCTTTATGTGAATGTTTCATACCAGTTTTAATTAGTGATTTTCTCATTGATGTGTGAGTAACAACAAGTCTCTTCAGGTCTCTTCTAAGTATTCTAGCTGATTTTAACAATGCTGTGGTCTGGATGGTCTTGATTTTTCTTCTGATCTCCAATACCTCTAGTCTCTTCAGGTCACCAGGACTCTTCTAAGTATTCTAGCTGGTTTTAACAGTGCTGTGGTCTATATGGTCTTGATTCTTCCTCTGATCTCTTGTTCTTTCAATCTTTTTTCTTGGCCTTTGGGGACTATTCCTAAAGCAGCAACTACAATTAATTTACTATGAGTTTTATGTTTCACAGATTTTTCAATTCTAATAAGATCCAAGTATTTGTCAATCATTTCAATTTCTTTTATTTTTACTCTGTGGTCTGTTGGAAAGGCAAAATATGCTAGTTGATAAATTATTATTATCATTTATCTCTTTTTTTTAATATTGAGCACTCTGTATAATAGACAAAATATTGAACACTGTATAATAGACACAAAATTTAGAACACTGTATAATAGACACAAAATATTGAGCACTCTATAATAGACACAAAATATTCAGCACTCTATATGATAGACACAAAATATTGAACACTGTATAATAGACATAAAATATTGAGCACTCTATAATAGACACAAAATATTGAGCACTCTATATGATAGACACAAAATATTGAACACTGTATAATAGACATAAAATATTGAGCACTCTATAATAGACACAAAATATTGAGCACTCTATATGATAGACACAAAATATTGAACACTGTATAATAGACATAAAATATTGAGCACTTTATAATAGACAAAAAATATTGAGCACTGTATAATAGACACAAAATATTGAGCATTCTATGATAGACACAAAATATTGAGCATTCTATGATAGACACAAAATATTGAACATTGTATAGTAAATTGGTGACCTCAATCAAGGGTGACCTGAAGACTCCCTTTACAATAGCTATCACACCGAAGTGTAGAGGAGGGCGCTACTCCATTCCCAGGATTGCTCCACTTTACCCTTGATCCTTACCTTATAATGCTGAGTGTTAAGCAAGGCTACATCATGTACCATTTTTTGAGTCTTTGGTATGACTCGACCTGGGATTGAACCCTGGTCTCTCAGACCATCGGCAAACACTCTACTCATTAGGCCAATGGCCCAGTAAACACAAAATACTGAGCAGTATATAATAGACACAAAATATTGAGCACTTTATGTAATAGACACAAAATATTGAACACTCTTTATAATAAGTACAAAATATTGAACACTGTTTAATAGACACAAAAATAGTCAAGAAGTAAAATCTGTATTCAAAACTTTTCAGTTTTCTTTTTTTGAAAACTAGTGACTAAATACACTATTGAAAACTTTTTTTTTGGTAGGGAACTTTTGCTCACACCTAATAAGTATATATATATATATATGTGTGTGTGTGTGTGTGTGTATACATTTATATATGTAATGCTGAAATATTTATTAATTTGTCCATATATTCTACAATAATTGCCAGAAAAAAATAATTTCCATTCATAATGTTCAAAGGTTGATGTAAATTACACATCAAAATATGGTAAAAAAAACAAAACAAATTTTTGGTTTTTCATTGAATATTGATTTTAAGTTGTTAGATATATGATTAATCCATAGGTGTTTGTTTTTGTATTGAACAAATGAAAAAAAAATGTGTATTCATTGAAGTTTATGGTTTGTTAGGTAAATTCTTTTTTCATTATTACAGAAAATCCTTCTTCCATTGGATCAAATGTCTACAAGGATTGACTGCTGTATCTGTTGGATGCTGGATCAGTCTCCCAGTTTGTTGTCACATTGTGGGGCCAATATCTCGACGTCTGGCCAACCTTCCTTATGTTATTTGGATTGTAAGTCATTTCCAACTTTTCTTTATTTATTCTAAAGAAAATATGAAAAGACAATAACATTTCAATGTTAGACGGGATTTTCTCTTTATTGTTTAATGTGAGAGGAAAATTAACATTTCAGTCTGTTTAGCAAATTACTCGTTCAGATCAACACTGTAAAGATACCTTTACAACATATATGATGAATATGAAAATACAATCCAAGTTTGCGATTTTATGAAGAATGATTTAAGCCATGATATCTTCTATTTTTAATATTCATCTTAAATAGTCTATATCTCTCTCCCTATATGTATATATATATATATATATATAAGAAAAAATGGAAATGAATCCAACATTATGTCAATATAAAATAGGAAAAAAAACAAAATATTCGGAGGTTATATTTTCTATTAGATATACACTAATTTTTTAAAAAAATCATCTTTAAGGCTTATATTGCTCTGAAGAGGGTTTGTGTTAAATGTTTCATCTAAAAAATATTTTCAAATGAAAAGAATGAAAAATCTCAGTGTTATTTAATGTTAATAGCATTCCATTTCAAATTAAACTGATGTCATTCTTGTGTTTGAAATATTTTTCAAAAAAATAATGTTTTTGTTTGTAGATTAGAATTTTTTTTTTAAAACATTTTTAAGAATTTCAAATGAAAAAAATGACATTTATGTTTGTAGTTTAAAAATCAAAGTATTTGTGTTTTTAATAAAATGATATCTTCGTTTGTAGTTTACTATTTAGAAATTAGTTTAGAAAATATTTTGTTTAGAAATCATGACAAAAATATTGAATGCAAATATAATTTGTTATTAATAATAATGATGATGGCATTTTACTTAGAAGACATAAACAGAAATATTATATGGCAAAAACACTTGAACAAATTATATAACAGATTATAAATGAAAACATCAATAATTCAAATAAATTTCATAAAAAATTGTATAAAAAATGAATTCTGATCTTCATTAATTAATTGCCTCCCTAAACATTCCTAAAAATATATGGACATCCAAAAATTCATAAATTTAGACTTCTCTTTAGACCAATTATTTCATGCTTAGGCAATACCCATTATTTAATGCTTAGGCAATACCCATTATTTCATGCTTTGGCAATACCCATTATTTCATGCTTAGGCAATACCCATTATTTCATGCTTTGGCAATACCCATTATTTCATGCTTTGGCAATACCCATTATTTCATGCTTAGGCAATACCCATTATTTCATGCTTAGGCAATACCCATTATTTCATGCTTTGGCAATACCCATTATTTCATGCTTAGGCAATACCCATTATTTCATGCTTTGGCAATACCCATTATTTCATGCTTTGGCAATACCCATTATTTCATGCTTAGGCAATACCCATTATTTCATGCTTAGGCAATACCCATTATTTCATGCTTAGGCAATACCCCTCATAAAATCACCAAATCTTTATCCAAGATATCAACTCTTTTTGGGGGGCTTTAGCTGTAATTTACATGTCAAAAATTCTGGCAATCTACTTGACAAAATAAATAATATGATAATCTTAAGTCAGTTGAGACATAAAATCCTGACCTACTAATATTCCTGTAAATAAATTCATTAAACAGAAAATCATCTCAATCATTACATCACCTATCAAAATTTGCACAGTTTACACTAGACATTACTTTTTTTTCAGTATAATGCTATTTTTTATAAAAAGAAATTTAGTTTACTCAATGATTCATCTCTTAGCAGTGTTCTTATCTTTTTCTTGAATATTTGGAATCAGGTGCTTTTAAATTCATAATACTGAAAGGTTCTAGGTATTTCCGTTACATGGATGATATGTTATTCATATATCTACAAAATATAAAACTACAGATAAATTAGATAAAATAGAAAGTACCATATCTTTTTGAAAAAATTTTCAAACACAAGAATGATGTCAGTCTGTTTTGAAATAGAATGCTAGTAATTTATCAGTTTTTCATTTGAAAATATTTTTTAGATGAAACATTTAATATCTATTATATAGCCATAAAGAAAAAACAAGCAAAATTTGACTTTTATCATATAAAAATATATAGTTTTTTTCATATTTTATATTTATATATTTATACACACACACGGAAATATATGCTATATTTATATATTCATACACACTCACACACACTGAAATATACACTATATTTATATATTCATACATACAAACACACACACACTGAAATATATGCTATATTTATATATTCATACACAAACACAGGCACAGTATAATACATTTATATATTCACACACACACACACACACACACACACACACACACAAATATATACTATATTTATATATTCATAGATACACACACGCACTGAAATATATTTGTTGGATCCTTTGTGGAAGACCTAGTAGTATATCAGCCATCTACAAATTGCTAGCAAATATTCATAAACTTACCCATCATCATCAGCAGCAGTTGATTGGCCAATCAGAGATGACTAAAGCATATATAGACAACAAGAAGCTTGAAGCCTAGACTTAAAATGTTTTCTAGGCTTGTTAGTTAGAAGGTGTACTTTTTATATCATACAACTGAAAACTAGATGGCTACCCAAATTCCAACTGGTTATGGGCCCAGGTCAGCAAAACTTTTTTTGATGGCGATGAATCCAAGTATGTAGTTGTGGGAAGTGAAGTTCGTAGAATATCTTATAATTCAACATTTACACCAGATTATACTGTCACCAACAGATCAAAGTGATGATATGGACTTTGTAGAAAAGAATGCTACCGTCTTTGCCGAGCTCATTCAGTATTTGGACGATAAAAGTCTGTTATTAGTAATAAGAGATGCACGAGACAATGAAAGAAAAGCCTTAACAATATTAAGGGAACATTATTTATCAAAAGGAAAGCCAAAAGTTATTTCCCTCTAAACAGAGCTAACATCTTGATTTGAATCAGAGTCTCTTACAGACCATACAATAATGGCAAAGAATATCTCTAATGCTCTGAAAGTAGCTGAGGAAGTTATAAGTGACAGACTTTTAATTGCTATGGTTCTCAAAGGATTACCTCTGAATTTTAAACCTTTTACAATGGTTTTAACCCAGAAGAAAAAAACCTTGACTCTTTCTGAATTTAAAGTATGTTTAAGAAGTTATGAAGAAACAGAGCATATGTATTACCCCCCAGATGAATTTAATAATATGTTACAAATGAAGACCACATTTAAAAAGATTAACCCAAGGAATAAACTTGGGTTATCAGAAACCTCAGCAGAGTTGAGAGGACTATAAAATTCCTCCCCACCTAGGGAAGACTAATATTATTTGTTACATTTGTCAGAAGAAAGGCCACAAAGCATTTCAATGTAAAAACCAAAGGCAAAAAGATTTTTGTCAGAATATACAAACCTATTCTAAAGGCCAAACCTATTTCTTTGCTTTTGGATATAATATTGTTTCAGACAAGAGTATTTTATTGGTCGACTGCAGTGCTACCGAACATGTAATAATTAATAAATCAAAATTTTGATCAAAATTTTGAACCAGGGAACCATTTTGTTGAATTAACTGACAGAAGCCGAGTGAATAATATAGTGTAGAAAAGAGGTGACCCCTGTATTTATATATGCAATAGCCAAGGACACATGTAGATGTCTCTTAAAAAATGCTTTATAAATACCAACTTTTATACAAAATCTATTTTCAGTACAAGTGGCTACAAGAAATGGTGTGCACATAAGTTTTGAGTGTGACAACTGCCAATTAATTTACCGTAATGGAGCAGTTTCCAGCATAACACAGAAAGGACATTTGTATTATCTGAAAAAATCATTTCTGCCAGGAATGCTACTTATGACTTACATACTTGGCATAAAATCTTAGGCCACTGTAACAAATCTGATATTAAAAAGTTACCCAACAAAGAAGAAGTGAAGATAAAACTGACACCAAATTATGCTCTTAACTGTGATATATGTATTCAAGGGAAAATGTCTAATGACAGAAATAAGACTTTGGATAGCAAGGCAACAAAAATCCTTGCACTTGTACACAGTGATTTAGCAGGCCCTATAACAAAAGATGGTTATAAATATGTACTTAATTTTATTGATGACTATTCTGGCCTTACAATGTTATATTTCTTAAAACACAAGTCCAACACTTTGCTTGCTACAACGAAATATCTAGCTGCCATATAAAATATCTAGTGGCCATATAAAATGTTTACACACAGACAATGGAATGGAGTTCGCTTTTGAACCTTTTTAACGGTTACTTGTACTTAATAGAATCGAACACGAGCAGTCAGCTCCTTATTCTTTGCATGAAAATGGGACTGCTGAACAATCATGGCTAACTTTATTTTCTACAGCAAGGTGTCTCCTTATTCAGTCAAAATTACCCAAAAACTTGTGGGTTTATGCATTGATGGTTTCAGCATATATTAGAAATTGTTGTTATAATTTAAAAACACAAGAAAAAACCCATATGGAAGTTTTACCAGTTCAAAATCAAGCTTAAATAAGATACATATTTTTGGCATGACTTGTTTTTGTAATATACAAAATAAAACGAAATTGGATCCTCGATGTGAAAAAGGTATCTTTGTAGGCTATGATAAATAAAGTCCAGCTAACTTGATTTATTTTCTGGAAACAACAGCTATTAAAAGAGTTAGGTGTGTAAAATTCACCAACTCTTATGGTAATAGCTCACTATCGAAACCGGATAAAAATACCGAATTTCCAGAATACTTAATCACATATGATGTGCAACTGAAAGACAACCTAAACACCAAAGAGGAGGGGCAAATAAGCCGCTACCAAATCTAACAGAGAAAGAAACCTGATTTTTTTGTAAATTTTTGGGATTGATTACTGTTGTACTCTGCGTATGATCCCTGTTAACCATACTGAGGCTGTTAACTCTGTTGACACAAATAACTGGATTTTGGCAATGTGGAGAGAATTTGATTCCTTAGTAGAAAATAATACTTTTGAATGGCAGAAGGCTCCAAGAAATAAAAATATTGTCAGTAGTGGGTGGTTTTTTTACTATAAAAAGTAAAAGTGATGGAAGACATGTGTATAAAGTTTGTTTCATAGCCAAAGGCTACTCACAAATATATGGCAAGGATTATAGAGAAACTTTCACCCCCAAAACAAATATGGCTTCCATAAGGTTACTACTGCAAATAGTAGTCCAGTATGACTTGTTAATTCATCATATGGATGTTAAAAGTGCATAGTTAAATGCCCCCTTAGACTATGAAATATATGCTGAGCTGCCAGAAGGCTTTAAATGTAAGAATGGGAATTATGTTTGGAAACTTAAAAAAATCTTTATATGGGTTAAAACAGAGCAGTCAAACTTGGAATAAAACATTCCATACTTATTAAGCTACACAAAATTTCATTCAGTCACCTGTGGACCACTGCATAGACATTCAAAATGTCCACAATCAAATATCCATCATTTTATTGTGTTTAGACGATTGAGCTCTAGATTTAAAATGACTGATCTTGGGGAAATTATCCTGGTTTTTAGGAATACAATTTGAATGTGAAAATAATACTATTAAAACGAATCAATCTAGATATATCGAGAAGATATTATCAAAGTTCGGCATGGCAGATTGTAAATCACACTCAACTCCACGTGAAATGGATATAATGAAAACAAGTGACAAAGTCAATTTTATAGATAGCAAACCTTATCGTGAAATTATTGGCAGTCTAATATATATAATGGTTGCAACAAGACCAGACATTTGTTATACAGTTACTAGGTTGTCTCAAGACTTAGCAAAACCAAATTCTTTCCATTTAATGTAGGCAAAACACGTCTTACATTATTTAAAAGGCACGATCAATCAGTCATTAATATTTAAGAAATCACAGAAACCCTTGAAATTAGAAGGATTTTGTGATGCAGATTGGGCTAATTTAAGTGACAGAAAAAGCGTGAGTGGATTTTGCTTTAGATTGGCAGAAAATAACCCAATGATTTCATGGAAATTTGAGAAGCAGAATTCTGTCGCTTTGTTAACATGTGAAGGGGAATTTGTCGCTATTTCATTAGCAAGCTCTGTATTTTAGAACACTATTGAGAACTATGATGGCACTTGAGTCACTTAAAAACCAAACAACTATTCATTGTGATAATCAGTCCAGTATTGTTTTGGCAAAAAACCCAGTCATTCCTCAAAGATCAAAACATATTGATAAAAAATTTCAGTTTATACATGATAGAATAAATAAAGGGTCCATTCTTTTAGAATCCATTAAAACAGTGAAAAATGTAGCCAATGTGTTTATGAAGCCAATGACAGGAATAAAATTAAATATTTTCAGAAAGATTATTATAGGCAATTGAGTCTTAATGTTGTAAATTAGGCATTAATAGTCTAGTCGACTGGGGCAGAAGAATACATTGACTGCATCTCAGCAGAGTGGTACCCCCCCAACGAGTGTCCTGGATATGACAATAAATCAGCCAATTAATCCTAACGAAAAGGAAAACCTAAATCACTTATTGTGTTTTTGTGTCAAATAAATAAAAAAAAAATGTATTAATACTAATAATTAAAAAGAATTATTCACATTTTTTATTCTAATAATTATTTCTTTTAAAGGTGGAAGATTCTATCTTATCCCCCCAAACAAAGTGGGGTTTGTTGGATTGTTTGGGGGGACCTAGTAGTGTATCAGCTGTCTACAAATTGTGAGCAAATATTTATAAACTTGCCCATCAACAGCAGCAGTAGATTGGTCAATCAGAGATAACTAAAGCATATATGAACAACGGCAAGCTACAAGCCTAGACAATATGTGTTCTAGCCTTGTTACTTACTAGGCATACTTTTTATATTGCACAACTGAAAACAAGATGGCTATCTGAATTCCAACAATATGCTTAAAAATTAATGGCCTAACCAAGAAAGACATTTTTTTGAAGAGTTAAAGCAACTTTAGAAATAGTATGGCAGAGGACAGGGCATTTGTTCATTGCCATTCCAGGTCTGTGGCTGAAGTCTAAGCACTTTTTATTTATTTATTTACATGATTTGATAATATCTATATTAATTGCCCTCAACTTGTATTTTGATAGGATTAAAAAAAAAAGATCATAATTGGAGATGTTTCCTAAAGAGATTTAGTTTTGAAATAAATAAAAGTAAATTATTTTTCTGAATTCTTTGTATTACTTAAAAACAAAAAAAAAATTTCTTTTTGTTATGTTCTTCACCAAATGCCAAGATTTGTTTTTGTCTTGTTGTTGTAGCTTGGTCTTTGTTCTATGGTGCTTTCAATCTTCTTGGTGGCGGAATTATTACTCACATTATTGTTAAGTTTCACTGCAAAGGAAAATAACTCCACTAAAAAGTGTAAGTATTCTTTTTACATCGACTTTTTATTTAATTTAAAAAAATTATTTATTTTTTAAGTTTTTAAATATTCTAAAAGTGTAAGTATTCTTTTTACATCGACTTTTTATTTAATTTAAAAAAATTATTTATTTTTTAAGTTTTTAAATATTCTTTTATCATTTATTGTTTTTTTTACTATTTTTTTTGTTTTTTGTTATTTTTAATTTTTTATGATTTCAGATTTTTTTTATCTATTGAACATTTTGTATTAATAGGGCTCTTGTCTCGGCAAAAGAAATAGAAAATCTATAAGATTGATTACAATACATGTGAAGCCTTGATTCCTAAAGAGTATTTGCATCTTATTTTGAAAACAATGTAAATACACATTTGTATGCTTTTGAAATCCTATGTTTTCCTGATCAACAAAGTCTAATTCTAATAAATAAAGTCTAATACTAAGACTAATAAAGTCAGGTACCAATGCCAATACTAATAAATAAAGTCTAATGCTATGACTAATAAACAAAGTCTAATACTAAGACTAATAAATAAAATCAAGTATCAATACTAATAAATAAAGTCTAATACTAATGCCAATAAATAAAATCCATTACTATGACTAATAAATTAAGTCTAATACTATGACTAATAAATATAGTCTAATACTAAGACTAATAAATATAGTCTAATACTAAGACTAATAAAATCAAGTACCAGTACCAATACTAATAAATAAAGTTTAATACTAAGACTAATAAATAAAGTGCAATACTAAGGGTAATCAATAAAGTCTAATACTATAACTAATAAATTATGTCTAATACTAAGACTAATAAATAAAATCTAATACTAAGACTAATAAAGTCAAGTACCAATATGAATATTAATAAATAAAGTTTAATACCAATACTAAGACTAATAAATAAAGTTTAATACTAAGACTAATAGATAAAGTCTAATACTAAGACTAATAAATAAAGTCAAGTACCAATACTAATAAATAAAGTTTAACACCAATACTAATACTAATAAATAAAATTTAATACTAATAAATAAAGTTTAATACCAATACTAAGACTAATAAATAAAGTCTAATACTAAGACTGATAAATAAAGTCAAGTACCAATACTAATAAATAAAGTCTAATACCAATACTGATACTAATAAATAAAATCTTTTACTAATACTAATTAATAAAGTCTAATACCAATACTAATACTAATAAATAAAAGCTAATACTAATAAATAAAGTTTAATACCAATACTAAGACTAATAAATAAAGTCAAGTATCAACACTAATAAATAAAGTCTAGCACCAATACTTATAATAATAAATAAATAAATTTTGATACTAATAAATAAAGTCTAATACTAATACTAATCGACCTTTGATTAGACATTACTTCATCACTTGATTTTGATTGGTATTTTTTTGACTATTTCCTGGATTTCTTTTAAAAAAAATCTAATCAAAAATGTAATATCTTCATTGTTTTTCCATTTCATTTTTATGCATAAAAGGGCCAATGCCATGGGTGATTTTTTAAAGAAATAAAAAATTCAACCTTGGATTAAAAATAAAAACATATATTATTTAATATATTAATCAACTTGTGCTTCTGCTAAAATGTTCAAGTGACTTTAAGATTATAAAAGTCATTGAATGTTGAAATGGGAGAAAAATTAAGAAAACATCTCATCGTAAAACCAGTGCTTCTCATGTAAATTAGATTTTGTTGTCAGATGAATTTCAGCTTTCATCTTGCAATTTTGTTAAAAGCATTTGTCATATCGTCTGTTGCCAAAATATTTTGGTGTTGTCTTTGAATTGAAATTTCTATTAAATCTCACCAATGAAATGAAGTTGCTTAGATTTTCCAAAAATATTTCTGTATTTTTAAAATTTTTATTTTCAGTTAGTCGAAAGCAAAAAGAAAGTGGAAAGACACGTGAAAATTGCCAAATTCCATCAAAACCGAAAGTTGGTATCTGTTTAATGGATGCCATTAACTATAATGGTCTGGTGTTCTTCCTGACTTCCAATCTGCTTACGGGAGCCATAAACTTGGTAATCAAAACTCTATACACCCCACCCTTGCAGGCTTTTAGCATTCTTACTGGTTACATGTTTATTTCCTGCATGGCAATGAACCTGCTTCGATATTGCAATCTTGCTTTAAGATTCTGGTAATAAAGTTCTAAGTAGTTCTTCTTTTTATAAACTTGGGTTTGTTTTCCTTTTATTTAAAGAATGTTTGAGTTTCAAACTGATTTTAAGAATTTTATGATTTAAATTTTTCTAATAAAAATTACAACAGATTGTGGTTGATACGTGGATTCTGATTAGTTGTTTTCTGATTGGATGTTGATATATGCCGTATAATTGTGATACTTTAGAGGGATTGTATTTCTGATTGGATGTTGATATATGCTGTTTAATTGTGATACTTTAGAGGGATTGTATTTCTGATTGGATGTTGATATATGCTGTTTAATTGTGATACTTTAGAGGGATTGTATTTCTGATTGGATGTTGATATATGCTGTATAATTGTGATACTTTAGAGGGATTGTATTTCTGATTGGATGTTGATATATGCCGTATAATTGTGATACTTTAGAGGGATTGTATTTCTGATTGGATGTTGATATATGCTGTATAATTGTGATACTTTAGAGGGATTGTATTTCTGATTGGATGTTGATATATGCTGTATAATTGTGATACTTTAGAGGGATTGTATTTCTGATTGGATGTTGATATATGCTGTATAATTGTGATACTTTAGAGGGATTGTATTTCTGATTGGATGTTGATAAATGCCGTTTAATTGTGATACTTCAGAGGGATTGTATTTCTGATTGGATGTTGATATATGCCGTATAATTGTGATACTTCACAGGGATTGTGTTACTTATGGATGTTGATATATGCAGTATTATTGTAATGCTGAAGGGAAATTGTATTATTGATTAATGGTTAAAATTCTGTGTTGTTGAATGAGGTTCTCTTTCTGTGATCCGACGTTAAGATGATCTGAACATTGTAAAAATCTTGTCTTGAATGTAAATTCCAAAGCACATGTTTTATAAATAATTTGTGAAAAATTGTTGCAGTTTGATTGGCAAGTTCTATCTTAACTTTCCCTCTTCACCTGTCATTATCCAAACTATTTTCTGATCAATCAGAATATTCTACAATATGAAAGAACAAATCTCATTCAAAACTGATTTGACATATAGTTTAGAATACACTGACTTTATCCAATGTTGAGTGATAAGCCCCCTTCTCTAAAAACATGGGGGTGTTTTGGATATAACGTTAAACTGCATCTGATGGTGAGTCTCCAATTCTGAAGATATGGAAATATGAAGTACTCCTTCATTGTGCTTACTCCCAGGTTCACTCTGACCAAGAACGGCATTACCTGTTAGGGTCCTAAGAATTATTCATATCAAATTGGAATAGATGATATCATATAATTGTATTAAGAATAGTTACTTGAAGTTATAATTCTTTATTGTTGTCATTCTGTGACAAAGGAATCTATGAATAAAGGGAAAAATATGAGGTGCATACGATAATTTTCCAGACTTTTTTTGTATGGGCATTTAAAATTGTCGTAGACTCTTGAAAATTCACTATGTTATTGCTATACATCTTATGAGATAACTGACGAATTTTCATGAATTCAGGTTCAAATGAACGGCTACAGCAGGAATTGGAATACACTCTACTCAAGCCTGATTGTCACAGCTGGTGAATTGCAAAAATGCAATCTGACACTTTAGAAGAACGATATGCAATAAAATTCTGTTTTAAACATGAAAAAAATGCCAGAGAAACGTATGGAATGCTTCAGACTGCTTTTGGACCATCTTGCATGAATTGAGCATCAGTTTTTTAGTGGCAAAATGGATCAAGGAATGCACGGAGTCTGAGGAATGATGAGAGGTGTGGGAGGAGTAAGGAAGTCAATAGACCAGAGTTGATTGGCCAAAGGGTTAGGGTTAGGGTTACTATGTTGAGGTTTTAAGGGAATTCAGGAAGAGATTCTGTCAGAAGAGGCCAGCACTCTTCAAATCAGGTCAGTGGTATTTTCACCAGGACAATGCACCAATCCACAACTCCATCCTTGTCACAGACTATTTGACCAAGATGGGCATCAAGACAGTTCCTCAGCCTCCCTATAGTCCAGATGTTGCTCCCTGTGACTTTTGGTTATTCCCTAAGCTCAGAAGCTGTCGTTATGAGACAACTGAGGAGATGAAAGAGGCTGTGACAAAAGTCATTGACACGCTCACACAAGAGAACTTACAAGGGGCCTTCCAGAAGTTGTTGGAATGGTAGAACAAGTGCATTGCAGCCGGAGGAGATTACTTCAAAGGGGACTAGAGTTTCATGTGTGTACTATTAATAAAAGTGCCCATATGAAAAAAGTCCGGAAACTTATTGTATGCACCTTGTAAGTGGAGATTATTAAGAGTAATTGCCGTACCTACTCAATATATAAATATGAGAAATATGAAAAAAAATCTTTTGCCAGAGATAAAAATTATTTGATAAAATTTTAAAAAAAAATTTTTATCGAAAAATATTTGACTTTAATTTTTTATGATGTAAACATTTAAAGAAAGAAGTGGCATTTCAAATGAATTCACTGTGTTTGTATTTCTCTTTTATGAAATTCTTATAACCGACACAAATTTTGTGTTTTTCTCATTGAGAATGTCACATTGACTTTTTAAGGAATCACAAAGAATTTGATTTCTTTATATGACAATATTGAATAAATTGTTCTCTGGATGATATGAAGTTGGCTATTTCTTTTTCAGGTATCAACAATTACTAACTGATGGTATTATCCATTCCTCAATTTCTTAGATGGAAGTTATCTTGAAGACAGACAAAACCCAGTATAAAAGATGATACCCCTTTAACTGCCCATTAAGCAATGTTATATATTTTTTTACCTCTTAACATTTTTTTTTAAAATTTTTTCTCTCAATTTAAAATTTTCTTCTCTCTGTTTCAACTTCTTTTTCAAACAGAAGATGAAAAAATGTCTTCTGCCCATTCCCCTGATGTCTTTTGCTGAGTTGAGTAAATATTAATATCTGCTTCACTTAGAACATTTTCATTTTGTCAAAACTTTTAATGACTTTTGCAATCATTGATATCGAACTTTTGATAGCTTCCTATATTCTACTTATTTTATTTCTCTATGAGAAACAAATTCTTTGCAGACAAAAATATTATCTATCACATTTTGGGAAAGTGAATTTTATTCAGCAATTCTCTATTGATTTTTATCATTACTGGTTTTTGTTGGCAGAAAAGACACCCTTTCTTTATTGTTTAATATACAAGGTGATTTGAAAAGTAACTCGCTATTTTAAATGACTTATAATTCAAATTTTATAAAAATTATAGTTAAGTTTGGTTTTGTTTTGTTTTATGGCATATCAACCATTGTAGGTTATTTAATGCCAAATCCTCTTTATACATATATATTAAATATATTGGATTTGGTTTTGTTTTATGGCATATCAACCATTGTAGGTTATTTAATACCAAATTCTCTTTATACATATATATTAAATATATAGGATTTGGTTGGGTTGGGTTTGATGGCATATCAACCATTGTCGGTCATTTAATGCCAAATCCTCTTTATACATATATATTAAATATATATTTGGTTTGTTAACACATTTTGTTGTTAACATTCTGTTGTGGTAATTTACCCATGAACTCTCCCAGCAATAATTAACAGCAGTTACTGATCTTAGGCAGAAGGCAATATTCCTGCAGACAGCCCTAACAGTCGGACCAAACAGTTTCGCTGGTAACCCTCTCATTTGTATATGTTTGTACTATTGTTCTTTGTTAATATATTTGTTTAACTCAATTCCTTTCTTTATTTCTAGCTCCTAACAAGGCCATAACAGTTATTTAATGCCAAATCCATTTTTATACATATAAACAGTTCTATTTTAAACAATTCAGTTTAGCATAAGTACACAATTTAAATGTTAAAAACAGTTCTATTACAAACAATTCAGTTTAGCATAAGTATGCAGTTTAGTTCTATTTGACCCATAGATAGGACCCTATCTGGTGCAACTACTCCAGGCCAGAGTGGACCTGGGAGCAATGGCAATAAAGGGATGCTCTGCATTTCCCAAAGCTCCAGCAATCCTGGAGCCTCACCCTCAGATTGTTTAGTGTCATATCCAGGACACTCGTTGGGGGAGTCTTATCCCTTTGTAGAGACGTAGTCGGTGTATTCTTTAGCCCCAACTAACTGGGCCAAATTATAGTTAAGAAATGAATTATAGGAATTTTAAAATAGAGAGTTACTCTTCGATCACTGTATATCAAAAGATATATTTTCTTTTACATTTATGAAATGTGTATATTTCTGAGTTGGTAGATTCTTGTCTTGGTATAAGCCATGAATAACTTTCCGTCTGAAATAACTATTGATGATGCATTCTGGGAAAAATGAATCTTCTAATTTCGATTAAAAAAAGCCCTAACTATTGTCATCATCATCATCATCATCATGTCGTGCTATCAGCCTGGATATCCTTGACCCTCTCTCGACATCCCTTCCTATCGTCCATTGCTTCCAGCAGGTCCTCAGGGCTACATCCCGTATTGGCACAGAGCTGCTGTATGTAGGTTCGAACTGGTCGTCCTGCCTTTGCACGTCCATATGAGAACTAACTGTTGTAAGCTATTTAATATGATTACTCTTGCATGGAAAAAGACATCTTGCTGGTATTGGTGTTACTATTTCAATTGCCTTTTCAGAACTTTACCCTTTATAGATTTAATACTGAATTGGATTGTATAATTTTTATTGATTTGAGACTTGATACTAATTATTTGTGAGTTAACTAGAACTAAACTCTTTTTTACGAGTTTATTCTTTGCATTACTATTCAATATATCACATCATCCAATGGGCAATTTTATGTTTTCCTGTTAATTGATACTTTTTGTGTATAAACATCATTGAAATTTGCAAAGTGATTTTGAATTTTATTAAACTCAGTTAAAAATAACTTCAAATGAATGAAACGATATTTTTAAAGACATTTCTGAATAACTAAAATTCAATTAAGTTTTGCACAAAATGTTTTATTTCTATTTTAAATTTTCAGCTTTATAAGACAATGTTTTCTGTAATTTTTTGTTGAAATTAATGTATAGCAGGGTTAAGTTGATGGCATAAATTATTTGCTTTAATAAAAACAACACTCGTATTTATATCTATTTTTTGTCTGTAATATCAAAGACCTATAAAAATTTCAAAGAAGGTGACTTAGGAAATAAATACTAAGTTACTTGAAGCCACTAATTACAAGAGTAAATATATGTTAACTTGTTGTGGAATAGGGGTTAGTAAATTAGCTGTAGTGAGTTCAATTCTTGCTCGGTTCTTGTGTCATAATAAACTTTTATAATCATATAGGATCAGTATTATTACTGGAAATTAGAGGTATGTTAAAATCTTTTAATAATAATAAAGATTTAACAGACTATCAATTTCCTAAATGCTTTCATTTTTTTATGGTTTTAATAAAAGTTGCCATGAAAAAGAAGTTGAACATTGATAGTGAATATTAGGCTGATAAATATTCACATGGCTCATTATTGATTATGATGATGATGATGATGATCGACTATGTCGTTGTGATGATGATGATTATTCTTGTAGGGAATGACAGATTGTCCAAAATGAAAATAATATTAAAAAAAGTTAAATCGTTGTTGTCAGCACAATTATTAACCTGCCGGGCTGGCCTGGGGGTCTGCTTTGCCTTCAAGGAAATGTGTATATTCTCATTTGAATCGAAGTGGAAACTGTTCCAATGATGGTAGTAACGGTGCTGGTGGCGGCGGCGGCGGCGGCAGTGGTGGTGGTGGTGGTGTTCAAATTTTCTCTGTGATACACATTTCTCTCTGCTGATGATATTCAATGATTCGAGTTAGCATTGTCTTCTTAGAAGACAAAGTAAACACAGAATCCAGTTTTCTGAAAAGAAGAAAAAGTGGTTGGTTGCTTGGAAAATTTTATGTAGTTTGTTGTCAAAGAGGAAAGTGCTGAATTCAATGATATTGAACTTTGAAGCTGTATTTACCAAGAAAGAAATGAACAATGAATGAAACGTTAATTTTCTTTAAAATACAAGGTGTCTTCAAAAAGTATCAAGTCTGAAGTTGTATTTATAAAAACAGAAATGAACAATAAACAATTATCTTCGAAATAGTCTCCTTGGTATTCAACACTGTTATTCCAGTGAGTTTTCTATTGGTCAAAGCATCTCTGAAATTCCCCTTTTTATATGGTGTGAAGCTGCAATATTGTATTTTTTTAAATGTCCTACATGACCTTAAATTTTTAGCTTTGAGTTGAAATTTCAGTTTTGAAAATAAATCACACGAAGTTAGATCCGATGAATGTGGAGAGGACTTTCACAGTTGTGTGTTTTGTCAAAAACTACTGTTCCAAAAGAGGCAGAGTTCCTATTTTTTTCAAATTGGCGCTAACTCGTTAAGACGATGTGAAAACGTCTAGACGTCATCACTTTTTTAAAAATTTTTATCAAAGTTTCTTAGCTGTGCACACGACTTCATGTAAATTTTATAAAAGCGACAACAAAAAAAAAAAAACAAAACAAAAACAAAACAAAATAAAAACAAAATTGTCTGGATACGTTTTGATCACATCTCGTATTGTACTATTGGTATGCTTAGTACTAAGGAAGATATTCTGTCGAGTTCCCACTTACGAAGGACTAATATTAGCATTAGTACAGTGTAACCCGGATATAAGAGCGATTGTCTCTGGTTCCAAATTAGAGCCTGTGTTACCTAAACAAAATAGACCAAACCCGGATATAAGAGACCCCCACACATCTAAGAGACTTCTCTGGTCCCAACAACTCTCTTATATCCGGGTTACACTGCATATTTGTGATATACTAACACTGAACTCAAGGGAATGAAAGGCAAGAAAACGTATTTATACATACTATAACCCGAAGCCAGTCTTGATGATTTGAGAATCAAGTCTTGTTCACTTGCAGACCGGTTAGAGTAACCAAAGCTCTGATGGTCTTGTGATAAAGCTTTAGAATAATTCATTGTGTCCATTCAAAGTATATCAAAGGTAACTCATATCTCTTGTGTCCTGCACATGGTTGGATCAGAACTCAAACTACTTCAAAGAAACGATCAAATCCGCTGATAAGGTTTATTGTCTATTTTTCATGTACAAGAAAAAGAAAAGAAAAAAGGTCCATTTATAAAATTCTTCCTCGGCAATACTTAATTTTAGCGTCTTGTTCTTATGCTACCCCTGCCAACTCTGATCTCCAAACTAAAGAAGGGATCAAACAATGAATGTTTTCTGATAATATCCGTCTCCACAGAAGTCGCTGCCACCTGGACCAATCAAAAGGCTGATTTCCTCCAGTATCATCTACTTTGATTGCTCACGAAGAAAACATTTTTGTATCTTTTTATCTAATTCCAACTGCTCTTTAAATCTAAATACAACCTTTTTAAACAGACAATTCGGTACCTATCACTCTTAAAACCCAGGACGTAATTTCCCCCCGTTTTTCACGCAACTCAGAGGTCACTCAACTCGCTTGTAGACCGCTTTTCAACATCTCTCCTGTTTAAAGAACAGAACCAAAAAAAGATCTAGACTGTCATGTGACATCTTTGAGGCAACCAACGGTCACGCTCATTCTCTAAAGGAAATAGATATATCTATTATCTCTCTTAGAGAGATGATGTTGTTGTAAACCGTGTTTTTATATATTTTTTCATATCCCACCAATAAAAAATGAAGCAACTATAACGAAAAGAAAAAAAACAGAATAAGTTTTATTGCGATACGAGAGTCTGGAGGTGATTAAACGAGGAATGAATGCAAGTAGAATCAGTGAAAAAGGTAGGGTTGTACTCTCGTGAAAATCTAAAGTATTGGACAAAGAAAATATTTCAGGAGACTCAAAAGATAGAATGGCTAAGACAAACAAATGAATTCCGACGAAGAAAGGCCATTTGGGTTGTTTATGAAATTAGCTGGATTGTTTGCATTAGAAAAACGTCCAGAATCAAGAATCTGGTAAAAAAATCTTAATAGCTTAAAATTTTCTCAATAAAGAAAATACCTGATGATTAAAAAAAAAAGCTAAAAATGACTTAGTTGGTAAGATAATCCGTTTGGTTTGTTTTTGAAGTTGTCAGAAAGGGGTTGGATTGTTTGCATTAGAAAAATGTCTGGGTAGCCTATCTGATAGGAAAACATTAATCGCTGGATAATTTTTGGGACATCCCCTTTGCCTTGGCATTTTGAAAATAAAATTCATCACTAAAGACAATTGTGTCCACCCATGAGAATGAGGGAAATAAAGGAATTCTAAAACTGCTGAATGGGACAGTAATGGTACACGGGTTAAAACCTTTGTCTATAACAAACGATACAAACAAAAAGAGTTGTTACATTTCTAACCCATGTTGATTTTGTTTTTCCTGTTGGAGTATTATTTTGATGTAACTACTGACTGTCGATCCGTTCATCATTTTCTCGTATCACCTCATTCGTCGGTTACTTTATTTGTGGGAAACATTTCCGAATTTTTTAAATTTAAAACAATGAAATGAAAAAATATTACAGGTTTAGGGATACTATAAATAATTACCTCCCTTTGATGATTTACATGTCCGTTAGGGACCAGTAGGATGTTATATGACAGTCAGAAACTCTTTCTTGACCTCTATTTGGCTCTTTTTTTTTAACAGTATGGTCGTCTCTGACCCTGCTTGAGAACAGTAAAGCCACACGGCTTGTTTACCTTCCCTCGTCAAGTAAGCATTTTGTTCCTTTTCACATACGGCTTGTCCATGGAACTATATTTGTGTAATTTAATCTATTGAGACACGTTTATGTATTCTTTCTTTTAATAACACTATTATGTTTATGGTTGGTTGGTTTGTTGGGTTTTATGGCATATCAACCTTTAGGTTATTTAACGCCAAATCCATTTTTATGTCACTAATAAGTTCTATTTCAAACAATTCAGTTTAGCATGAGTACAGAGCTTGTCAAAAACATTTCTATTTCAAACAATTCAGTTTATTCAAGCAGTTATTCAGTTTAGCATAGGAAGCAATTCTCCTTTGGCATAAATATGCAGGCAGCATAAATCATTCCATTTACTTTTCCTCATTTGTTTGCACACAGTTAAATTATTACAAGAGTTTCCATGTAACAATAAGAATTTAACATCAGTCATTTGTTCGCACACATTTGAATATTATGTTTATGGTATACATTAAATGTTCAATATTCTTGAATGCGTAATTGTATCTTTCCTTCTTTTTTGATCAGTATTACTTTATCACGGTTATACTAATACTAAGTGGGTGGCAACTCGATAAAAATATTTTTCCTACCTGCAATAGAAGCGAAAACGTAAGCGAGAAGAAAGTGAGCCAGTCTTTTTGATGTCTGGTTGACTGTAAAGAAAGTTTCAGTACGTAGATGAAGCGAATGTCGAAAATGTCAAAAGATAAAGCCATTTTTGTTTTTCTTATTTTTTAGTTGTTTTTATAAATAACAAATTTGTTGGATGACCGTTCGGCCTGAGAGGTTCAAATTGTACTGAAGAAACTGGCTGTTTGTTGTTAATGTTGACTCTATCAATTCTCATAAATTGGGTCTACATTGTTTTGACATAATTGTGTGAAACTCTTTTAAAAAATTTGAATATTTCTGTAAATTGCGTGAACATATGATCATGAAATTGTCTGTGTTTGATTGATTGAGCTATTTTAACGACACGTCAACCCACTAAGGAATATTTTTATGCCAAGGGGTGAGGAGATCATATTCATTGATTGTTCATATTTACATATTTTTTGTGTTATTTCTTAAGATTTTTTTTGCATCCAGTTATATGATATGAAATATTCCTATCTAATATAAATAATTTGCACACAGTTATATGGTTTCAAGTATTCTTATCTAATACTAATAATTATATTGTCTCAAGTAATTATTTCTATTTAATGATAGTCATTTGTTTGCTGTTATGTGGATGGTTTCAAGTAACAAATTATAATCCTCAGTAAACAATTATAACTTCAAGTAACTAGTTTTAATACAAATAATTTACAATTATACGGCATCCTGTATTTCTATTGAATACGAATAATCTTTAAACAGATCTAGTTGACCCATAGATGGAGTTCTAACTGGAATTACCTGGATCCAAGTGGACTTGAGAGTAATGGCGATGAAGGAGTCCTCCGTACTCACGAGAGATCCAGAACTGGAGCCTCACCATCAAATGCAGTTGGCTGTTACACCTAGGTCACCTTTAAAGGAGAAATGATAAAAAGTCGACAATGGAATTAAATAAACAGATACAGAATGTTAATAAAACTAGAATCAAAATCAGTTCCCTTTAAGGGAGAAAAAAAAAAAAAACGAATGTATAGCAAAAATAACTTTCAATGTGAAAAGGCAGAGACATGCAGCTTCGATAAAGCAGAGCTAGAAGAAAAAATTAGCCTATTGACCTTAAGTTGATATAAACAGAGAAATTATCAAGAAGAAAAAGAAGAAGAAAAAGAAAAAGAAGAAAAAGAAGAAGAAAAAGAAAAAGAAGAAAAAGAAGAAGAAAAAGAAAAAGAAGAACGTGCAAGAAATGTGAAACAGCCATCAGCTAAATGTAAACAAGTAATGAAGACTGACATAACAGACCCTCCCGCACCCCCCCCCCAAAAAAAGCAACCCCCACCAATCATTAAGGAACATTAACAGCAAAATAAATCAGAAAAAAAAAAAAAAATTTCTGGAAGCTTTGCTCATTGAAAAACAAAAATGTCAAACAGGGGTGGGAAATAAGACTGAAAAAAGAAATTTATAGTTTACACCCTGAAGAGAAACTATTAGGTGTGTGAATAAAAACGGGTTTTAACTTTACATTATTCTTTAGTTAAAAAACTGCTGGGAACATTTGGATATAGATTAATGAAAATAGTTCAGGAAGGATATGTCTTTTAAAAAGTAAAGAATAGAACAAATCAAGTTATTCTAGTAGAAAGACACGCCCATCAACTTCATGAATAACTGAGAGAAACAGAAATGCCGGAACTGATCATGGAAACCTTGACATCAAGCAAAACAATGAAAGGGATAACAGCAAATGTTTCTTTTTAGACTTTGATGTTGACAATATTAAGATGGTAACAGAGGAATAGAAAATATTAACTGATGATCTTGAGAAAGAAATGGATATTTTGTTGATCAGAAACTCTGAATGACGTAAAAACAAGGAAAAAAACAACAAGTAACAATCACATGAATTGACAACACATACACGCACACACACACGCATACCTAAAACTCGAATGACATTCGTCCACAACTTTGGAATTTAGAAAGTTAATGAATGAATAAATATATGGGATGAAATGTCAAATAGAATTAAAGAAAAGATAGGACGTGAAAACCGAATTTTGGAGAAATTTTATTTATTTGGTATAATGTTTTGCTTATTTACCAGTTTTATCGGATAATGATTTGGAGTTTGTTTTTTTTCAATTTAGGAAAGAATAACAGAGAACATCAAATTGTTTACGAGGTTGTTATAGCAACATAATTTGGAATGTCAGTCGTTATGAATATTTAAAATCTGGAAATGAAAAACGTTCGACTATTTTGTTTCCAAAAATTTCGAGAGCTCAGAAATAAAGAATTTGAAAACAACACTAACTTATCCCGAAAATTCATTAATCATAAATGTATTATTTATTTCTATTGTATTATTATTATTATTATTATTTACGCCTTTAGGAGTTTTTTCCACCAGTATCAGCAGATGGTCTTTTACAGGAGTTTAAGTGACAGCAAGTCACCTCAAGTCTCCACAACTCTTCTCAGTATTCTGGCCAATGTCAACATTTCTGTCGTTTGGATGGTCTCCATTCGTGTTCTTATTTCCAATTTTTCCATAGCTGCGGATGTGATTGTCGTAAACAACTAGAATTTGCATCTCATAGCTGTGCATTTGTTCGTAGATGTTAATAGAAATAAAAAAAAAAGAAAAGTAGCTGGTCTTGTGGGAAAGGAAAGTTATGGTCATAAAAGTTAATAGTTGACACATTTGGAACGGAACAAAAATCATCAAAAACAAATCTATTTGAATAAGAAGAGTTTGGCCCGTGATTTTGCTGTTCTTTTGATGGAAAGAAAAAAACAACTATATGGATACTTCAAGCGATAATCTAAGGAAATTTCACATGAGATGGCTCAGAAGGGGAAACACTTCAAGAGAAAAACTGAATCTCTAATTAGCAGCATAAAAGAGTTTTACCAAATAGACGTTTGTACGACCGCGTGCAAACGTATTAACGGCTGTATCGCTACGTCGGACCCTGTTGTAACCTTGGCGTGGGAAAAAGTGACGAACACACAAAATTCCGTCTTAGTTCACTAGCACGAAAGTTTATTCGCTATTACAATTTTAAAGTTGTCGTCGGGAGAAAGAAAGAGAACATGAAAGCTGAGTTGCTGCGTTAGTTAACAAGAGAAACAACATGTCACGAGGAGAGAATGAGTGTTGGAGGGAAGACATATCCGCTTTCGGTGGTTCCACACCTCCGCAGAAGATTTGAGACCTCCGGGTTTTCCTAGTTATTTCTAATACTGTAGTCACTCACCCGTGACTGGCTGACCTGCAACAAGTGCTTTGGCCCGACTTACCAGAAGGCATCTGGCGGTATCGTAGGCTCTGCTTTTTTTTCGTTTTTTTTTTCTTCTGTCTTCTCTTCCTCAGAAATTTACCTCCCGGTGTTTTCTAACTTCAACTCTCTATATCACGTTACATAGTGCCTTAAAAACTAATTACATCAAAGTAAAGATTTATAATATATTGAAGAATAGCAAGTGTATGTTGTGTGGGGATAGAGGTGAAACGGTTATTCACATAAACCAAAGTAGCAAATTAGCATAAAAAGAGTACAAGACTAAGCACGAATGGGTAGGAAAAGTGATCTACTGGGAATTGTACAAGAGGTTAAAATTTGATCATTCTAAAAATCATATATGCACAAACCAGAATCACGCCTAGAACATGTGACCCATAAAATTCTCTGAGATTTTGAAATATAAATGGATCACCCAATCCTGACCAGAAGATCAAACCACTTAAAGGGGTAGAACCAATTAAAAAAAAAAACAAAAAAATAAAAACAAAAAAAAACAAAACAATCAAAAACCCAAACAAAACAAAATAAACATAAGACTTGTGGATTTTGCTGTTTCAGCGAACCATAGAGTGAAAATAAAAGATGAAAATCTCGAAAAAAAAAACTTGGAGAGCTGAAAAGGCCATGGAACATGAAGGTAACGGTGATACCAATTGCAGTTGGTGTACTTGGAACGGCCCCAAAGGACTGGGAGATCAAGGAAAGAATCGCGATCATCTAGACAACAGCATTGTTGAAACCAGCTAGATTATTGAGAAGAGCCTTGGAGATCTGCTGATATTTTCTATCACTCTGACGTCATTTAACAACCACTCGTTAAAACTAGTAGGAAAAACTCACATAGAGTGAAAATAATAGCAACCAAGAAAAACTGAAACCATTCAGACTACAGTACTATTGAGATCGATTAGAATACTGAGAAGAGTCCTGGAGACTTGATGACTTGTTGTAACTCGTATTCCAGTAAAGACAACCAGGTAAAAGTATTAGAATGATAACTGACACAGACTAAAATAAAAGTAACTATTTGTAACTTATTCAGTTTATTTGTATTTCTTGATCTACAGTTTGTCAAATGCTTTTCACATTGCAGAAAAAAAACAACAAATATTTTTACTAAAAAAACCTGTCTTTTGTGAAAAAGCTAAAAATCAAGAATATTTATTGTTTTATTTTTACATTAAAAAACAACTTTTTTTTAATGAATTTGTAATTGAATTAACCATTTTTTAAAGTCTATAAATGATATTTGATTTCTATTTTTACTTGAGGAAAACTTTTTTGAAACTGTTAAGAAGCAGCGTGGAATTTCCAGAGGCGTTCGCTGGAAATGAAGCACGATGCATCAGTTGGAGAATGTTCAGTGTGTAAGACTCGCCAGAAGGGAGAGAGAGAGAGAGAGAGAGAGAGAGAAAGAGAGTCGATCGAAGGAGGCGAAGAAATATGAAATGAAGGTCAGCGATAGCCAGTAGGCGATGTGGGAGGCAGGGAATGAAAAGAAATATCAGTCAGTGTATGTGTGTGTGTGTGTGTGTGTGTGAGAGAGAGAGAGAGAGAGAGAGAGTGAGAGAACAGTTCAAAGTGACTATACCAATACAAGTCTTTATGAATGATTTAGTTTGGCACAAGGATAATATGGGTAACCTCTTACAAACAAGAAGCACAGTGAGTAACGTTAAGTCTATTTGTCAGACTAAGCAAAGCCTAGAAAACAACAATAGCAGCAGCAGCAATAATAATAATAATTTAGAAAAAGAAGGAGCAGCATAGAATCGGACACCTGGCAAAGAGAACTGATGAATGAATCTCCGCTGTGTGTTTTTTCGAGAAGAAAATCCCGTTCGTTAAAATTGTCTCTAATTTCAAATGCGTAAGATTTTGTTACCTTTTCAATCTTTTGGTAAATGTTTGTGATTTAAATGAGGCCATTTTTTCCAGAATTTTTTTCAGCTAAACTATTTCGGAAGCACAAATTAGATTTGTTTAAATTTTCCGTGCTAAATTCTATATTGTTAACGAGTGCCTTCTCTTTATAGATGAAAATATAATGTATCTGATGTAGGCTGAAAGCGTTAATTAAGAACAATTATCGCCCTCAATGAAACCGAAAAGATATGTAAGGTCTTTACTATGAAAGGACCAGCCTTAGTGAAAACGAAGCCTCAAATTAGGGCAATAAATATAAAAACCAAAAAGGTGATACAGGAACACTTGAAACTAGCTCAGGTACTTATTGTGTGAAGCAAAGTATAAAGTAGTCGGTTAGTGGACTTTAACTTAGTTAAAACTTAATTTTTTGGTGACCCGCTGTTCACGAACAATTACTGTAACTGTTCTCGGTCAGTGTCAGGTGCGCAGATAATAAACAACCCCTGGGTCTGGTATAACCACAATATACTACCCATGAAAACTGACAAATCAAAACGTAAATCAACATGGGGTTCAGATGACAGGTTTGGGTGTCATGATCAGCAGGTGTTCCCTTGATAGCCAAGATGGGGGATCCACTCGGCATCCTGCAAATGTTGGCTATTCTTCTTCCAGGCACACAAATGATTCTTCTGTCAGGTACACAACGATGAACAAATCAACCATTCACACCAGAGAGCATAGCATTGAAAATGCACTAGGGAAGATAGAAAAGTAGCATTATAGTGTTATTTTAGGAGCAACCCTGCAAAAAGAGGGTATAGAAAAAGAAATTTGGACAGAATTCGGTAGATTTAAGGCAACAAACCAAAGGCTCGCTGACCAGGTTAGGACAATAACAAAGAATGGTTGGTTTCCTGACCTTGAAATACTAGAAATCCACCAATGAATGAATATATGTAGGCAAATGCATCAATAAACCCCTAATTCAATAACTGAGACAGTAAATGTAGGAAAGCCAGAAACTTCTAACCAAACTCTACATGACAATGAGCCATACACCGCAAAAACTGACCCAAAAGGAAAAATCTAATGCAGATACCATTAAAAAATCATGTCTGAAAAGAAAACCATATTGCTTTCTCTCAGGAACCAAGACTGGAGGACAGTCAAGTCCGAAACCGAGAAAGTGAACGACTTATTGACAAATATCCCGACAAACGACATCACGGTATTAAACGCAGGAGCAAAATTAGTTAGTGAAAAAATCGGGGTTCCCTTTAGGACCACAGACAGAAAGTCAAAACGCGGGTGAGAACTCAGACTTGAATCACAGATAAAAAGACTACGACAACGAGCAAGAATACTAAAACGGAACATTAAGAAATATTCAAACGAAACTGACAAAGCACGGCAACAAGAGCTGAAAAAAAAAAAGATTGAGGTAACTACCAAAAAATACAGGTGAAAGAAGGATTCCTAAAAAGATACCGAGACAAGATCAAACAATATAGTCAAAACAGGACGTTCTGAAACAACGAAAAAAATTCTACCAACGATTAGCGGAAAGAATGGGCGAAGTCATATCAACAACCGGATGCAAGAGAGGCAAAAAGATTTTAGAGTAAAATATGGGAAAGGAAAGATCATAACCAAAGAGCCAAATGGATAAACCACATGGAAACAGAATTGCGAATGCTCAAAGAAGACCCTCAGGTGAACATAGACCCCGACGGGCTCAAGGCAGCACTTAAAAAGATATCAAACTTGAAAACCCCTGGCCTTGATGGCATACACGGATTTTGGTTTAAGAAATTCACCTCCATACACTACAGACTTCCTACGGAAATGAATAAATGCAGACAGAAAACTGAGATACACGAATGGATGACCAAAGGGAGGACCACTCTAATCCAAAAAGACCCCCCCTTCAAAGGAACCGCCCAAAACAACTATAGACCCATAACATGCCTACTGATGATGTGGAAAATACGAACGGCACAAATTAGAGAGAAGATCAACAACTTATTGATAAGCCACGGAATCTTCCCCGACGAACAGAAAGGATACCGCAAGAGAACCAGAGACACAGAGGGACTACTATATATAGATCAACACATCCTCAACGAATGTAAAATGTGACGGAAAAATCTAGCTATGGCCTGGATTGGCTACAAAAAGACTTAAAATATGGTCCCCCAAACTGGATACAACACTATCTCAGAATGTGTAAAATACCCGACCAAGTCAAACAGTTTATCAAGAAGACCATGCAAACCTGGAGAGTGGAATTGACAAAAGGAGGAAAAAGCTTAGCAGAGGTGAAGATCCAAAGAGACATATTCCAAGGAGATGCACTATCACCATTACTATTTGTGATAGCTATGATGCCACTCAACCACATCCGTAGGAAACGCACAGCCAGATACAAACTCAGTAAATCGCAGGAAAGGATCAACCACTTGATGCATATGGACGACATCAAACGTTTTGGCAAAAATGAAAAGGAGTGGGAAACTCTAATATAAACAGTGAGAATATGCTGTCAAGATATAGGAATGGAATTTGCCATAGAAAAATGCTCCATGCTATTAATGAAAAGTGGTAAACAACACATGACGAAAGGAGTCGATCTACCAAATCAAGTAGTAATCAGAACGCTCGGAGAAAAGGAAATCTACAAATACTTGGGGATACTGGAAGCTGACACCATCAAGCAAGTAGAAATGAAAGAAAAAAAATTAAAAAAGAGTATCGTAGAAGAACTAGAAAATAATTCGAGACACGACTCTATTGCAAGAAACTTGTCAAAAGGATAAATACCTGGGCTGTCCCCCTCGTAAGATACTCGGGACTATTCTTGAAGTTGACCTGAGAAGAACTTAAGCAAATGGACCAGAGAACAAGAAAACTAATGACCATAAAAAAGGAATTGCTTCCCAGAGATGACGTTGACAGACTATATGTATCAAGAAGAGAAGGAGGAAGAGAACTTACCAGCATTGAAGACAGCGTTGACACATCGATACAACGACTCGAAAACTACTTAGAAAAGTGCGGAAAAAGACTGATTACAGTCACCAGAAACAATACTAATGACACGAGGACCTGCGGAACGACAATAACCAGAGAACTAAAGTGGGAAGAAAAACAACTTTATGGCCGTTTTAAGCGACTAACTCGCGACATCTCACGCGAGAAACCGTGGACGTGGCTAAGAAACGGAAACCTAAAGAGAGAAACTGAATCTCTTCTAACAGGAGCACAAAACAACGCCCCAAGGACTAACCATATCAAAGCGAGAATAGATAAGACAACAAAACACCAAATGTTGGTTATGTGGTGAAAGATACGAAACGATCAATCGCATAATAAGCGAATGCGGCAAATTAGCACAGAAAGAGTATAAGACTAGGCAAGACTGGGTGGGCAAGGTGATCCACTGGGAATTATGCAAGAAAATGAAGTTTGATCATACGAACAAGTGGTATATGCACAACCCAGAATCTGTCCTGGAGAATGAGACACAAACATTTCTCTGGGATTCTGAGATACAAACAGATCACCAAATCCACGCCAGACGACCAGACCTTATAATAATCAACAAAAAAAGAGTGAACTTGCAGAATTGTGGACTTTGCTGTCCCGGCTGACCACAGAGTAAAATTGAAAGAATGCGCAAAGAGGGATAAGTACCTCGATCTTGCTAGGGAATTGAAAAAAACTGTGGAACATGAAAGTGACGATTATACCAATTGAAATTGATGCTCTTGGTACAGTCACCAAAAAATTGGTTGAAGGACTGAAGGAAATAACGGGACGGGTGGAGACTATTCAAACTACAGCATTGTTTAGATCGGTCAGAATCCCGAGAAGAGTCCTGGAGGACTGAGGAGACTTCATGTCACTGAAACTCCAGTGGAAAACGCTGATGTGAAAAAACTCTCAAGGAGAAAAATATTTATAAAAATGGTAATCGTTGTAGGAGAAACAGTACCAGTGAATAATTGAAACCACTAGACTACCGTTGAGATCGGCTAGAATACTGAGAAGAGTCCTGGTGGACTGAGGAAACTTGCTGTCAATCCGATTCCTGTGAAGATTACCAGTTAGTAATATTAGAGTGAAAATCAAAATGGACTAGAATAATAAAATTATTTCTATACTGTTAGACTTATTTGTGATTCTTGATCTACGATTTGTTAAATGCTTTTCGCACGACCCCCCGCCAAAAAAAAAAAAAAAAAAAAAACATGTGAAGGAAGATAGAATGCTGTTCAAAGTGACTATATCAATACAATCATCTACAGGTGATTTAGACTGACACAAGAACACAAACATGGGGCAGCCAGTGAGGACCAAACTCTTTTCTGTTATCATAGATTCATGACGAAAGGGTATCCTGAGTAAGACACTAAACTACTTCTAATGGTGAGGCTCCAGTTCTGGAGATCTGGAGAAGCGTGTAGTACCCATTCATTAGCATTACTCCCAAGTCCCTTTTGACCCAGGGAGGGTTGTACCTGTTACTATCCCATCTATGGGTCAAATAGATCTGTTTAAAGATGTTTCGTATTTGATAACCCTTCAAAAAACCTTCTTAAGCAACAACTAAACAAAAAATGTAAATATGAACGTACAAATGAATGCTATTCTCTAACCTCTGAGCATTGAATAACCCTGGACAGATTCAAATTCCATTAAAACCAACCAACCAACCAACCAACCAACCAACAAGCACTCTACTAAGCTATTATTTTATATCACTTTCTGTTCTTGTCAAATATCAATTTATCTACATTCACCGACATCTCTACAGCCGTCTATCTATCTAAAAATGTTAAGATGCCTCCACAACAATGCAAAGAAGTGCAGACGTCCGCTTCTGTCAAACCATGAGGAACTTATACGGGTTTTGGTGATTTTTCAATTTGTTGCTGAAGTCGATGAACTGTTGAATGGCATGAAATCAATTTTTGACTTTCAACCATAGTAGCTCTATGTTGTTCTAAACTTCATACAAAAGCAGCTCATTGTTCTATTCAACTGGCTGACCGATTCGTGATGAATTTCTCAAATTGATATTCCATTTTCTCATCTTTTCAAAATAATTTCTGAGATTTCTTTGGTTTCTTTATTTAATAACCTATCAAAATTCGAGGGTTATTTAATGCGAAAGCTTCCCATTTATAAGACCGGTAGTATTACTATTTAACTCATAGTTGGGGATATGGAGGTTTAAGTCATCCATCTACAGTAATAAATCTATCTATCTATCTAAAGTCATCTCTCTATCTACAGTCATTTATTTATCGAGAGTCATCTATATAGAGACATTTACCTACCTACAGTCATCTATCAATCTTGAGTCATCTATCAATCTAAAGTCAGTTTCCCAAGAGTATAAAAGAGTCTGAAAGTGCACGTAAGAACGCGACTCGCGTTCGAACTCCCCTACAACACGAAGCCACTTCACCTCCAGTAATTTCTTTCGTATAAAAGAATCAATCCCATAAACACTATAACGTGTTGCCTCTGAAACGTTCAGTTTTTTTTCTTCTTTTCTTTCCAAATTCATAGCCTTGTTCATCTCAAATGTATTTCGTATTATACAAGGGGTTCAAATTAGTAAAATTTAAATGCTCTGCACCCTTAAGGAAAGTAAGGCTGCAGCCGCACCCATCTGTAATGGTGCTACGGTTTCACAGCAAGTAGGTTTTATAGGGTGCAGAAGCTAACCCGACCATCCTTGTTTTCCCCTTTTCCAAGTTTTAGTCAGTTGGTTTGTTGGATCGTTACGATCACGACGCAGCTTACTTATTTAAAACTAAGAACAGATACTAACTTGTCAAGTTATCATGATTTAGATGTTTTAGAAGAGAACTAATGCTTGACCTGACTCGTCGCATGTTTCACAGACGACAGGTGAACCCGTGCAGTTGTCGAGCGATATCCGGGAGACAAGAAAGGGCCAATGGGCAGATCTCCGCGACGATCGAAAAATGAAATTGTTAAACGATTCAGAAATAAGGAAAAAAGGGTGATAGCAAAACTAAAATGAAAATGCATTGTGGCCAGCGATGTGGAAAACCTCAGACAACATAGGACATAAAAAATAAAGGAATAGGAGTGAGGGAATATTATTTTATCTGTTGTTATTAGATTTTCGGGATTACTTATCAGATTATTTGAAAGTTTAAACTAAAAATAAAAAAAAATCAGTCATTGAACTTAAAGACGTTTTGGTTGCTGAAAACTTTCGCTTTTAAATGCAAATAAGATTTTTTAGAATCTGAAAGACGCTTATCTACCCAACACTTTATAAATAAAAAAAGATATATTTCCGCAACAAATTCTAAGGAAATTTCTTTGATATTTTTTGAAATAGAATATTAAATCATTCACAGATAAATTGAAAGGACGAATAATTAAGAAGGGATAAGTAACCTGATCTTTAACAACCATTTATGACTGAAATGACTTGATTCTGACTTAATCTCCAACAATTTCACCCTTGTGCCAGACTTAGCTAAGCTTAGAAAATAACTTCTTAGCGCGAATGAATTTGTAAAAAAAGACACACGTCTCTGAATGCACACATCAACCACAAACACTTAAGAAAATGACTCAAAGGCGCGTCCTCGGACGGACGAAAAATCACGTCCTCCTCCTAAGGCATGTCGAGAAAAAAAGATTTATCTACGCACGTTTTCCCTCGTTACTATAGCAATTACTTCGCCGCTTTGTGATTGTTCGGAAAATTTATACTGCAGGCAAGGCCAGATAATTCAAGAATGTCATTGCCAAATTATTTTTGACGACAAGGCTAAAATTATATATATATATATACAATACACTGAAGCGAGTCGGTAAAAACATTTTATAATGAAACACCTAACCCACAAACTTTTAAAGCCTGTAACTTCAGTGGCCTTTACACTTTCAACAACACCCGTAAGTTTTGTATGTATGCAGTGTTTATAACATTGCAGTATGTACCTATTATTTTATCTTGTTGATTCAGATATTATCTTGCTTACAGATTGCATTGTCTTTGCTATGTATTTACTACATTGCTTTGTGTGCGTATTTCGTTTTTTGCTTTATTTCGTATAGGCATTTATTGGCTCTTATTGTAAATGTACTTCGTATATTATCTTTTGTACTCGTTTACGATGTACTTTTACAATTTTTTTTTTTTAATGTTTGTCTCCATTTTCTGTAAATGAAATAGTTGACAATATTTCGAGATAAAGTGGGATTAATGGAATGAAAACGTATATTCAGGTTCTCTTTTAACTAAAACAGAATAGGAAAAAAGAAAAATATTTTAATCGCTCTGATAATTTCACAGGGATTTTTGCAGGTTTTATGCTGAATTGAAAACTTTAGTACAATAAGAGGAGGTAAGATTAAGTTGTTTGTTTAATGGCATATTAACCCTCGTTGGCTAATTAATGCCAAATGTTGGTATATATATATATATATATATATATATGAGCTGTGAGCGAATAATTTGTAGGTAAATATTTTTGGTTTGATTTGGTTTGGTTTGGTTCGGTTTTATGGAACATCAACCATTGTATGTTATTAATGCCAAATTCATTTTTATACATAAAAACAGTTCTATTTCAAACAATTCAGTATAGCATAAGTGCACAGTTTAAATATCAAAAAACAGTTCTATTTCAAACGATTCAGTTTAGCCTGAGTAGACAGTTTAATTCTATTTGACCCATAGATAGACCCTATCATGTGCTACCACTCCTGACCAGAGTGAACCAGGGAGCGACGGCAATAAAGAGGTACTCCGGATTCCTCAAAGCTCTAGCATGATTGGAACCTCACCATCAGATTGTTTAGTGTCATATCCAGGAAACTCGTTGGCAGGGGGCGGGGTTAGCTCTTACTCCTCTGCAGAGAAGCACTCGGTGTATTCTACTGCCGCAGTCGACTGGGCAAGTAAATATTTTTGTTCTTAAACGAATTGTTAGAGCGCGAGACACTTTCGCCTCACAAGGGAATGGTTTATAGATATGCTTGTTTCGTTGACGAATCTTATATATATTTATATATACGCTCCCCGATGGGGTTTGAGCACCCTGGCGAAGGAATTTACGGCTGCCACTCGCATAATGCAAAGCTCTTCGAACGAATTGAGCACTCTGGCATCTGGTATAAAATGTAAACAAACGAAAGCTACTACTTAATACCTTATAATTCCACCGGTGACGTGGTTCGCTTGTTGGCTGAGCGGTATGATACTAAGTCTAATGTAAAGTTAGACGGGTTTCGATCCCAGCTTCAAGCGTCCTACGTGTGTAGCCACACTGAAGAGTTTTGATACAATGAAACTGCCTGTCAGTGGATGACAATATATAAGATTGAGGTTTTTACTTATGTTATCAGTTTTAGTATTCCGACTGTTTGCACTATAGAATCTATTTAGAGTTTTGGTTGACTCTTGGGAGTTATATTGAAATTTTTTTATATGGTATTGATTAATATTACATTTTTGGTTATTTTATTCTTAATGTTCAAGGGTCTTGGATTGAAAGGATGACAGGTTTGATATTTTCTATTGTTTTTGTTCAGTGGTCGGGGTGGGGTATGAATTATTTTGGATTAGGGGAGGGAGATTCAAAATAACTGGGGTTGTAAGAATGTGTTTTGGTTTTTGATTGCTTTCTTTTGTGTTTGATTCTGAATTTGTTATATGTTTTTTTTTTTACAGAAATATCTATTTTGGGGAATTGATGGACGGATCGGTGATGCTTGTAATTTTCTTTTTACAATATTGATTTTAGTTGGAGCTTTGGGGTTTCCTATACATATTTTTTGGCAGTGCTATGTGTGTTTGTTTTAATGTGTTTTGTTTAATTTGTGATTCTGTTTGACAGATTTCAGCTGAGTGTAGTTTCACTCATTGTTCTTGAAATTTTGGCCAAGTTTTTGGTCCTAGTTACATTTGTTTTTTGAAGAGAGCTAAGCATTCATCTGATTGATTGTTGTGGGTGCTGTTGATTGGGCTCGCCTTCTGTGCTTCTCTGCTACATTGGTGTTGGATTCCACTATTCTTCTTGCTTCGAGAAAGGTTATATTTATTCTATATTTCACCGCCATAATTTCCATTTATGTTTTGCATATGCTGCGAATTCTTGACCAGACGGGATAGTTCTTTTGGCAGTTTTTATTTGGTTTTATTGGGACAATTTTTTTTCCATATGTTCAGGATCCTTTTGGTTACAACTCCCACGTTGGATGTTCTCTGCAGTTCTCCTTGTGATGTCCAGATTTTTGAAATTTAAAGCAATTTAAGGGTGTCGGGATATATTGTTTTTCTCAGCAGTATTCAATTTCTACTTCCTTAGGAATAACGGATTTGTTAAATGTCAAAATCTATGTGTGTATTTATTTATTTTAATGGTTATCCTTTTGTAGTTCGTGGTTCCTTCCTTTCTGAATGCCATTTTTATTTTATCAGGTGTAGCTAAGGATAAATCCCTGTTTCTGATAACTCCCTTTGAGGTGTTTTTATTTGAATAAACTTTGAACTTCAAGTCGTGGAAGATTTTCATTTTATTAGGTTTTCGGCACGTTTCAGCATATTACAAGTACATTGCCGCTTCTAATTTTTTCACCGATTTGCCCTACTGAAGACTTTTTATCAGTCAGGAAGTGGGGTGGGGCAGTTCGGCTAAAGAAGTTTTTCGTGATTTGATTACAATAAATCTAGGGAATTCTACGGGTTCATTTCTGGATAAGCTTCAGAGAGATTTCGTTTTGTTTCGGTTTTTGTATATATTTGTCACTGTATTATTTTTTTATTCTCTTGTCATGTGCTCCACCACCCATCAGGACGTCCAACATATTGGGAATTTACCAAAGGGTATATTCAATCACCTTGCTAGTGATGGGGGTGGGGTAATCAGCTAGTATCCTTGAGTCAGAGGGGTATTTTAAGCTTCTGGTAATTTCAGTACTGAAAACCAAATATCTTAACCACTGCCTTCTTGTAGCTTTTTAAGATAAAAAGGGTTGAGTGTTTTTCATAAGAGAAATGGTCGAATATAGGTGCTAAGACTTGACATGACCAGCCGATTGATAGAATTGGCTCTCTCTCCGATCGGGCCGTCTAGTCCAAGTAAAGGCTGAAGTGGATTGTTTCAGGTCACGTGACCACTTGGTACCCTGATCATGGACCGCTCAGCCATCAGGATTTCATCATCAGGTATTACGGGTCATTAACTGACGGCCCACCACGGGCAGGTGGTGGTGCAGTCGACGTATTCTACCGTCCTAATCGACAAGTTGGCTATAACAGAACGTACATAATAAAAAGTTTAAAATCAAGAGAAAAAGTATTTAATCGAACGTATAAGGTAAAAAAATAAAACAGAATAAAACACAACAAAACAAAACAATAAAAAAGCTAAAAAAACCAAAAAAAAAACCAAGCCCCCCCCAAAAAAAACAAACAAACAAAAAGCAAAAATCAAAAACAAAATTAAAAAAAAAACATTCTTATCACAAGAAAAATCAATGAAAACTTTGCCACTCGGTGATCAGGTTTGTCAAACTTTTGTAGAATACGAAGACATTTATGAGTTTTATCGCTTAAAAAAACTTTTTGAATCGATAATATTCAAAAGTGATAAAATGGGAATATTACATAAAATTTATTTTCATACATTATAGTCTACAATTGAATTTTCTATTTTATCTTTTTGGACCCATTTTTTCC
>OY757914.1:4954554-5014554 GCA_963585895.1 Sepioteuthis lessoniana | reverse complement strand
GGAATAGATATTGCTGAAAGTGAGCGAGTTAACTTGAATGAAATGGAGAATTTTTGATGATTTTAAAAGATCTGAAAATTCAGATTAGTCATGTCGTTCTGGGCAAATGATGTCCGAGATTTTTGATTTGTAGAAATATCGCATAACATTGTTTGTTCCGTATGGGACTGTGACCCGTGAAAATTAAAACTATGAATGTCATCACTATAGTACAAGAGCAAGGTAAAAACATTCACTTGAAATCGGGTGGTGTTTCTATCTGTCCTTTTAATTGTATGTTGGTTTGGTTTGGTTTCTTTTGTTTTTATAGCATATCAACCTTCCTAGGTTATTTAATGCCGAAGCCATCTTGGAGAACAGTAATGGTACTGTTTAATTAATATCTAGAGGATATAAGAGAGTTTCATACGTTTCCCAAGAGTATTAGTTCGAAAGTGAACGGAATAACGTGACTGGAGTTCGAACTCGCTTACTACATGTTAGCGTCTACTCCACGGGTAGTCTCCCTTGTATTTTATAAGCTCATTACAATTACAAACAAAAGGCAAAAAAATGTGACAATATCTTTTATAAGACAGTTTAGCCGTTTGGCTATCGTAGCTGACGCAAGGATCATTTTTGACTTTGCCATCATAAACAGAAGAGAGTCTCCATCATACATCGAGGGAGTCCCCGATGCATAAGGGTTAAAGTGCTGTACTGCAACTTCGGAGTGAGCAAGTTCGAACTCCAGTCGGCGTATTACGTTCAATTTCAAACTAATACTCTTGGAAAAGCATGAACCCTCTTATTCCCCGTAGCCAAGGGTTAAATAGTGTCACTGCTGTTCAATAATGAAGGCTTTAGCAATAAATAACCCAAGAAGGCTGATATGCCCAAAAACAAAACCAAATAATACGTCGATGTCGTCCGCGATTTTATCTTAAACCACTTTTCGTTGTCGCAAACAAAAAAATTGAAAAATATGAATGAAATGCAAACATTTCTGAACGCTCAGTAGATTTTTTTTCGTTGGGTAAAAATGATAAAAATCTTATTGATGTAAATAACATTTAATGAGATTTGCTGGATACTTTTTACAGAGATCATGATGATGATGATGATGATGATATTTTTACAGAGATGATGATGATTATATTTTCACAGAGATGATGATGATGATGATATTTTTTTTTACAGATAAAGCACTAACTCGACTTCCCGTTTGTTCTAAAATATCAGTCAGAATATAATAAGTTTATTCTCAGAAAAGGGTGGCTATGTGTATTTTCGGGTTTTGTTCCTGTCCAGAATATGCCTGGAACATTCAATATGAACTTTTAATTTAAAAAGCGTATGTTTTTCCTTTCAGCACTTGTGTTCAATTTACTTATTTCAATAATTTTCCCTTATTTGGTGCTTTTCGATTTTGTTTGAATTGAGTAAGACGCGGCCAACAAAGGCATGGACAGGTATCGATAAGCTATCGGTCGTATGGAAGTCAGAACTGACCGATAAAATGAAACGCAGTTTCTTCCAAGCAGCGGTCGTATTGATACTGCTATATGGATGCACTACATGGACGCTAACTAAACGGGTGGGGAAAAAGGTAGACGGCAATTACACAAGAATGCTGCGAGCAATTTTGAACAAGTCCTAGATGCAACATCTCACTAAGCATCAACTGTAAGGCCACCTACCTCCCATCACGAAAACTATCAAAGTTAGACGAACCAGATATGCAGGACACTGCTGGAGAAGCAGGGACGAGCTCATAAGTGATGTACTCCTGTGGACCCCCTCATATGGCCGAGCAAAAGCAGGACGACCAACTCGAACCTACATACAGCAGCTCTGTGAAGATACGGAGTGTAGACCTAAGGACCTGCCAGAAGCAATGAGCGATAGGGGGAAGTGGCGAGAGAGAGTCAGGGATATCCGTGCTGGCGGCATGACATGATGATGAAGATCCTTCTGCTATGTCTTAAGACTATTCTATCAAGCAATACAAAATAAATCTTATCTCTTGTTGAATTTAAATATGCTTTTTCAATTGTATTTTTCCCTTGTGTAATACCATGGACCTTGCTGAATATTAGAATTAAAAAATAACAGGCAACTCATGTTGTTCCGATACGAAACTATCTTATTTCGACTGGTACAATTTCGTAGCAGTAAATGCAAATTTACACAGTCATAAGATTTTCTTGTTTATAAATATTCTTTCCAAATCTCATATTTTAATTTTAAAATTCCAACAACAAAAGTTTTATCAGTAAAAAAAAAAAAAAAGAAAAAAAAAGAAAATACAAGACGCCCATCAGTCAAAAATTATTTCAATATTATGTAATACAGACAGAGTGTTGGGTTATATCTCTTCAGTCTGTAAGTCGGGCGAAAGAAAGGCTGATATTTTTGCTGTTTAAGAAATATACAAAGTTAAATTGCTCAGAGTGGACACACACACACACACACACACACACACACACACACACACACACACACACACACACACAGAGAGAATAAATTTAGATGAAAGTGAGCGACTTGATTGGAATGAAATGAAGAATTTCTGATTATTTTAAAGGAACCGAAAAATCAGATTAGTTGATTTTAACGGCATGTCAACCAGTTTACAGCTATTTTATGTCTAGAAATTCGGGAATTGTGTTCATTGTACATTCATATTTACATTTTTTGTGTAGTTATTTTTAAAGGTTTTTTTTGCACATGGTTATATAATATGAAGTATTCCTATCTAATACAAATAATTTGCACACAGTTGTAGTAAAAATTTGAACAGTTTTATCAGAACCATAGATGAGACCATAAGTGGTGCTACCACTTCGGGTCACAGTGGACCTGGGAGTAATTGCAATGAAGTGGTGACTCCATACTCCCCAGAGCTCAAAAACTGAACCCTCATCCTCAGATGCAGTTTTGGTCCAGCTGATTGGGACTGTAGAATACACCGACTGCTTCTCTGCAGAGGGGTAAGACCACCTCAGCGAGTGTCCTAGATATGACTCTAAACAATCTGATTTTGAGGCTCCAGTAATCTAGGAGCTTTGGGGAATGCAGAGTACTCCTTCACTGCCATTACTCTCCGGTGTACTCTGACCAGGAGTAGTAACCGCTGATAAGGTCCTATCTATGGGTCAAATAGTAATGTTTGACATTTAAACTGAGTGCAAACTAATTTTAAACTGTGAAAACAAAAGACTCGTGCTAAATTGAATTGTTTGAAATGGAACTGTTTTCACATTTGTCTGTGTGTAAACAAATGACTGATATTTAATTGAATTGTAAGTGATACATAGCAATACTTGAAACCATTTAAATGTATGCAAACGAATCACTAATGCAAAAAAATGACTTATGTTAATTGGAATTGTTTGAAATAGAACTGTTTGATCATTTAACAGTGTTCAAACAAATGACTTATCTCTACTTGAATTGTTAGTGATACATAGCAATACTTGGAACCATTAAACTGTGTGCAAATGAATGAATATTGTTGAATAAAATAATTAGTGTTAAATAGCAAAACTTGCTTGAAACCATTTATCTGTATGAAAAAAATGAGCTAATACTCTTTTAAAAATGTTGTCAACAAATCATGTATATTTAATATACACATGTATAAAGAGGATTTGGCATTGAATAACCTACTATGGTTGATATGCCATAAAATTAAACTAAACTAAACCGATCAGATGCAGTTTAGTGATATATCCTAGAAACCCCATTTTTGGAGGGGATACATTCAGCGTATTTTAAGCCCCTCTGAGGGGGGCTATTGAAAATCAGAGGTTTCGAAAAAAAAACATGTACAAATCTTCTCTAACAGAAATAATCGTTCATTCTTTCAAGTGACAAAGACATTGGATCATTTAAAATTGCATCTTCAGTACCAACGACGACAAATGCTATAAAATACGAGTAATTCACGACTAAATTCGAATGACAAAAGATTGTCCAAAAGGAATGATGTCTGAAATATTTTTCAGTAAAATCTTCCCTTTCAGTAAAGAAAAGAAATCATTCATCAAGCTGACTTGTCTTTTTTTTTGTCACCCACTCACATTGATTTTCTCCGATCCTTTCCTGTACTTTCTTAAGTTGAGTTGAATGCTGCCAAGATTTAGCCACAAGCGGATACAGGTTATCTCCCTTTTCCATCAGAACATGACAACGGAAAAGATTTTAAAGAACGATGAGCGCAGACGACAATGGACAAAATGAGGATGAAAAGATTTATCAGCGAAAGTCTGACGTTCGAATCCTTCTTGCTTCTTTTACCCCTCCACCTCCAAGATTCCTTCTTTTATTTTCTCATCTCCCATCTAACATCAACTCTGTCTCTTGACATCAACCAAGCCAGGATGTTCCCGGGCATTTTACCCATTATCAAGACCATTCATTTCACTTATCTTCCCCGAGTTTGTTGGTTGGTTGTCTTAATGATGGTGACTTGCCAACTTGTTCACCTTGGACAGCTTATTCCAAGACGCCTTGACTTTTCTTTTACTTTCGAACAACACTTTCCATTGTCCTTTCTATCAACCTCTGGGCGCGATTCCTACTCTCCATTTAACCTCCATACATCTTTAACTCTTTCTCTTTTTTTTTCTAAGATTCTTGTCCTTCCTCAATCCTAGGGCTTTTCCCCTTTTTCTTTGATATTGTTTTCGTAGTTTTTCTCTTTACTTCTGCAATTATCCATTCAGTTCTTCTTTTCGTTGTCTTTCCTCTCTCTCCTTCCTCACACAATCACAATGTCTATATAATTCATCTATTACGTATCCACCATCACAGAATTTAAAAATGAATTCTTTTCTTGTAACTTACAATTCTTTTAATCTTTCTCTTTCTCAAATTCTTTTTTTCTTTATTCCACCCTCCCAAATTTTATTCCTTTTCTCTTCCTCCACAGACAATTTCATCACTGACTTTCTTTTTTTTTCAAACTGATTTCATTCACCGCAGTCCCTTCCTCTCATGTCTTCTTCGGATCGGACTGTCCAAAACATTGGTCGATCCGAACCGCCTCCTCCTCCTTCAAAAAAAGGGAACGTTGCCCACGGGTCAGTCATTAATCGAGGTGGTTGAGATCGCTAGCACTCTCTAAAATGCCGCAGACAATTTCCAATTTACTAGGAAACAGAATCTTGAATAACTGAGCGCATCTGATTGGCAACGACTCGTTGTTTGTGCTAGCAGGTTGCACAGTCAAGAGAGGATTTCCTTCAATTGTGACCAACTCGAAAGAATTAGCCTGTGTGTATGTGGCCAAATCCTTCTGTGTATGTCTGTATGTTTGTGTGTGTGTGTGTGTGTATTTAAGTTATGTAGCTGTGTTTGAATTTGTCAAAATAAGATGAAAGTGTTGGATAAAAAGAGAAGGAACAAAAGGTGATTCTGAAAAGAGACAAAGTTAGATCTGTGTGTGTGTGTGCATTCGTGTATATATGTGCATGTGCATATATGGTCTGGTATTCGTATGGAGATGTGTAAATGCATGTGTGTATGCCAATGTTTGTGCGCATGTGTATGTGTGCTCTTATGCAGATGTAGAATAAATGTATATAAATACAGAGAAACGTTTTTCCAGACCCGGAAGAACAAAATAGACGGAAAATGCTATGAGAAACTGAAAAAAAATCGATGGATATGAATTGATAGCAAGTTACTGAGAGAGAGAGAGAGAGAGAGAGAGAGAGAGAGAGAGAGAGAGAGAGAGAGAGAGAGAGAGAGAAAGAGGCAGATATGAATATAGAAACAAAGAGAAATAGATATGAAAACCAAATTGGAATCTAAACTTATTTCGCCGAATCTGGCACAAGGCCATTGTAACTGAAGTTTGAGTAAACAGCGAACCATTGTTATAAGCGTTTAGGTTCAAATGCAATAAAAGATTTGATTATCTGCAATTGTACTGACTTGAAATCAGGAAGATTGTGTTGCGCCATTCTTTTGTGTTTTAGCATCTGAGTGAAAACATTACTGAAGTTTGATGGATCGATTTAAAATTAAATCAATAATTCCGTAGGTTAATCAGGAAAAAAGCATTTACCTTGCTCAATAAATATTTTTTCTTGTCTTGTCAATACATTTGATTCAGTGATGAATATTAATCACAGAGATCATTCATAAGAAGGGGAAATTTTTAGGTTAAAATTCTGTTATTTTGTTAAGCGACAAACTTACTGATCTATCCTTGTAGACATGAACATAATAGAATATACAAGTAGATACAAATAGAGTGCGATAGATATAAACAAAGAAAGATAAATAGGAACATTAGTAAATAGTGATTGTCCCTTGGGTAGGCGTTCGGTGGGTAGTATACGCCACACTCTTTTGTATTAGTTGTCAAATGGCGGATTTATTGAATACACATTTTTTTAGCCTTAACATAATTAACCACAAAAACACAGAATAAGAACATTCTAGAAAATTTGGATCAAAATAGCATTAACATTGAAATTACATTTTTATATTTTACAACCAACCAGCTAAAAACATAGAATAACATCCTAGAAAATCCGGATCGGACACTAATTAACAGAAAATTTTTAGGCTCTAAAACAAATAAGAAAATATACAAATCTGATTGGTCAAGAAATGTCTACGCGCTTGAATTTTAGGACCCGCAATAAAACTATTTTTTGATCCACTTTAGTGACCCCCAAAAGTATAAATAGCGAATTTAATCAACCAGGTAAGTCAATTCATTCCTTCCACGGCCAAAAGTTCTTTCCGTCTACTACCAAGAAGACTTTACCGATTACGAAAGGTCATGAACGGACAGCAGAGAGCCACGCCATAAGACTCAAAGGGAAAAGGCATGCGACCTTTTATCAATGCGACACGTTGTCGCCAAGATCATAAGAAAACACACGTGTGGACTTAATGAAAGCAAAGACCAATACTTACGCTCCATCACACACACACACACACACACACACACACACACACACACACACACACACACACACACACACACACACACACACATACCCATGTATGTAAGTATAGACAAAATTTTATCCTCCTTACTTCAGCCAACTATGGACCCATTTATTTGATAGACTTTACTAACACGTAAACACACACACGGGCGAACAACCCCATTTCATTCAACTGGCCATAACTGTATTTCTCATTATTCTTATTCCTATTTTGTTATGATTATTAAATTGTTTCTTAATGTTCGTTGTCGTTATATTCCATTTGTTTACGTGTTTGTAAAATCTGTATGGTATTTGTGGTGGAACTAAACCTGAAAGAAATACCCGTAAAATACGGACGGGAACTCACTTACTACAAATTGGAGAGTAACATATCCACTAAACAATAACATGTACCTATTAACGTGACTATAATCGCAGAATGATGTCAAGAAAGTCCCTAAGAAGCTTTATTGAATAATTGTTGGGATCATGACCAGGAGGAGGGATAGATAATCGAAAATCGAACTAATAAATTCAAACGAGAAGAACATTTGAAAGAATGGAACGCAAATTATGTTTTAAAGATTGATGGAATTCAGAAACAAAGGGTTAATCTTTTCTAGCGAAAAAATTTGTTTCAGATTTATTTGAAGCAGATCGGGTTATAGAGTGCCATAAAATAGTGATTAAAACTCAAATAAAGTCTCTTACTTTTCTCGTTGATGGATACATGAAATTATGATATCGCAGAGAAACCAGCAGTGGAGTTCAGTGACTCTTTGTGGCGAGAAATACATATAACAATAAGTTTGGGAATTTAGAATCAGTTGGTGTTTGGGGGTCTGCCTCACTGGAGGGAATTACACAAATCAATTTCGCCCAGACTTGATAGAAGAGATCTTGCTCCAAAAGTTTTGCCTTGGGTTGGCTCAAGAGATAAGAATCGCCCAGGAAAAATTGCACGAGTCAGTTTGCAATTTAGGTTTGAAAAAAACCCAAACAAACAAAGAAACAAAACAAAATACCCCCGCCAAAACCCATAAGACTACTAAGCTGATACACGCATACATAGTGTAGAGTGTGGAAAGGCGATTGGTGATTCTTAATCATCATTTTAAAGAGAGAACTTAGAAATATTATTATTCTTTTTAAAATTAGATAAATTTTTGTCGTAATTTTCGAAGGAGTTTGTTCTTTTTTTATTTCAGAAATACTTTTCTGAAACGGATGAACACACTTCTTTATAAAAATATATTTCTAACACTTTATTCTCGAAAGAGTTGAGTTGGAGACGGGTACAGACTGCTACATATTGACTCAAGTTCTTTTGACCATAGCAGCACTTCTTTCTCATCTTGGCTGGGTTGCTCAACCGTGGGTCACTGAGGGCCCAAAGCCCTCTGTCTTCCGCTGGCTCTCACTTCGGCATCTGGTCCCCAACTGGCTCGAACCGCCTCGGGCACCAGGTTATATAATTGTCTTACGTATACCTGCTTCCGCTGTTCTTCCGCTCATTTACACAGGTGCATCCCTTGATTGACGGCTCGGTCTAGGGTCAATATATTACATTAAGAAGTGTACATATGTCTATTATTTACCTCCACAGATATTCCTGAAAAAAGATACAATAGCATATGGATACAGTAACAATCGAAGGTTATATTGGTCCTGTGACAGGAATATCTGTCATATTGATGACGTAACACATCAAATTATTATATTGATATCGTAACCAAAAGTTATGATAGCGTAGACACAGTCAACGGTGCTGTCTGGGGATCACATTGGCGAGAAACTGACTGTCACCTCGTACCGTTGACTCTGAGTCTACGCAATTAAAACTTATATCTATATGTACTCTATCACTGATATTGAGCACTTTTTCTGTAAATTCACATACCCCGGAAGAAGCGTCTCATATATGGAAAATGATATTAATACACGACTAGCAAAGGCATGGACAACAATCGATAGGCTATTGGTCATATGGAGGCTAGACCTATCTGATAAAATGATATGCAGTTTTTCTTCCAAGCAGCGGCCGAGTAAATACTGCTATATGGATGCACCACATGGACGCTGATTAAGCGCATGGAGAAAAAGTTTAACGGTAATTGCACAAGAATACTACGAGCCATATTGAATAAATCCCGGAAGCAACATCCCACAAAACAGCAGCTGTACGGCCACTTATCACCCATCTCGAAAACCATCCAAATTAGACGAATCAGACATGCGGGACACTGCTGGAGAACTAAGGACGAACTCATAAATGATGTACTCCTGTGGACTCCTTTACACGGACGAGCAAGGGTTGGGCGACCAGCTAGAACCTATCTACAATAGCCCTGCACTGATACTGGACGTAGCATGGAAGACATGCTGAGAGCAATGGATGATAGGGACGAGAGGGAAATCCGTGCTAGTAGCATGACATGACGATGATATATGATAAAATAATTTGTTTAAAATAATTTGTCAATGACACTGTTGAATAATCTGCCCCTCCCTAAAGTATGAATTTACAAGGTTGCGGTATAAGTAATTGCCATAGTAACGAGAAAAAAAAAAAAAAAACGCGTGTCGATTGATGTCTTTTCTTCGACATGCTTTAATAGAGGGACACAATTTTTCATCCGTCTGAAAATACGCCTTTCATATGATCAAAGCCTTTGTGTCATTGCCTCAATCAAAATATCGATTACAACCAAACATAAACAAAGGACATTGTTTGGCAATTTGGTAAAATCGATCGTGTATATTTTTTATTACATGCATACTTTCACATTCATATGCACCCTTTCTTTTGTATCTCCGTTTGGCTATAAATCAATAATTTCATTTGCCCAGTCGGCTGGGGCTGTATAATACACTGACTGTACCTCTGCAGAGGGGTAAGACCCCGCAATGAGTGTCCTGGGGCCTTGGGGCTGGGGCCTTGGGGAATACGGAGCACCCCTTCATTGCCATTGCTCCCAGTTCCACTCTGGCCCGGAGTGGTAGCACCTGATAGGGCCCTATCTATGGGTTAAATAGAACTAACAGCATACTTATACTAAACTGAATTGTTTGATTAAACAGAATTGGTTGAAATAGAAATGTTTTTGACAATTAAACCGTACTTACATTTAAACTGCGTGCTTATGCTAAACTGAATTATTTTAAATGGAAATGTTTTTGACATTGAAACTGTATTTACATTAAACTGAATTGTTATATATAACTGTTTGAATAAACTGAATAGTTTGAAATAGACATGTTTTTGACAAACTGTGTACTCATGCTAAACTGAATTGTTTGAAATAGAACTGATTATTTACATAAAAACGGATTTGGCGTTAAATAACCTACAAAGGTTGATACGCCATAAAACCAAACCAAACCAAACCTATAATTTCATGGTATAAGTTTTACCGTTATAATATAACCAAAATATTTCGACAGCATATTTTTCTACTTTACATGTACTAACATTGGAACAATAAAAAAACCGTTGGTCATAGATCCTGCTCAATGATGACACAAAAAGCGTTCCATATTGAAATGGGCGTCTCGCGTGGTGTAATAGTCACTAGCAAGCTAGGCCAGCGGAAAATTGATACAGGGTTCGATCTCCACAAGTTGCCTCATACTTTTGGCTTTGTGCCAAAACAAAGCAAAGCTTAAAAGATTAATTTCACAAATTTTATATTCCTCAGCATATTTTGTTTGTATTCAATATTTTCTAAGCTTTAACCCTCGGCTTTTGTCTCGTTATGACAAACAAAAATAATCATAATAAATAAAACTAATTTTTTAAAACATTTCTTTTGAAGTTTATCGAGAGAACCAATCTCAATTTAAGAATATTAGTTTAACACACACGCACACAAACACACACATACATATTGTTTAGGCAGGTTTGGTTAAAGACCACAGAACTTTCTTTTTTGTATTATATTTCTATTCACAAGTTATATATTGACCTTTGATAGTCAGTTATTGTGGATTTCGTAAACAGGATATGCAGCTGTGTCTTAAGGTAAGCAAGGGACAGCGGAAATGAATCACGTGAATTGTGCCGGAAGGAACAATGTGTGGGTGTCAGAAAATTATATAATGACGGACGTTTTTCGATCCCGGCGGTCAGTCAGCGGTTAGTCAGCTTGAGTCGCCAGTTAACAGAGTAGACACGTCAGCCGGGGTGGGGAGTTTGAGGAACCGGCTCTGAAGCTCCCGTCAAACGAGGAAAAAGAAGCAAGACTCTGAATACGTGTAACGCAATTAAAACAATCCGACTCTCTCTCTCTCTCTCTCTCTCTCTCTCACACACACACACACAATGATCACAGCGTTTCGTAATAAAGAAGAGAATTTATATTTTTATTAACAAGTTCCTCATTCCGATATACAACACATTAACACACACAGACACACATATAGATACATACACATATGAATGTTTAGCTTATTTATAAAGAAAGTGTGCTAGATATTAGTGATAGAGCATATGTAGATTTATATTTTAATAAGTGGTAACATAGAGACGAGAAACTGACAATGACCAACGTCGTTGACCGTGTCAACACAATTCAAACCTTAATCTCTCTCTTTATATATATATATATATATATAGTACGCCCATAATCCACTTATGTATAAGTGATGTGATTAAAAAGTATCAAGGAAACAGATTAAAATCTTAGCATTTTTAATATTCAGTTGAAGATGTCAGCTCAGTTGATAAACTTATTTAAAGCGATGATGTCAGCACATCTTAACAAGACCGCTCCAATTCTCGATACATCTGATCAGTATTTTTTTTTTTGCAGAAAACAAAATCTCACTCCATGTAACTTTTTCCTATTTGCTAAACTGAGGAAGTGTAGCAAATTAAAAAGAAATATGACGGTTCAGATTCACACCATACCAAAAGCGGAATTTCAGCGCCCCATAGACCAATGAAAAATTCGCTGGAATAAGTTTGTTGAAGTTTAAGAGAAGTGTCTTGATTGATGCAGCTTCACTCTTAAGACTTTTTGCACATAATTCGTATGAATATTTATTAGTCACGTCATTTGGTCTTCACCCAGAGGAATGAGAAATTCTATACTCATAGTAAGACTCATCCTCTCTAGAATTAACGTCTGCTGTTTCCATAACAACGGAATTTTTTATATCTTGGTAGGAAGATCGAAAAAGAAATAGTTTCCAACATTAAAAAAGACAAAACAAAAAAGACAGTAAGATATTGACACTCACGACACAGAGTTTTGTAGAGAAACATATTAAGTTGATTACTGCAATTTATACTCGACCCATCGCTGAAAATTTGACGTTCCATCAAGCCATTTTCTTCCCAATGCCCCAGTATTTATGTGCAGAAATCACGACGTGTTGTTTTATCCTAGTCATTTAGACTTTGCAATAACAGTAGTTTATAAGGAATCATTTTCAAATGTTTCAACAAAATTTTCCAGACTTGAATAGACTTTGTAACCTCTCCACTTTCTATATTTACGTAGTCCATGAATGTAAATAACACGAACACGCTCCAATTGTTTTCCAATGCTAGTGATTTCCTAGGGACACGGCGTATTGACTAAAGTGTATGGCTGATAGGGACGGATGGTAAGAGAAATTTCAGGGAATCTGTGAAATCACTGTCTTGATGATGATGATGATGATGATGTTTTTATGTTGATTACACAAATGAATTCAGTGAAAGAATTTGAAAAATCTGAATTATGGCCTCGAAATGTGTTCAAAGTCCAGTCCCGCTATTACGTTCACGTGTGAACCAATATTCTTGGGAAATATATATATATATATATATATATATATATATATATACCTTCTTATACTTCCTAGCTTTTCTTCTGCAAGGATGACTTTGACATTAAATAACCCAAAAAGCTTGATATGCCAACAAACAAAGAAACTAAACTTACCTTATTTAAAAAATATTTGTTGAAACTGTTAGTTCTTATGCAAAAGATATGTAATCGCAACGTGTTTATATATATATATATATATATATATATATATATATATATATATATACGAATGGACTGAGATAGATACGCTTAGTTATATATACATATATATATATACAAATCTTTAAAAGTTCTGTTGTGATTAAGATAAAATAGACTGACAGAAGCTGACAAGCCTATAGATAAGTAGATCAATTGGTCGATAGATATAAACATCGACAAGATGTGACAGAGTATGTAAATGATGGTGTTGAACGAGAGAGAGAGAGAGCGAGAGAGAGAGAGAGGGGTACTTACAGTGAAAAACAAATAGAAAGCAGCATCGAGAATGATGCAAGAAGTAGAGTCAGGTCATGCAGTATTGTAGTAACAATGCGACAAAGAAGAAGAAGAAGAAGAAGAAGTGGTGTTCATGGTGACGGGAAGGCTTTTGGTTTACTCGGGGGGATCAAAATCCGGTCGCGCTATCGCTGACACTTTTGACTGGCGGGCTCAATTACTCAGTCGGAAGTGATCAGCTTCTGCCCAAATTAACAAAGAGTCACAAGTGGATTCCCCCTTGAGTCTAAAGAATGTCACTCAAGTCACAAACCCTTTTTATCTTTAGGCTCTGCTCTCTCCGTTGCTTTTGCTTTTCCATCCATCAATCCATCTCTCTCTCTCTCTCTCTCACTCACTCACTCGCTTTTTGTTTCGTCATCTCGCCGAAGGTCGACCGAGATTTCCTGCGCTTTTTCTTTGGCTATTTTGGTATTGGTGTGTCTTGCAGTTTGTTTTATTTTATCTCGCTCAATTTTTTTTTTCATGGAATATATATTCATTGTTTTGAAAATTTGCTTTCTTTCTTTCTTTCTTTCTTTCTTTCTTTCTTTCTTTCTTAATCAATAAATTCACATATTAAGCCATGAAATTGATATTCACTAAGTCGAGTTTATACTGTTAAAAAGCCACAAATATTGGGGCACTAAGTGAAGATCGAATGGTAGATATCTCAATGGCATTATATATATTGATATTAATTTACAAAAATTACTTAGAAATTGGCACACACACACACACACACACACACACACACACACACACACACACACACACACACACACACACTATGTATATATATATATATATATATACTTGGACTTTCTTCATCAGACAAGAGAAAATACATAAAAAAAGATCCAAGATAAGGCTCTAACTGTATCAGCGTGGATATGGCAATCCCATAAAGTGACGACAATCCAACAAAGTCTGGTGGTATCGTGAGTTACTGCTGGGGTGCTCTGTGCTAGTGGTAATGATGCTTCGGTTCCGAAACCATGCTTGAACCCAAAGTCATCATCTGATGAAGGATTTGTTTGGAAGCAATGCTGCTGTACGAACATCAGTCATTGTATTAACCAATATATATATATATATATATATATATATATATATATATACAACCGTATAAATAACAAATCTCAAAATAAATATAACCACGTAAATAACCATGCAATATAAACTTGAATATTCTTCCCAGAATGCCTCACAAACTAAATCACTCTTCCCATCTTGCTCCACACAACAATATATAAACGAATGCCTACAATGTGGGAACTACTAGTTCTAATGATTATCAAGCGCCGTTGACTCTCTGTCTATAGTATCCTAATTTATACTCACACATATATATACTATCTATCTATCTATCTATCTATGATAACTATTTCCGTACACTAACTCACATTACTCAATACATATATAAGCTCCAAAATAATATTGTATTCATATCTATTTACACCTCCTAAAAACGTAGTTTTTACGATTTTAAAACGTTTAATATTTTTGTTCAAACAACGTGGAAAGTTTGTTGAACGGCAGATAAAAATGAGCCATCGAACAGAGAGAGAATTTCAGATTTAGATTTGACGAATCATGTCGATTCTATTTGAAGCTCTCCTATATTTAAGGAGGAAAAGGTTTGCGTGTTTTTCTGTGAATGGATCACGAGTTTGAATTTTTCTGAAAATTTTAAAAATGTAACTCAGTTTCTGGACTGAATTTTGTGAAGATGTTTTTGGTCAAATCATTGGCATCAGTTTTCTTATATAATATTTACAAAATTACGATTTTGATTGATCCCAAATTTTGTTTTATAATTTTGATTGATCCCAAATTTTGTTTTATAATTTTGATTGATCCCAAATTTTGTTAGATAATATCTATTGATCTAAACTTTTGTCAGATAATATTTTTGATCGAAAATTTACCATTCGGGTTCAAATAAAAGACAATTATTTTCTTCATTTATCTCTCCTCGCATTTTAGGGTTTCCGCATTGAAGACATCAAACTTTTAATCTTTATTTATAAATAATGAGTAAAAATGTTTCATCTAACAGTATAGGATTAAACCACCACTAAAAAAAGCACAAAAAAGACAAAAACAAAAAACTGGCAGCTGGTGATAAAATTACTAAACATTTTGCAAAGGACAATTGCTAATACTTCTTATGTACATAATTATTTCCTTCTATTGAAAATAAAATGGAGTCGTTAAACAAATACGTCAATTTCCAAGCGCCGAAACAAGATTCATTGGCCACTTCACTGGACGCCCACACAAATTTTGTCCTGCACAATTTAAACATGGCATACAAGAGTACTTTTTGCCCAGTCGGTTGAGGCTGTAGAATACACCGACTGCACCTCTGCAGAAGGGTAAGAACCCTCCCCACGAGTGTCCTGATATTACACTAAACAATCTGATGGTGGGGTTCCAGTGATACTGTAGCTTTGGGGAATGCGGAGCACACTTTCATTGCTATTCCTCCCAGGTCCTCTCTGGCCCAGAGTGGTAGAACTTGATAGGGCCCTATCTATGGGTTAAATAGAACTAATCTGCGTACTTATGCTAAACTAAATTACATGAAATAGCACTGTTTTGGTATTTAAACAGCGTAATTATGCTAAACTGAATTGCTTGAAATAGAACTGTTTAAAATGTAAACTGCGTATTTATGCTAAACTGAATAGTCTGAAATAGAACTGTTTTTGACATTAAACTGTACTACACTAAGTTGAATTATTCGAAAGAGAACTGTTTTGACATTTAACAGCGTGGACAAAAAACTATACTTATACTAAACTGAATTGTGTGAATTAGAACTTTTTGACTAAACTGGATAGCTTGAAATAGAAATATTTTGACAATTAAACTGTTTACTCATGCTAAACTGAATTGTTTGAAATAGAACTGATTATTTGTATAAAAATGGATTTGGCATTAAATAACCAATAAAGGTTGACATGCCATAAAAACCAACCAACCAACCAATCGGAGAGCTTTTTTATGTAGAGTAGATTGACAAACCATGGAATATTTAACATCAAAGTGTTTTATTGTGGGGAAAAACAGGTAAATTAAATTTAAATTGAAATACCTTTAACATTTTTGTTTTCTTAAATTTCGTTGATTTTTCATATAAATGTTAGCAGTAAAATATAATCTATTCCATCACCCCAGGAACATGGCGTCTGTTTTCATAAATGTTTTCATTTATTGCCTGGCGTTTCCGGTTCGAGTTTGAATGCTTTTTTTCCTGTTGTGAATGACATTTCTTCGTTCGATTGGCAATAAAGACTTTAGGAAAACAGGCGGCATCCTCGTTGTCTTGACTGATGTGAGGAAATGGTAAATAGTGTTTGGTGTAGACTATGAAATAATCTGATGAATGACCTTATGAAATAAAGCCGATAATTCGAAGCTTATTTTTGAAAAAATTTTGCATTTTTGATGTTAAGGCATGCAGATTTAGTTTAATGGTTGCTCAAACAATTGACTGATAGATTCAGTTTAACGGCATGTCGACCTGTCTGAAGATGTTTTACGCATAGAGGTTAAGGAATTGCATTCATTTATAAATATATTTTCTGTGTAGTTGTTTCTTAAGAGTTTGTTGCACTCAATCATATGATATCAAGCATTCCGATCTGATATGAATAATTTAAACACAGTTGTAGGGTTTCAAGTATTCATATTCAATACTAATAATCATATGATTTCAAGTAATTATTTCTACATAATAAGATTCATTTGTTTGGGCACGGTTATATGGTTTCAAGTGACTCATAATAATCCTTTGTAAACAATTATTGCTTCCAGTAATTATTCTTCATACAAATAATCTACACCTATGATATCAAGAATTGCTATCCGCTTTAAATAATTTCCGAAAATATCTATTTGATCCATAGATGGGACTCTAACACGTACTACCACTTCGGTTTAGAGTGGACCTGGGAATAATGGCAATGAAAGGATACTCTACAGTCTCAAGATCTGAAATAAAGCCTCAACGTCAGATGATGTTTCATGTCATACCCGGGAAACCTCTTTTTTTGGGTGGGATCTCACCCCTCTGCAGGGAATATAGTCGACGTTTTCTATACTCCACTAGCAGGGACAATGGGGGCAAAAGACTGAAAAACAAGGTCCAATTTTCTGTTTTACAAATTCAGTCAAGAAAGTTAAAAACAAAGAAAAAAGCGCGGTCTATTTTTTTTTATTCACACAAAATATTGAAATACAATTTTTTTATGATGGATTTTTATTTTGATCCATTACTGTAATTTTTGCTTTAGTTCTTTCTTGAAATTTCGTGCTTGATTGACCAATAAAAAAGAATTCAGATTTTTCAAATTCTTCCTCTGAATTCATTTGTGTGATCAACATAAAATCATCATCATCATCATCAAGACATACCGATAGCACGGATTCCCTTAGATTTCTCTTGTCATCCGTACCTATCAGCTATCACTCTTGACAGGTCATCATGACAGCATCTTGTGTTCGCACAGAGCTGATGAATGCAAGTTTTTAGTTGTCGGCCAACACTGGTGTGTCCGTATGCGGAAGTCTATATGAGAACGCCAATTATGAATTCGTCCTTCTCCAGCAGTGCCTAGTATGTCTTGCTTGTCTTACTTGAATAGTTTGTGAGATGGGTGGTAAGTGGCCGTACAGCTTTGTTTTGTTGCTTTCAGGAAATCAATTTACACTTCTAAATTCACATTTGTACTAATACCCTTGGTAAAGGTATGAACCTTATTTTTCAGCAATGGGTTAAATAGTACCACTGCTCTTATATAATCACTACAGGCATTAAATAAGCCACGAAAGTTGATATGTCATTAAACAAAGAAGCCAAATCAAACCAAACTGAAATGAATTCAATTTACAAACTATTTGTATTTTCAGGTGGTTAGTGAGAGCAAATACGTTTATCGATCTGTAAGTTTAATCTTGAATCTAATGGTATCTCTAATCTGAATTTTGTTGTCGAATCGAGTGAAGGGATTTCGTCTAGTTCGGGTTTAATTTGTTCTTTTGTTGGTGGAAGTGTAATAAAAATGCCTGGCGGATGTCAAGTGGCGCCAATTCGCCTGACACACACACCATTGTTTGAGCGATACGCTGCATTTACAAGCCATGCAACAGGTCGACAGAAAGACATTCATTTGAGTGCATTAAAGATGAATTGCCAAGGGTGACACATCAGTGAACTAAAATCAGCTTCATCAATAACCCAACCTTTCACCCTATTGATGCTGAGAGGCAAAAAGGATTTTGTTTGCTAGACTCTGATCATTCTAGCAGGATTAGATTTGTTACTATTGTGCACAAAAGCCAAAGCTACAACAATCATTGTCACCACAGATGCAGCCCGCAGAAACAATAAGGCCAAATACACGAATGCTATCTATCTATCTATCTATCTATCTATCTATCTATCTATCTATCTATCTATCTCAGCCTCGTTTTATCTATATCTCTATCTCAGCCTCGTTTTATCTATCTATCTATGCACACACATATACATATATTTTGGAGGCACGCATGGTGTAATGGTTATTGTTGTTGGAAATAGACCCAGCGACACGAGTTGAAAGCCTGATCGAGGCTGTTTGCATTTCACATTGGGTTAATACCCTTAGAAAAAGTATGAATAAAACTATTCTCCCTCTAGTAATAAGTAAATAGTAGGGCAGACAGAACTCTTATTGCAAGTCGGGTAGCCATCTTGTTTTTAGTTGAGTGATACAAAAGATACACCTTCTAAATAACAAGGCTGCATTAAGTCTAGACTTAGTAATTTGCCATTGTTAATATGCCTTAGTCTTCACTGATTGGCCAATCTACTGCTGGTGTTCACCGGCGAGCTTATAAATATTGGCTGACAATTTGTAGACGGCGGATACACCATCCGGGTTCCTCCAAACAATCTAATACGCCCCCCACCGTTTGGGTGTATAAGATAGAAACTTCCACCTTCAAAAGAAATGCATATTAAAATAAAAAAAGGTGAAGGTTTTTAAAATTATTATTTATACAATTTAGTTTAATTGACATAAAAACATGATTAGTGATTTAGCTTTTTCCTTGATATATGTATCGTTGATAGTACCAACCAATAGGGATTATGGTTTTGCTAAAAGTTTGGAGATGTAATGTGAGCAGATCCTATATCAGAGATAATTGATTTTAAGGTAATATCAAGTTTATGGATTTTAGGAAGACCGTTATCTTTTGGGATGGTGGGTTGGGAATCAATTAACGAAGAACAATATTTGTGCTGTTCAAATCTATCTATCTATCTATCTATCTATCTATCTATCTATCTATGTTTAAAACGTCAGAACCTGATATAAAATCACATTTCTAAATGTGAATTCAACGCACTCGGCACAAAAGCAAATAAAGTTCAACTTTCAAAATTCACTCTTTGTGACTTAAAACATTTGCAAAATAAAGAAATAAAGAAATTAAAGAAAATAGAAAATAAAGAAACAAAAAGAAAACATTTTAGAAAAAACAAACAAACAAATAAATAAACAATCAAACAAAAAACAATTTATGACGCAATTCCGACAGGGTTACATTCCTAAAACCATTTTTCTTTTTAAAACTCATTAAGTCAATTAGTAAAATTGATGTAATTATTGCTATGATTAAGATAATTAAAACTCATTACGATAATTAGTAATATTGATATAATTTAAATTATTGATTATTGAAATGTTAGTCGGTCGTCATACTTTTTACAGAATCTGTTGACAAAGATATTTACGTATTTTCAATTGGTGTTAGTGGTTCGACCTCTAGTAAAATCGAATTCTGCTTTTTTTGGTTCGACCTCTAGTAAAATCGAATGCTGATTTTTTTGGTTCGACCTCTACTAAAATCGAATGCTGATTTTTTTGGTTCGACCTCTAGTAAAATCGAAAACTGATTTTTTTTGTTCGACCTAAACTAAAATCGAATTCTGCTTTCTTTTGGTTCGAGCTCTAGTAAAATCGAATGCTGATTTTTTTGGTTCGACCTCTACTAAAACCGAATTCTGATTTTTTTGGTTCGACCTCTACTAAAACCGAATTCTGCTTTTTTTTAGTTCGACCTCTAGTAAAATCGAATGCTGAATTTTTTGGTTCGACCTCTAGTAAAATCGAATGCTGATTTTTTTGGTTCAACCGCTACTAAAATCGAATTCTTTTTTTTTTGTTCGACCTTTACTAAAATTGAATGCTGATTTTTTTGGTTTGACCTCTACTAAAACCGAATTCTGCTTTTTTTGGTTCGACCTCTAGTAAAATCGAATGCTGATTTTTTTGGTTCGACCTCCAGTAAAATCGAATGCTGATTTTTTTGTTCGACCTCCAGTAAAATCGAATGCTGATTTTTTTGGTTCGACCTCCAGTAAAATCGAATGCTGATTTTTTTGGTTCTACCTCCAGTAAAATCGAATGCTGATTTTTTTGGTTCGACCTCTAGTAAAATCGAATGCTGATTTTTTTGGTTCGACCTCTACGAAAACCGAATTCTGCTTTTTTTGATTCGACCTCTACTAAAACCGAATTCTGCTTTTTTTGGTTCGACCTCTAGTAAAATCGAATGCTAAATTTTTTGGTTCGACCTCTAGTAAAATCGAATGCTGATTTTTTTGGTTCAACCGCTACTAAAATCGAATTCTTTTTTTTTTGTTCGACCTTTACTAAAATTGAATGCTGATTTTTTTGGTTCGACCTCTACTAAAACCGAATTCTGCTTTTTTTGGTTCGACCTCTAGTAAAATCGAATGCTGATTTTTTTGGTTCGACCTCCAGTAAAATCGAATGCTGATTTTTTTGGTTCGACCTCCAGTAAAATCGAATGCTGATTTTTTTTGTTCGACCTCCAGTAAAATCGAATGCTGATTTTTTTGGTTCTACCTCCAGTAAAATCGAATGCTGATTTTTTTGGTTCGACCTCTAGTAAAATCGAATGCTGATTTTTTTGGTTCGACCGCTACTAAAATCGAATTCTTTTTTTTTTTTGTTCGACCTTTACTAAAATTGAATGCTGATTTTTTTTGGTTCGACCTCTAGTAAAATCGAATGCTGATTTTTTTTTGGTTCGACCTCCAGTAAAATCGAATGCTGATTTTTTTGGTTCGACCTCTACTAAAATCGAATGCTGATTTTTTTGGTTCGACCTCCAGTAAAATCGAATGCTGATTTTTTTGGTTCGACCTCCAGTAAAATCGAATGCTGATTTTTTTGGTTCGACCTCCAGTAAAATCGAATGTTGATTTTTTTGGTTCGACCTCCAGTAAAATCGAATGCTGATTTTTTTGGTTCGACCTACAGTAAAATCGAATGCTGAATTTTTTGGTTCGACCTCTAGTAAAATTGAATGCTGATTTTTTTGGTTCGACCTCTACTAAAACCGAATTCTGCTTTTTTTGGTTCGACCTCTACTAAAACCGAATTCTGCTTTTTTTGGTTCGACCTCTAGTAAAATCGAATGCTGAATTTTTTGGTTCGACCTCTAGTAAAATCGAATGCTGATTTTTTTGGTTCGACCGCTACTAAAATCGAATTCTTTTTTTTTTTGTTCGACCTTTACTAAAATTGAATGCTGATTTTTTTGGTTCAACCTCTACTAAAACCGAATTCTGCTTTTTTTGGTTCGACCTCTAGTAAAATCGAATGCTGATTTTTTTGGTTCGACTTCCAGTAAAATCGAATGCTGATTTTTTTATTCGACCTCCAGTAAAATCGAATGCTGATTTTTTTATTCGACCTCCAGTAAAATCGAATGCTGATTTTTTTGGTTCGACCTCTACTAAAACCGAATTCTGCTTTTTTTGGTTCCACCTCTACTAAAACCGAATTCTGCTTTTTTTGGTTCCACCTCTAGTAAAATCGAATGCTGAATTTTTTGGTTCTACCTCCAGTAAAATCGAATGCTGATTTTTTTGGTTCGACCGCTACTAAAATCGAATTCTTTTATTTTTTTGTTCGACCTTTTCTAAAATTGAATGCTGATTTTTTTTGTTCGACCTCCAGTAAAATCGAATGCTGATTTTTTTTGGTTCGACCTCTACTAAAATCGAATGCTGATTTTTTTTTGGTTCGACCTCCAGTAAAATCGAATGCTGATTTTTTTGGTTCGACCTCTACTAAAATCGAATGCTGATTTTTTTTGGTTCGACCTCCAGTAAAATCGAATGCTGATTTTTTTGGTTCGATCTCCAGTAAAATCGAATGCTGATTTTTTTGGTTCGACCTCCAGTAAAATCGAATGTTGATTTTTTTGGTTCGACCTCCAGTAAAATAGAATGCTGATTTTTTTGGTTCGACCTCCAGTAAAATCGAATGCTGATTTTTTTGGTTCGACCTCTAGTAAAATCGAATGCTGATTTTTTTGGTTCGACCTCTAGTAAAATCGAATGCTGAATTTTTTGGTTCCACCTCTAGTAAAATTGAATGCTGATTTTTTTGGTTCGACCGCTACTAAAATCGAATTCTTTTTTTTTTGTTCGACCTTTACTAAAATTGAATGCTGATTTTTTTGGTTCGACCTCTACTAAAACCGAATTCTGCTTTTTTTGGTTCGACCTCTAGTAAAATCGAATGCTGATTTTTTTGGTTCGACCTCCAGTAAAATCGAATGCTGATTTTTTTGTTCGACCTCCAGTAAAATCGAATTCTGATTTTTTTTGGTTCGACCGCTAGTAAAATCGAATGCTGATTTTTTTGGTTCGACCTCCAGTAAAATCGAATGCTGATTTTTTTGGTTCGACCTCCAATAAAATCGAATGCTGATTTTTTTGGTTCTACCTCCAGTAAAATCGAATGCTGATTTTTTTTGTTCGACCTCTAGTAAAATCGAATGCTGATTTTTTTGGTTCGACCGCTACTAAAATCGAATTCTTTTTTTTTTGTTCGACCTTTACTAAAATTGAATGCTGATTTTTTTTGTTCGACCTCCAGTAAAATCGAATGCTGATTTTTTTGGTTCGACCTCTACTAAAATCGAATGCTGATTTTTGTTTGGTTCGACCTCCAGTAAAATCGAATGCTGATTTTTTTGGTTCGACCTCTAGTAAAATCGAATGCTGATTTTTTTTGGTTCGACCTCCAGGAAAATCGAATGCTGATTTTTTTGGTTCGATCTCCAGTAAAATCGAATGCTGATTTTTTTGGTTCGACCTCCAGTAAAATCGAATGTTGATTTTTTTGGTTCGACCTCCAGTAAAATCGAATGCTGATTTTTTTGGTTCGACCTCCAGTAAAATCGAATGCTGATTTTTTTGGTTCGACCTCTAGTAAAATCGAATGCTGATTTTTTTTGGTTCGACCTCTAGTAAAATCGAATGCTGAATTTTTTGGTTCGACCTCTAGTAAAATCGAATGCTGATTTTTTTGGTTCGACCGCTACTAAAATCGAATTCTTTTTTTTTTGTTCGACCTTTACTAAAATTGAATGCTGATTTTTTTGGTTCGACCTCTACTAAAACCGAATTCTGCTTTTTTTGGTTCGACCTCTAGTAAAATCGAATGCTGATTTTTTTGGTTCGACCTCCAGTAAAATCGAATGCTGATTTTTTTGTTCGACCTCCAGTAAAATCGAATGCTGATTTTTTTTGGTTCGACCTCCAGTAAAATCGAATGCTGATTTTTTTTGGTTCGACATCCAGTAAAATCAAATGCTGATTTTTTTGGTTCAACCTCTAGTAAAATCGAATGCTGATTTTTTTGGTTCGACCGCTACTAAAATCGAATTCTTTTTTTTTTTGTTCGACCTTTACTAAAATTGAATGCTGATTTTTTTTGTTCGACCTCCAGTAAAATCGAATGCTGATTTTTTTTGGTTCGACCTCCAGTAAAATCGAATGCTGATTTTTTTGGTTCGACCTCCAGTAAAATCGAATGCTGATTTTTTTGGTTCGACCTCCAGTAAAATCGAATGCTGATTTTTTTGGTTCGACCTCCAGTAAAATCGAATGCTGATTTTTTTGGTTCGACCTCTAGTAAAATCGAATGCTGATTTTTTTTGGTTCGACCTCTAGTAAAATCGAATGCTGAATTTTTTGGTTCGACCTCTAGTAAAATCGAATGCTGATTTTTTTGGTTCGACCGCTACTAAAATCGAATTCTTTTTTTTTTGTTCGACCTTTACTAAAATTGAATGCTGATTTTTTTGGTTCGACCTCTACTAAAACCGAATTCTGCTTTTTTTGGTTCGACCTCTAGTAAAATCGAATGCTGATTTTTTTGGTTCGACCTCCAGTAAAATCGAATGCTGATTTTTTTGTTCGACCTCCAGTAAAATCGAATGCTGATTTTTTTTGGTTCGACCTCCAGTAAAATCGAATGCTGATTTTTTTGGTTCGACATCCAGTAAAATCGAATGCTGATTTTTTTGGTTCAACCTCTAGTAAAATCGAATGCTGATTTTTTTGGTTCGACCGCTACTAAAATCGAATTCTTTTTTTTTTTTGTTCGACCTTTACTAAAATTGAATGCTGATTTTTTTTGTTCGACCTCCAGTAAAATCGAATGCTGATTTTTTTTGGTTCGACCTCCAGTAAAATCGAATGCTGATTTTTTTGGTTCGACCTCCAGTAAAATCGAATGCTGATTTTTTTGGTTCGACCTCCAGTAAAATCGAATGCTGATTTTTTTGGTTCTACCTCCAGTAAAATCGAATGCTGATTTTTTTGGTTCGACCTCTAGTAAAATCAAATGCTGATTTTTTTGGTTCGACCGCTACTAAAATTGAATTCTTTTTTTTTTTTGTTCGACCCTTACTAAAATTGAATGCTGATTTTTTTTGTTCGACCTCCAGTAAAATCGAATGCTGATTTTTTTTGGTTTGATCTCTACTAAAATCGAATGCTGATTTTTTTTTGGTTCGACCTCCAGTAAAATCGAATGCTGATTTTTTTGGTTCGACCTCTACTAAAATCGAATGCTGATTTTTCTTGGTTCGACCTCCAGTAAAATCGAATGCTGATTTTTTTGGTTCGACCTCCAGTAAAATCGAATGCTGATTTTTTTTGTTCGACCTCCAGTAAAATCGAATGCTGATTTTTTGGTTCGACTTCTAGTAAAGAATTCTGATTTTTAAAGATATAAGGGAGTCCATTTTAGTTTTGGAAGATTTGTGCAATATAACACTTCTACCGGCCTCTTGGTCTTAAATCAAACTTAGCTAATCTTACTGATGTCTTCACAGTCCAAATGTATCAATTTATTGTTTTGATCATCACGAATCGTTTTCTATATTTCTTTTCACATTTAATCAAAGATTTTCTACTTTAAGTTCCTCCTGACATAACTGACTAGTAAATCATCCTAATAGAAAGCCACAGAGAATTTTTGACACGTGATCAGTTCAATGAGGGGTTCCCACGATCTCGCAATAAGCAGGGTTAAAAATAACTCCGATTTCCTAAATTGTGCTCTCATCACAGTAAAACAGGAGTCCTAGTTGATCAGTTTAATGAGGGGTTCACACGATCTCGCAATAAACAGGGTTAAAAATAACTCTGATTTCCTAAATTGTGCTCTCATCACAGTAAAACAGGAGTCCTAGTTGATCAGTTTGATGAAGGATTCACACGATCTCGCAATAAGCAGGGTTAAAAATAACTCCGATTTCCTAAACTGTGCTCTCATCAGAAAAAGAGGAGTCCTGGTTGATCAGTTTAATGATACTAAACTGCATTTGATAGTAAGGCTCAAATTCTGGGGAGTGTGGAGTACGTCCTCATTGCCATATTCTCAGATCCACTCTAACCCGAAATAGGTTCGGGTGGTCCTCGACTAAGGTCACCAACTTTACTTACTTAATGGGTCAAATAGGTCTGCTTGAGAATTATTAGTATTAGATAAGAATACTTGAAACAACATAACTGTGTGCAAACAAATAAACATTATTGAACAGCATTTTGTTTGGAAGACTTGAAACTCAAGTATTATTATTAGTTACTTGAAACCTTTCTTTTATTTCTTTGTTTTTAATGGCATATCAACTTTCGTGGTTTATTTAATGCCAAAGCCATTATTGTAGAAGAACAGCAGTAGTACTATTTAACCCATAGGTGGGAGGATAAGAGGGTTCATATCTTTAACAAGGGTATTAGTCTGAAAAAGATAGTATGACAAGAGTTCGAATTTTCTTACAACGATGTTGCAGTCTAGAATACTTGCAATAACGCCACGGGGAATCCGTCTTACTTGAAGCCATGTATGTTTACAACTTATTGGTATTAGATAAGAATACTTGAAACTATATAACTGTGAGTAAACTATCGATTATTAAATAAGAATAGTTACTTTAAACAATATAAAGTGTATAAATTAGTAGTATTTCAACCATTCAAATAAAGTTGGCAACCGTAGTCGAGGTAGACCCGAAGGCTCCTTTTTTCAATAGCTACTACAGCGTGCTGTAGGGAAGGGAGCTATTCCTTTCCCTGGATTGTTCCCCTTTACCCCTGATCCTTACCTTATAATGCTGAGTGTTAAGCAAGGCGGCTTCAAGTACCATTTTTTGAGTCTTTGGTATGGCTCGACCTTGGATTGAACCTCGGTCCCCCGGACCATTGGCAAACACTCTACTCTTTTACGACCATACAACTGTATGCACATTATTTGTATTCGATGAAGATACTTGAAAAAACTCTTTGAAAACAAGATAAAAATGTTGATGTAAACGTTCAATGAATGTAATTCTCTAACCTCTTGACGTAAAATGACCCTAGACAGGTTGACATGCCGTTAAAATCGATCAGCCAGTCCTTACAACCACTGTCACTTTGGGGTTGGACTATTCCGACCCACCTACTTTGTAAGAATGGGAGAGATTATTTATCTAAAGGTTGGCATCTCTAGGATCAGGCTCATCTAATATTAATTTTGTTCTATGTGAGAACAAGAATACAGCTGATGGATATAAAACGATACCACACTTCTCAGAAGAGAAATTAAAAACTGATATCTTTGCAGAGTCAGGAGAAAAAGACATCAGATAATTTGTCAACTACTGCGCATGCTCATTCTCCCATCCTCATTCGTTTTCTGTATTTCACTTTGTGTCTTATCTTTATCTTATTTTATATTTGAACAATGCAGATCATATTTAGGTTTACTATTCTGAGGAGGATGTGAACAGACATCGAAATATTCACAAATTCACATATGTTCTTTTTTTCAAGGTATTGTGGTTCTCTAAATGAGCTGATGGATTTTCTATGGATGATAGGAACGGAGAAAATAAATCACGGCTCATCATTAACCGAACTGTGATTAGCAATAAGGATATCTTATCACATTGAAATAGGAAGAAAAAATCGATCACAGTTGATTGTTTGCAAATCAGATATTGATTACCTATAAACCAGTTCATTAAATGACTTTTTTACGCGTGCGCGAGCATGCACACACACACACACACACACACACACACACACACACACACACACACTCTCTCTCTCTCTCTCTCTCTGTCTTATGTACCTTGGAAGCTATCGATTAGTTCCAGAAATGTTTTTGACAGCAACTTGTACCATTTTCATATATCAATCTGTAATGAACGCAAACAGTCAGTACCATACAAAGTAATTATAAAAAAAAAACGAAACCAGAAGATTTTCACATCATTAAAATGAAATATTACCCCTCAAAATATTACCCAACAAAAAAGAAAAAAAATCTTTAACAGCATCACAAAAATGTATATGTGAATGAACGATGTATGCAATTCCCTAACCTACATACCTTAAATAACCCTAAACGAGTTGACATGCCGTTCAAATCAATCAATCAATCAATCCTAAATGAAAGTTTGATAATCATTTTAAAACTAGTTAAATTTATTGTTTATTCAATGGAAATATAATGATTTGCTTTTCGTTCTTAAATAAAATCCTCGTATCAAAAGTCTTTACTTGACAAAAGCGTTATCAGCTACTACTACCATGACGACGACGACGACGACGACCGTAACGGTGGCAACAGCAACGATAATGGCGACCGGCGATGGATTCAGCTAATAATAATCTGTTTTTCTATTTTTTCTTTTCCTTTTTTTTTTTTTTTTTTTTAAACCTTTTCACTATTTTTGTTTTGGAACTTGCCACATTGCACCTCAAGGAAATCTCATAAGAAACCGTTGGTCCACAATAAACCAATCGTAAATTTAATTTTTCTTCCAACTTTTTTTCCTCACGTCATTCATCAGCATTTTCTACCCCGACCGCTATGTTTGATTTTTTTTTGGTCTAGCGACATAGACTTTTTTTTTAGATTTTCATTTTTTTTAATCTGTGCAGATTTTTGCTTCCTTCGCATTTTTACTTTTTCTTTTGATAGATTTTTTTCGACGATTCGTTCCAGAGTTTTCTTTCCATTCCTTCAGCTTTGTTTTTGAAAAACGTTTTTACTTGTTTCATGTTATACATTCACTCTCTCGTACATTCAGTTTTTTCTGATATATATATATATATATATATATATATATATATATATATATATATATATATATATATATAATTGTAAACGGATAATTTATTCTTTTTTTAAGTTTAGTTCATTCATATTTTACAAGTGTCTTATTTGTTCGGTTCTTTTTCGGTTTTTTCTTTTCTTTTTTTTTTTTTTTTTTAAACTTTTCCCCTTTTTTTTTACCAATGCTTTATCTATCTAATATCAATCCCAAACTGGGTTTTTTTGTCTCTTTTTTTATTCTTTTTCTTTAATGTTTTATTATTTCATTCTGAAAATAAAGAAAATACACGAATATAAATAGAAAATTTATATTTGCGTACTTTCCTTATTTTCTGCATATTTTTTCTTTCTTAGTCAATATGTATGTTCTCTCTCCCACGAGCAGGATTCAACACAAAGCCATTTTTAAAGCGAAGTACAACTGGTTTGAGATTAAAGTTTCTCTTCTTCAGGACTAGTTGCTAAAGGTTAAAGAACCTAATCTACCTTACGATTTACTTATAGCTGAGGGAGAAAAGATGGATTCATGCATTTCCTTTGGGCATTAGTATGAAAATAAAACGCAAATAGCTTCGCTCAGAATTTGAACTCAGGTCACTGTATCAATTTTCTCAGACGATAACCGTTTGGCCACGCCCCTCCATTTCCAGTTGTATAAGAACATCAGTTATTTTCTTTTCTCTATCAATTCTACTTCTTTCACATCTATTTTCTCTTCCATTTTCGCTTTTAGTCCAGTTTCCTTTTGCCGTTTTCCGTAGAAAATATTTTTTCATTCATTTTTTCATTCGCTGTTCATTCATCATCAATTTCCCCTCAAATTTTTCTTTTTCAATGACTTAAGAGACTTTTGTATAAATTTCATTACATTTTAAGAAATGAGATGAATACAATTTATAGATTTTATAGAAGGAGCTTTTCTCATAAATTCATAATTAGGTTAAGTCGTGTTAATACAAGTCAAATAAAAAAAACAAAAACAATAAGAAACACAGAATCAAGAGGCAGTTTGCAAAAATTTATGAACAGGTTGTTGAATCGGAAGGGTTTATTTCAAGGTTTGCGCGTTGGGTATAAACAGAAAAAGGAGCATAGATCTTCGCTCAAATTCATCTCTAGGACGAGTGAAGCCATCCTTGGGTAACATTAAAAGATCATTGTTCTGTATGATACTGATATACAGAACTTTACCTTTAATATTAAAGTTTCTAAAAAAATTCTTCGCATCTTTTTTTTCTGAATCAATATGCCTTTTGAAACAAAAATTGCGGGACATATTCTTCGAAATTTCACTTTTCGCCTTAAATGTAAAACTGCTTCAGAGTCTCGCGTGTTGGAATGACCTATGAGTTAGGCTAGAAGATTATTGCTTGATATTTTAATTCTCATTGTCTCTCCTATACTTCTAATCTTGTGACAAACTTGGCAAAGATTAGTAAATTCTGTTTCGATTGACTGTCCCATTTAACGCTTTACTTTATATTTCAAGAGATTTCCGTAAACCATTTCATAATAAGTAAGTAAAGTTAGCGACCATAGTCGAGGGTGACCCGAAGGCTCCCTTTTCGATAGCTACTACACCAAGGTGTAGGGGAGGGCGCTACTCCATTCCCAGGATTGCTCCACTTTACCCTTGAACCGTACCTTATAATGCTGAGTGTTAAGCAAGATGGTATCAAGTTCCATTTTTAAAGTCTTTGGTATGACTCGACCTGGGATTGAACCCAGGTCTCCCGGGCCATTGGCGAACACTCTAACCGCTGGGCCAATGTCCCGGTTAGCATTGTATTATTATCTTTAAACCTCCATGCCATCATAAATTATATGAAAAGAGTTAAAATCAATTCATTCATGTGTCTTATATGTGAATTATTATTATTATTATTCAAACAAAATATAAATTGGAGCGGTGGATGCTTGAGAGGATATTTAGTTGAGTCCTCACTTAAAGAGGTTCAATATTATCACTGCAATGACCAATGATACACAAGCATTGAATAAACAGAAAGAAAGACTCGATAAGCTCATTTACATAGATAGGAACATTTAATATAAACATAAGGTTCACACAAAAAATATTGACAAGAATACATAAATGCATTCCATCAATGCCCATATTGTTTTATGAACAAGTAGTATATAAAAGGGGTACAAAAACGGAAAAAATCTTTGATGGTTAGGGCTATGTAGGCTTAAAGTATCAATGATGTAGCGGGAGACAACAGCAGAGGAGACAAAGTCACTACTGTTTAAAAAACAGAGGCAAAAGAGACCGAGATAGATTCTAGGATTTTCACATGACCAATGGATACACCTTCCTTAACTAAGGGAGATAATCCTTTATTGTCTCACTACATTTTCTTCATCTTCATCTACCCACGTGGAATTTCTTTATTTTTTTCTTTATTGTTAACCCCAATATTGGAACTTCAAATATTTTTATTGAACAGCTCAGTCAGCTGGAGCTGTAGAATACACCGACTGCATCTCTGCAGAGGGGTAAAAACCTTCCTAACGAGTGTCCTGGATATAACATTAAACCATCTGATGGAGTTATGGGGAATATGGAGTACTCCTTCATTGCCATTCCTCCCAGGTTGACTTTGACCCAGAGTGGTAGTACCTGATAGGTTGTCATCACTTGGTTAAATAAGTGTTTGAGCATTTATCTGTGTGCGGGTTGGTCACTGCTGTTAAATTGAATTGTTAGTGTTACATAGCAATACTTGGAACCATTTAACTGTGTACAAATAAATGAATAGTGTTGAATAGAAATATTTTTGTTAGATATAATGAATTACTTTTAGTCCTTAGTGTTAAATAGCAATACTTGTTACCACTTCACTGTGTGTAAATAAATGACTAATATCAAATAAAATTATTAATGTTAGGTTGCAATACTTGCAACCATTTAACTGTGAGCAAATAATAGCAATACCTAATTGCGTTGAAACAAATTAGCATTAACTTTTTCAAAATACAATTATAAAAAATTCACTTACAAATCATATATGTATATTGCCCTGTTGGCTGGGGCTGTAGAAAACACTGACTGTAAGCCCCCCCCTAAATGTCCTGGATATGACACTAAACAATCTGATGGTGAGGTTCCAGTGATGTAGGAGATTTGGGGAATGCAGAGTACCCCTTAATTGCCATTGCTCCTAGGTCCACTCTGGCCCGGAATAGTTGCACATGATAGGGCCCTATCTATGGGTTAAGTAGAACTCACTGAATACTTATGCTAAACTGAATTGTTTGAATTAGAACTGTTCGACTAAACTGAATAGCTTGAAATAGATATATTTTTAACAATTAAACTGTACTTACATTTAAACTGCGTGCTTATGCTAAACCGAATCTTTTGAAATGGAACTGTTTTTGACATTGAAACTGTACTTATACTAAACTGAATTGTTTAATATAGAACTGTTTTTGACATTTAACTATGTGTTAACAAAATCTCTACTTATACTAAACTGAATTAGTTTAATTAGAAATGTTTGAATAAACTGAATAACTTTAAATAGAAATGTTTTTGACAAATAACCTGTGTACTCATACTAAACTGAATTGTTTGAAATAGAACTGACTGTTTGCATAAAAATGGATTTGGCGTTAATAACCTACAAACGTTGATACACCATAAAACCCAACCAACCATATATGTATGACCATTTAACTGTGTTCAAACAAATGACTGATGTTAAATTCGATTGTTAGTGTTACATAGCAATACTTAAAACCATTTAACTGTGTGCAAACAAATGAGCCCATGCTTGTTTAAAAATGTTATCATCAAGCTATTCCTTTGCACACACACACACACACACACACACATATATATATATATATATATGTGTGTGTGTGTGTGTGTGTGTGTGTGAGTGTGTGTGTGTGTGTGTGTGTGTATAAAGAGGATTTGGTATTAGATTACCAACAAGGATTGGTATGCCATAAAACCCAACCAATCATTTTTAACTGAAAAATTATGACAGAAACCACATTCCATATTTCATCCATGAGAGTAGTAAAAAAAATACTCGGCAAGAGTTAATCTTTTCTTAAAAAATTCAAAATAGCTGCATTTTTCGCTTATCTCTTTACAATCTCTTTCTACTTTCCACATCAAGCAAAGTTTATGAAAGTCAGTCACTGGTCGAGTGAAATCGATATTCACTTGGTACACCTATTTTTTCAAGCTCTGTGTCAGATCTAAACGAACACGAAAATATCAACTTGACGCCGTGTTTGTCAATACTTATTGATATTTCATTTGGTTGAGGTATTTTTTCAGCACACGCGCACATTCACCCTCCCCCACACACATGCTCTCTCTCTCTCTCTCTCTATATATATATATATATATATATATGTGTGTGTGTGTGTGTGTGTGTGTGTGTGTGTGTGCGTGTGTGTATGTGTGTGTTTGTGTGTGTGTAATATTAACAATATAGTTAGCTATACTTATAAATAAAGAGGTCTCACAATTAGTGATAGAGTATATGGTTTGGTTTGGTTTCTTTATTTAATGGCATATCAATCTTTGTGGGTTATTTAATGCTAAATCCACCCTTGAAGAAGAACTGCATGGAAACTATTTAACCAATAACTGAAGGGGATTAGGTGGTTCATACCTTTTCCAATGGGGGGGGGGGCATTTGTCCAAAAGTGAACGTACTAATGTGGTACTAATTGAGTTCGTTTATATCAAGGTTGCCGTTCAGCACTTTAGCCATTAAGCCACAAGGACTCCTCTTAATAGAACAGTGTTAACACAACAGAGCTTATATATATATATATATATATATATTGGGAGAGAGAGAGAGAGAGAGAGAGAGAGAGAGAGAGAGAGAGAGAGAGAGAGAGAGAGAAATAGTTCTACCAATTTCCTTTGTGTAATTAAAAAAAATGCATATCTGAAAATGCACAAAGAAAATATGTAAAAAAAAAAAAAACAAGAAAAAAACAAACCAAAACAAAACAAAAATCAATCAAACAAACAAAAAATCAATCTGCCCCAAAAGAATACAAGTGATTTAATCAAATTTTCTGATTGTTTAGTGTTATATCCAGAACACTCGTTGGGGGAGTCTTACCTCTCTGCAGAGATCCAGTCGATATATTCTGCAGCCCCAGGCGAGTGGGCCAAGTACCTGTTAGAGTCCCATTTATGAATCAGATATTTATGTTTAAAAATTATTCGTATTCGATAGGATCATGTGCAAAAAAAAAAAAACACTTAAAAAACTTCACAAAAATGTAAATATGAACTTACAATGAAGGTGATTCTCTAATCTCTAGGCATAAAATAACTCTGGACGGGTTGACATGCCTTTAAAATCAATCTTTCTCCGGCACAAAAGCAGGACATGATTCTGATAGCTGAGAGTAGATTTCAAACTGTTATACAAACTCCCACTTAAAAAAGATTATACGCGGTCAGATCTTTTTACAACCGATAAGTATGTTACAAAAATGCCAACTTATTCCGAATTCGAAAATAGAAAATCCTTTTTGCGTGAAATGGTTTATTTACTTTTCTTTTCTCGCAAACCACTGACTAATTTTCTTCGCTACTGGTCGTTTTGTGAATTTGACCTTTTGTCAGCATGTGTGTCGGCTTTGTATGATGTTGAAATCTGGCAATGCAAGAAGACAAAAGACAATGAAATGAATTGTACTCGGGGAAGGAAGGAAGACCCGAGGCCAATCTCATTCTGGCCTCAACAGAAACTGAAAAAAAAAAAAAAGGATTTTGGGGTAGGAAGAGAGTATAAACCCCAAAGCTAGCTCCCTTCTGTCTGGTCAAAACAGTGGCAAAATTAAAAAAAGAATTTGTCCATTGGTTCGTGTTTCTTTTTGGTCAAATGGTATGACAGTGTTGGGCAATACCCTCAGGGGGTAAAGTCAGAACGAATTCATTTGAAACTGCCCCAAGGACGTCGTCGGCAGAATTGGTCAAAATTCATTTTTTTATTTCTTTAATTTTGCTTTATTGGCAAAGTTTTCTTTCTTTAAAAAAAGAAAAGAAAAGAGAATCTTATGCCCTTACAACGTCTGTCTTTTCACCTTTATTTCCTTCTTCCCTTTGGGCCTTGTGCCTGGAACCCGTCACGATATTTCGGTTTTAGGTCTCATTTTCCGCTAGTCAGTTTGCTAGTCTGTCTTGTTTCCCTGTATAGTCTCCAGAGGAGTTTCAGAAATAATTTTGTCACCCATTCTTATTTCTCTTTTAGTTTCATTCTCTCTGAAGAGTTCTTTCTTTCTTTCTTTCTTTCTTTCTTTCTTTCTTTCTTTCTTTCTTTCTTTTCAGAGATCTTAATCTATTCTTCTGTTCCTTCTTTTTCTTTTTAGTCGTCCTTTTCTCTAACAAACTCTTTTAATTTTTCTTTCTTTATTTCCTTCCAATTCGCATCTCTGGTTTCCATGACAACTTTTCATTTCCTTCCGATTTTTGCTCCTTTCTTTCATTCAGCAATTCCACCTTACCTTTGTCCTCTCGATCTTTCTCTTTAACCCCACCCCAACACCAAAATCCAACAAATATTTTTATCCTCTTGTATCTCGTTGAGTTATTTCTTTTCCCTTTTGGACATTTTTACTGTTTTCTTTCTCATTTTAATCTTACTTCCCTAACAACCCCTACCGTTTCCTTTCTACTATAATGTCGTTTATTTCTTTACCCTCCATAATTTTATCCTTATATTCCCTACCTTTCATCATTACATTTTCAACCTACAGAAACCCCTCAAAGCCATGTCTCTAACTTTATCACAATTTACAAGCCTTCATTCTTTGAAAAGCATCTTGTTCTCTAGTAAACATTATTTTTTGGGGAAAAATACTTCCTTTTGTGTTTATTAGTTCCTTCTCTATGGATGAGTTCTTTTAAATTTCTGTATATCGTAATGAGGTTTTCCATTCACAGCGATTCCTTTTTGGCTATTTTTTTTTTACATGTGTAAAGATGTAATTGATTTTATAATGAACAGCAGAACTTTCAATTATTCCAATGGGGACAGGGAAATAAGAACAAAATCTCAGATTTTAAGAAGTAAAATAATACTCCGATTAGCGCTCTAGATACATTTCTGAATATATGGTGTTGGTCCTTGTAACTAAAATAGGTGATTGATTTGAACAGAAATGAAGGTGACAGACATCGCCAAACGACGGAAAAATCTAGAGATTTGCAATCGCACTTCACCAGAACCAAATGACTTTAGATAATCTTAACCCCCCCCCACACACAATATGATGTTTACGTCTTGGAAATTAAGGATATGTTTAAATTAGCAAACAAGTATAAAAGATTAAGATCTAATTTTATAAGATTATAAAACAAGCTAAGTTAGTGATTTATATGTCGTCAGACAATTCATATCGTAATGAAACATTATCCCATAGAAAATATTGTGTCATCTATCATTTCAACAGAGATGATGTTGTTGTTGTGAGTTAACAAGATGAAATTGGTGAAAGTTGTATGTCTCGTCTTGTAAACACTTTATGGAGCCAGCGAAATATTGCAAGGTACTTCTGACTCAACAGAACAGTGGGTAAAGTGAAAGTGCTGTCCCGTAAATGCAACGACAAACAAAGTCGGCAAAAAAGCGAGCAGCGTTACCCTTAGACATATAAAGCAAAATCATAAGGTAGAGGGTGTCTCCAACAGACACAGATTGGACACACCGTGTCTCAAGACTAGTCAAGATTAAGTCATTGAACTTCACTCTCTCTCTCTAACTGATCTCTGTTTGACAGATTTACGACATCACACTGTCACTTAAAAAATCTCTTATATCGGGGACGACGAGACCAGAGAAAATCTATCTTATATCCCGGGTTTCTCTTATATCTAGGCCTCTTATATCCGGGTCTAATTTATATACATTAACACAGGCTCTAATTTGGGACCAGATAAAAAATATATCTTATATCAGGGTCTCTTATATCCGGGTTATACTGTATCAATGTAAAATGATGTAAGATAAGTCATAATGTATGAGTAGATTGTTTATCTTTACTGCAGGTCAAACCTTATTGGATTATTTTATAGCGAAGTCAGTTCAACAATTATGATCTCCAATTATATACAGTACTAAAATCTATTCTTTAATCACTTTAAAAAGATAAACACTTCATACTTAGTTGCAATATCAATGTTTTAAGATACAATGTTTGTTTGTTTGTTTGTTTGGGTTTTATGGCATATCAACTTTTGTAGGTTATTTAATGCCAAATCCATTTTATACAAATAATCAGTTCTATTTCAAATAATTCTGTTTGGCATGAGTACACAGTTTAATTGTCAAAAACATTTCTATTTCAAGCTATTCAGTTTAGCCAAACAGTTCTAATTCAAACAGTTCAGTTTAGTATAAGTATAGTTTTTGTTTGCATACAGTTAAATGTCAAAACAGTTCTGATTCAAACAATTCAGTTTAGTATAAGTATAGTTTTTGTTTACATACAGTTAATTGTGAAAACAGGTCTTTTTAAAACAATTCATTCTTGCCTAAGTACAGTTTCAATGTGAAAACAGTTCCATTTCCAGCAATTCAGTTTATCATAAGTACACAGTTTAGTTCTATTTGACCCATAAATAGGACCATATCAGATGCTAACACTCCGGGCCAGTGCGTAGCTGGGAGCGATGGCAATGAAGGGGTGCTCTGCATTCCCCAAAGCTCCAGCATTACTGGAACCTCACAATTAAATTGTTTGGTGCTATATCCAGGACACTCATTGGGAGGGTCTACCCTTCTACAGAAAAGAACTCGGTGAATTCTACAGCCCCAGTCGACTGGACAATTAAGAGACAGTGTATTAGTAGATTTCGCGATAGCTTTAAATAGATGAACGCTTCATATTTAGTTGCAATATCGATGTTTATGGCTCATGTATTAATAAAGTTCACAATCACTTTAAACAGGTAAGCACTTGATACTTAGTCGTAATATCAATGTTTTAAGAGGCCGTGTATCTGAAAATCCTTTGAAGATCTATCACAAATAGATCTATTTAACCCGTAGTAACTGATATTACAATTCTAGATCAGTGTGAAACATGGATGGTGCCAGTGAAGAGTGATTCTTCACTCTCTAGAAATTTAGAACAAGAGATAACCCACCGGTTTTATGTCATATCCATAACACTGCGTAAGTGTAATTCGGTATTTATCACATGACACATTAACAAAAGTTTATATAATTATTTTGAAGATTATTCGGAATGTCTTTTATCTTTATTTATTTCACATGACATTACAAATTTTCATTTGAAAAAGAGAGCTTCCGCGAATCAACGCTAAACGGGGAAGCGGTAACTTTCAGCGGTGTGTTATCTATAATCGATGCTTCAATACAGAAATCCGCATATCATTCAGTTCCACTCAAACTTTAATAAATGTTACTTAAACTTTTAGAGTTTAAAAATCCTTATGAAATTTTCCGAATCAATTTTCCCCACCTTTTCGTGAAACATGCTTTTTCCCTTTATTTTTTTATTTTTATTTTTTAAAATTTCGTTTTCTTCCTTTTAATCTTGCTGTTTATTTATTTATTTATTTATTTATCTGTTTCCTTCTTTCTCAAACCCCTCTAGCCTTTCATCCTCAAAACAGAAAAAAAAAAAAAAACTACCCAAAAACAAACTCTTTCCATCTTATAATTTTGGCCGCCATTTTCTTACCGCAGGTTAAAATAAAAAGAGAAATAGCAGCAAAAAAAAAAAAAAAAAAAAAAAAAGAAAAAAAAAAAAGAAAAGAAATAATAATTCTCTCTTGGGCGATTTTAACGAAATGAAATGTGTCTCTGTAGATAAGGCACGCCAAGAGAAAAAACAAAAAGAAAAAAGGAAAAAAAAAAAAGGAAGAAAAAAAGGAAGAGATCGCAACAACAGCAGTCACTGCCAGAAGCCACGGAGAAAAAGAGATGAGGGAGGAGAGGGAAAGGGATGTGCCTACCTGCGGGCACTTTGTCAGTAACTATCTCTCTCGCTCACTCTTAGACAAGCCTGTATGTGCGTGTTGAAAAGATATTATGCTTATTCTTATCTATCAGAGGGACACCTACCCGAGGACTGTGTCTAACGTACTAATCTCACAGGCCATTGGTAGTAAATTTGATTCGAATTGCCTACTCCCTAGTGTCAAACTCAGCCTAGTCCAAATATATAAGCGATTAGTAACATTTTTATGATGTTACGTTGTCTATGTGTACGGGTGTGTGTGTGTGTACGCGTGTGTGTATACGCATGCGTGTGCGCATGTGTGTGTACGCGACTGTTCTTACCAACAATTCTTTTTGTGAAAGGAGAAATGAGCAAAAAATATCTATCGATCTATCTCAGTCTCTCTCTCACACACACACACACACACACACACGTGATCATTTGTTTGTTTCTTTGTTCGTTTATTCGTAATACTTTCTAAAATAAGAGTGTAGTATCTGTTGCTCCCAGATAATTCGATCTGGAATCAAATCATAACTCTTTGACCTTTGAGTTGGAATTCGAATTTAATATCTGTTCATCATCTTCAATCATGTTCTTTTGTTTTGGGACAGGAAATAGTGCAAAACAAAGTAAGCCTGCTCATGATGAACCTAAACACGAGGTACTATTTACCCAACCCCTCCGCTCGGGCAGGATATGACATAAGATCAATTTTTAAGCGGAGTTTAACAGGTTTGAATTCAGAGTTTTCCTTCTCCTAGACTAGTTGCCTCACCAAGGCTGAAGAACCTAGTCCGTCCTACTATTTACCCATAGCTGGAGGGAGAATAAGGGGGTTCATACCTTTCCCAAGGGTATTTGCCCGAAAGTGAACGTAATAGCGCGACTGGAGTACGAACTCGCGTACTACGATTCCGCAGTTCATCGCTTTAACCATTACACCACGAGGACACCCTAAACACGAGGTAGAACCTCCCCATTACATTTGTGGAGGATGAGTTGGCGGTTTAATTCTCAGTGGTTTTGTTAGGAATAAAACTTTGAGCGTCGTTCCAATATTAGTTACACAAAGAATACGAACGACGCCGACAAAAGAAAATTCACAACAATGATAATGTAAAACAGATAAATTTTATATAACAAAACAAATCAGGAAAAGTTAATCATATTTACCAACCCCTCAGCTCGGGCAGGATATGACACAAGGTCAATTTTTAAACGGAGTTTAACAGGTTTGAATTCAGAGTTTTCCTTCTCCTAGACTAGTTGCCTCACCAAGGCTGAAGAACATAGTCTGCCCTACTATTTACTCATAGCTGGAGGGAGAACAATTGGATTCATACCTTTCCCGAGGGTATTAGTGCAATGTGAAATGCAATCAGTCTCGTCCAGGATTTGAACTCGTGTAGCCGTGTCCATTTCCCTACGACGATAACCATTATACCACGGGCAAAGTTAATACAACTAGCGAAAGTTCGAACATATTTATTATGTGTGTATGGACACGGCGAAATCAAATCCTGGACGAGACTGAAATGGTAAGGAGTATTTTTCGAAATATCTATGTGTACGTGCGTTCACCGTCCAGATAAAGAGTTAAAAAGCCAACTATTTCTACTTACATATAAATATGTATATGTATGTACGAGGGAGAACTAAAGTACACAGCAACAGCGTATGCGTCTGTCTGCATGCTGGACATATGTGTATGTTTGTCGTAGCAAGCATTTACGTCCATTAGAAGTGGAATGAACCGAAAATTGGTAAGCATATTATGAATATTTTTTTCCTAGCCTTCCTGTCTGAAGTTTCGGACGACTCTGTCAGTGTCTGAAGGAATTTGAGAGAATTCGCATGAGTCCCTGAGTGTCTGAGATCCTAGAATGTCGGGGAATGTGAGAGAAAAACCTGTTAAGCTGAGGGTGAGTTGGCGAAAAGGCAAGAGTCAAAGAGGAAGTTGTGACTGAAAATATGGAATATATAGGTATCCATATCACGTGACCAGCTCCAAACGCAAGATTTACTTTTGCGCGAGACAAATTCAAAACGCGCGGACGTAGTTGAAAGCACTAGCACGAGGCTATTCTGTCCAATCAGGTTCCCGAAACTACTTGATTTATTTTTGCGCCTAACTATTTTTGTTTCGGGAACAAGTGAATTTTGGATCTTATTTTTCCAGAATTTTCTACTCCATGTGCCCCTCACCGACTATTTAAAAACATCGGAGCGTAAATCTTTTACCCTCTTGTGAGAGTTCGGTATATTCCAACGTTTTCGTCAGATCGGTCACGGGGACTTAATATAATTTTCATGTCTACTGATGTTAAATTGTCTTCGTATCGAATTTGCCTTTGTAGTAGACGAGTAAAATACATAGGATCAGAGTTTAATATCTGGACTCGACTAGATTAAATGACATATATTGCAAAAAATAAAATAAAAATTATTATTTATATATCTATTCTTCCGATTTTTCTTATTTGGCATTTGTTTTTGAGAAAGTATAACATTTTATACTTTTCGAAATGTCTGTCTCAAACTGGATATTTTGTACTATTGATAAATAATCGTGGACTTTCGTTGGAAAGACACTCTACTCAGTGGTACGAGGCAGGATATCTGGGTTGCGACTCTTTGATAATTGGCAGAGTATACAGATACAATGCTAAAGTATCGAACCATATATGGTATTTCCATACAGGAACTTTACTAATATATATATATATATACATATATATATATAAACTTGGCGACCGAAGTCGAGGCCGACCCGAAGGCTCTCCTTTCATTAGCTGCGACACCGAAGTGTAGGGGAAGGCACTATTCCTTTCTCTGGATTGCTCCAATTTACTCTTGATCCGTACCTTATAATGCTGAATGTTAAGCAAGGCGGCATCAAGTACCATTTTTGAGTCCTTGATATGACTCGACCTGGAATTGAATTCCAGTATTCCTGGCCATTGGTGAACACTCTATCCACTAGACCAATATATATATTTATCAACCTCTCCACCTGTGACACAGGGTTAATTTTTAAGCGGTGTTTGACAGGTTTATATTCAGAGTTTTCCTTCTCCTAGACTGGTAGCCTAACCAAGGCAGAAGAACCCAGTCTGCCCTGCTATTTACCCATAGCTGGAGGGAGAACAGGAGGATTCATACCTTTCCCAAAGGTATTAGGGCTTTGGGAAATGCAATCAGTTTTGTTCAGGATTTGAACTCGTGTCGTCGTGTCCATTTGTTACGACGATAATCATTATACCACTGGCAACTCTTGAACACTCGGTCAATATATATATTGTTTTGGCTTGCCTTTTTTTTGTGTATATCAACCTTTGTGTATGTCAAAGCTATCCTTGTAGAAGAATATTTTTTTTTAGTCGAGGGTGACCCGAAGGCTCCCTTTTCAATAGCTACAACACCAAGGTGCAAGGGAGACCGCTACTCCTTTTTCTGGATTGCTCCGCTTTACCCTTGATACATACTTTGTAATGCTGAGTGTTAAGCAAGTAGGTATCAAGTACCATTTTTAAAGTCTTTGGTATGACCCGACCTGGGATTGAACCCGGGTCTTCCGGACCATTGGCGAACACTCTACCCACTGGGCCAATGAGTAATAGTATAATTTCATCCTTATCTGAGTGAGGGGAGACAAGGGGGTTCATACATTACTCAAGGGTATTTGTCCGAAAGTTTACGTAATAGCATTACTGGAGTTCGAACTCGCTTACGACGATGTTACAATCCAGCACATTAGCCGCTATGTTACAGGGAATCCCTTTTCTCTTACTCTGTCTCTTTCTCTCTCTCTCTCTTTATATATATATATATATATATAATTATAAAATAGAGATTTTACTATTGTCGCTATTTTCCTTTTACAACGTTTAACGTCTACATTTGTTACTAAGTATTAAAAACGTAAAAGTTTTCACAAAACATCTTATCGTCTTTAATTTTTATTGTGTATAAGTAAATCTGTTTTTGTATTTTCTCCTTAAATCTGTTTTATAGTTACATGTTATTCTTTACATCCATCGTTAACTGTTATTGCTATGTATTTGAAATTAGAAAAGAATGGCGTTATCATCAAGTAAATAATTATATGAATAAATGTAATACGAAGTGCATACGATAAGTTTCCAGACTTTTTTCGTATGGGCATTTAAAATTGTCGTAGACTCTTGAAAATTCAGTATATTATTGCTATACATCTTATGAGATGGCTGACCAATTTTTATGATTTCACATTCAAATGAACAGCTGCAGCAGCAATTGGAATACACCCTACTAAAGCCTGATTGTCACAGCTGGTGAATTTCAAAAGTGCAATCTGGACGTGAAGAAGAACGATATGCAATAAAATTCTGTTTTAAACTTGAAAAAATGCCACAGAAACATATGGAATGCTTCAGACTACTTTTGGACCATCTTGCATGAATCAAGCATCAGTTTTTGAGTGGCATAAGAGATTCAAGGAAGGCAGGGAGTCTGTGAGGGATGATGAGAGGTGTGGGAGAAGTGAGGAAGTCAATACACCAGAGTTGATTGGCCAAAGGGTTAGGGTTAGGGTTACTATGTTGAGGTTTTAAGGGAGTTCAGCAAGAGATTCCTTGGGAAGAGGCCAGCACTCTTCAAATCGGGTCAGTGGCATTCTACCAGGACAATGCACCAGTCCACAACTTCATCCTTGTCGCAGACTATTTGACCAAGATGGGCATCAAGACAGTTCCTCAGCCACCCTATGATCTAGACCTTGCTCCCTGTGACTTTTCATTATTCCCTAAGTTCAGAGGCTGTCGTTATGAGACAATTGAGGACATGAAAGAGGCTTTGACGAAGGTCATTGACTTGCTCACACAAGAGGACTTCTATAGGGTCTTCCAGAAGTTGTTGGAACGGTACAATAAGTGCATTGCATCCGGAGGAGATTACTTCGAAAGGTACTAAAGTTTCATGTGTGTACTATCAATAAAAGTGCCCATATGAAAAAAGTCTGGAAACTTATTTAATGATCATCGTATATCATTATTTGTAATATATAGAAATTATTATAATCATATTGTATATCATTTATAATAATCTATATAATTTAGTTGATAATGTTCATGATATATAACTGCCATAACTAATTGCACAGTTGAGTTAAATCGACCTTCCCATAAGGATTCTTATGGAAGAGTGTAGGGTAGGGGTGACACCAAGCAAATTAAATAAATAAATAAACAAAATAAAAAAAAACAAAAAACAAGACCTCTCCCTCCTAAAAACAAACAAACAAACAAACAATCAAACAGCAAAAAAAAAAAAAAAAAAAAAATTGGCGAGGTCGAATTCATAGACAATGTGGGATACTGTTTGTTTGGTCTGTGTCAAGCATTTGCACGACCATTTGTTCTCGACCATTTGTTCTCGACAGGGTGTCCTCGTGGTGTAATGGTTAAAGCGACCGACTGCGGAATCGTAGAACGTGAGTTCGAACTCCAGTCGCGCTATTATGTTCACTTTCGGTCAAATACCCTTGGGAAAGGTATGAACCCCCTTATCCTCCCAGCTATGGGTTAAATAGCATCACTACTATTCTTCTAGAAGGATGACTTTGGCATTAAAAAACCCACGAATGTTGATATATCCATTAAAAAAAGTAATCAAACTAAACCGTTTGTTCTTAACACTTTCAAAAATTGTTGCTAACTTTATGTAAGTTTTCTCCACAATGAAAAAAAATTGTGTTGATTGTCTGTAGTTTTTCTGTATTTCATCGCCATCACACCAAATCATCAGGTCCCCTTGCGAAAGATTATAAGTAATAGGGATAAATAAATGATATTACTGGGAGTTTTGATCCGGCACTGTACGCGGTAACGATCGCTGCTTGATGGTAATTCATGTACAAACCAATGAGCAATTATGCAGCCCGTGTCCTCCAATGGCGACAAAGGTCTATTGAGACGGAGCATAGCTTTCTCCAATAAAGGATAAGATGAGAAAAGGAGCTTTAAACATTACTTGCTCATATCTCAACTTGTCAGCACATTGCAGATGTTTGGTTATCGCAGTCCTAACAGAAAAGCTAATAAATTCAACCTTGGAATTTGGAATGTGTGAACACTTCAAAACAATGACTCCACTCCAGAACGAAAAATGGTGCTAATCTCGCTTAAGCTGAAGAAATATCACATTGATATTTCTGCACACAGAAAGACTCGTTTTGAAGGATCGTCATATTTAACGAAAATAAAGAAGGGTGGATAAACGTACTTTTGGATTGGTAATAAAGAAGATCCCTACCAATCAGATATCAGCTTTGCCATAGAATCTGCATTCGTAAAATCGTTCTCTTTTAAAAGGTTTCTCAGATCGTATAATGACACTAACCCTTAATCTAGACCACAAGTCTTCTGTCACTCTTATGTAACGTCCCAACCATGTCTCGAACTGGGCAAGAAAAAAAAATGTACGATCAATTACGAGCTGTCATCTCCTGTATCCAATATAAGGATAAACAGGTCATAATGGAGGTCCTACGTCTCCACGGTGTTGATTGAATGAACTCAAAAGTTCTACGCTTATTTTCTATTGGCAGAGAGTGTAACATTTCTATTGACAGAGAGTGCAATTGTCAATCATCTTTATCACCTAACAAACTGACAGGAAACATTACGGATGCATCCCAAATCCAAGAACTGGCATATGATAGATTATGTGATCATGAAAAAAACGTGATGTGGAGGACTTTAACATTACACATTCTTTTAACAGCACCTGATATCTATCCGATGATGCACTTCGACGTAGTAAAGTTTCTTTCAAACTTGCTCGCAGGAAACGTCTCATTAACTCTTTCATCCCTAAGCACCTCAATGTTTAGTTTTTAAAATTCTAGTGATATGAGGTAGGAGTCATCTGACTTGCTTGAATTGGTTCTCGACACGATGCAGGTTATTGAGAATATTGAATCGTCTTGGAAATCCCCCAAGTATGTCGTCTATGGTAGTTCATTGGAGATGCTTGGGATCTCTGTCGGTAAACACCAGGATTGGTTTGATGGTCATAACACCGACGTTAATTGATTTTTTTATCAATAAAATGCCTGATTTACTTAAAAATTGGATCAACGAAAAAAAAACAACAACAAAAAAAAACAAAAAACAAAAAGCAAAAACAAAAAAACTCTAGCACAAAAAACATGCTAAGAAGAGGGCAAGAGGCAAGTCTAAACTACTTTCTGGAGAAAGTTAGGTGATCTGTGAAGGCTACTAATCTCCAGAAATTAGCAGACAAGGACCAAAAGGTATTCGACGAGCAAGAAAATAGATGATTTGTCGTTTCTTCTGAAGGTCAGACTCTGTTTACTGAAAAGAAATATATTATTTTAGGCTGAAAGGAGCATTTTGAAGTTGCTTTGAATTCCCCCACTGTAATCGATGATGACGTAATCGCTTCTTTTCCCCAACGGCATGAAACCCCCACAGTTGTCACTTCGAAAAAGGTTCAAGATTTTATCAGATTAGTGTTTTTAGGCAAGGTCTCAGGCAAGGACGATAAACAATCTGAAGTCTTTTAGTACAACAGTAATACGAAGCTAATCAAGAAACTACAAATTATTTTAAGCCACCAAGAAAGTAAGACATATAACACTGTATTTTAAGGATTCCTCCATCAAACATCTTTGAAAAAAACCAAAAATACAAAAATCCCCCCACCCACAAAAAAAGCAAAAGTAAAAAAAAACTGTTTGTGAGAACTCACATGTATCTTTGTATTGCAAGGAAGATTTTGGTAAGAATTATTCTTAATAGGATCCTAAAGAATGTCATGGCTGATGTTTATCCCAGATGAACGGAGTGAAGTTTACGATGAAGACGTGATACCATAGACATGATCTTCTTTCTTTGACAGGTTGTAGAAAAAGTCCGGCCAAAAAGCAAGAACTACTTACGTTTTTAGTTGATCTGACAACGTCAACCAAAAGGCTCTCTGGAAGTTCCTTAAGAAACTTGGCATTCCTGGCGAAATGTTTAACGTCATTATTTTATTTTATCCGGTGATGAAAGCTACATGACAGACGCATAAAAGTTTGAAGACAATATTTCATGTACTGAGACAAGTTAAAAACAACCTTATACCTTTCGCTTTAACTGTAGATACATTTGAACAAGTTGCTTGAATTCGCAAAATACCACAAAGCCGTCAAGAAATTGAAGAAAATCCATCTCCATCATCTAATTGTATTGAGAAAGAAGTCGAAAGCCTGATCAGGTATGCCAGCTACTTCTAACATTTCTGCATTCCCTGCATATGGAAATCTCGGTGGTTGGTTTGAAAGCATCAGAACAGATTAAGGTTGTGTGTTTGTATCCATGCAATGAGTACTTATTTAAACCTTGTTTACTGGCAGAGGAAATTGCACACTGCTTTTGGCACTCTCGGTCGTGTGTCAAAGGGGAGAAAAAGATTTCAAATGACGGCTGCTTTTCAAGGTAGAGAAGCCTTATCGATCTGGAATATTTGTTCGTAGCAAGGTTTTATATTTATTCCTTTCTGCAAATAATATCTCCATTTACATGAACCAAAAAAAAAAAAATGGGCGAATTTATGTTGCTTAAGAATAAGGGTTGAATTTGCTTAATATCATTTTCGATTTGATGTGAATATAGAGAAAAATATTCAATATATATATATATATATATATATATATATATATATATATAACCAGGGGGTCTTCTCATCTTCAGGAAAACTTAAACTACAATTTGACAGTGGTCCAAAAAGCATCAGATTATGTGAAGATGCTAAATGATTTATCCCTCGCACAAGAAGGGCGTCGTCTATGTGAAGAAGAATGGATTTTTCAGCAAGATAATGCAGCTGTCCACAATGCATCAATAACAAATACTCATTTGCTTGAACAAAAAATAAGACTTCTTGACTACCTAATATGCTCTCCAGAACTCAATCCTATAGAAAATCTGTGGGGATTGATTGTTGCAATAGTTTATGAAGAAGGTCGACAGTACTCAGCAATTTCTGAACTTTAGAATGCAATCTTAGACGCATGGGAGAAATACCTTCGGTTCAACTTCAGAAACTAGTTGATAGTATGCCTATCTGAATTTTTGAGGTTATCAAAGCTAACGGTGGATTTACAAAATATTGAATAAAAAATTTGCCTTCATATTTTATAGTTCTGCTCATTGGTCTTATTTTTATGTCAAAACAAAATTTTAAAATTAACCATAAATGCTAATATACATATAAAAAATGAATTGAAATTTCTTCATATTTTAATTTTAATTTAATGCCTTATCTTTCATATATCTGATTTTTACAATTTTTAAATATCTTTTTCTTCATTTTTGAGGGTGGTCTTATAATTTTGTCTAGGGGTATATATATATATATATATATATATATATATATATATATATATATAATTTGCTATATCTATTAAGAAAGAGGGCTAGATATCGGCGATAGAGCATATGTAGATCTAAGTTTTAATAGTGTAGACACAGAGGTGAGAAACTGACAGTCTATTGAAGGCCCATTGAGGTAAAGGTTAAAGTCAGAAATGGATTCGGTGATCCGAGTTCGAAATTTGGAAATTTTCACTGTGAAAAACTGGGGGATACTTATGCACCATTCTTTTCTTATAAGTTCACCGTCCGAAAAAAAAAAGTGTCTGATATTATACAAGCCTTCACCACAATAAATAATCACTGCAAGCTCTTTTGTGGATTATATATATATATATATATATAACTACAAACATATCAAATATCAAAGAAGGGTAAAGCAGACCAAAGTAAACATACTCCAAGAAGGGGGAACAAAAACCCTTATAAAAACAAATATGACCTGACAAGAATCATTTACACTGGATACAGGAGAGAGTTCAAGTCTCATTGAGTACCCCATTTAAAAGGCCTTGTGCCACACATGTTCTCTGGCGAAAGCAACAAGCTGGAAACATACATATATATAACACGTATGTAAGAACAAAATTAAAAAAAAATTAAAAAATACAGATCACTTCGTGGACCATCTTATATATATATATATATACTTGAAGCAATCCAACAAGGGACAGGGAATCCCCGTAGCATAATGGCTGAAGTGTTGGACTTCAGTTAAGAAGTAAGCAAGTTCGAACTCCAGTCGCGCAATTAGATTTACTTTCAGGTTATTTCCCTTGGCAAAGGCATTGAATCTTGTTGTCTCTCCCTAGCTATTGGTTCCATAATATCACTGCTGCTCTTCTCTAAGAATGGCTTTGGCATTAAATAACTCACCAAGATTGATATACCATTAAACAAAGAAACTAAACCAGCTAGGGATAACTAAACTCACAATCAATAGCTTTCAAGTAAAACTTACTCGCCATGCCTCTACGTCAAGCATTCTTGCTCACACACACACACACACACACACATATATATATATATATATATAGGAGGAATATGTCTAGCGGGTGTATGTCCCTTGGTCACAAAAACGGTGCGGGCTTCGGTGGAAAAAGTACACTTTCTCGCAATGTTTGCCTGCAGTGACCACTGTTGGCGGGAAAATCGTCAATACTATTTGGGGTGGAGTGGGGTAGTGATAGCCTCTCGCCCTAAACCTGGTGGCTATGTAGCAAGTGCACAATGCCAGACAGCGCTAACCGGCGGCTAAGTGCCCTTCACCCCGGGGAATGATGTAGATGCCCCGTAGGAGTACAGTTACTTGTGTTTATGAGAAGAGGAGTAAACATGTCTTAAAAAAATACCATACCACTCCACCCTCGTCCATTTTCTGAAGTCCTTCCCATCTGCATCGCCACCGTTTCCCCTGCCCCAACCCCACCAAACATTTGGTGTAATGAATGCAGCCGACATTCGCCTTCCAGTCACCCCTTTCGAAATCTAGTCCCTCCCTGCTAATACTCACCCCAGGCCCTTTTTTTTCTTTTTTTCACTCGCTCTTTTTCTACTCCATCTACTTTCTTTCTTTCTTTCTTTCTTCGCGTTAACAGCTGCGCGTATATAAAAGCGTGTGTACATACAAATCCATACAACTTTATGGGCCGGGAATATACATGATTATGTCGATATATAACCACATACTCGTTATACTTATGTATAGATTCACATACACACATACATCATGTAAAACGCACACGCAGAGACATGTCATATGAATGCTTACACACACACACACACACACACACACACACACACACACACACACACACACACACATAATTACGATGACCAGAAAGTTATTTTGGTAAACGATTCACTAGAGTAGTAAGATTATTTTCGTGGAGCATCCTACAAATGTGGTGTCAGTGCTAGTTTATAATTAACGTTGGGTTAATCTCTCTCTCTCTCTCTCTCACTGTACACATACATACGCATGCACATACACGAACATATGCATACATGTATCCATATCCTAACTCTTATCCATACAATGTCTAAGAGAGAGAGAGAGAGAGAGAGAGAGAGAGAGAGAGAGAGAGAGAGAGAGCAGGTACAACACACCGAATCTCAAATGAATACACAATTTTTTCAATCAGTAGATATAGAAATATAAGCAAAAATATTTACAGTTAACTGATAAATAATGAGCACACACACACACACACACACACACACACACACACACATATATATATATATATATATATATATATATATATATATATATAAGTATAAAACCAATTAAGCATTGTGAGGTATGCAAGAGCATCCAAGTTAATGTATAAGTTGCCTGATTCCAATATTTAGAATCTATCTAACTATCTATCTATCTGTCTTTTTTTAAATAATTTCTTTGTATGATATTGATTATATTTACGTTCATTTATTAGTGAAATAAGAAAATGGTAAAAGTAGCAATTAAAAACTTATTTGGAATTAATCAATAGCTTTCTAGATAAATATGAGTATGTGTCGTGTGTGAATATGAGTAACATACGTGAAACATGTGTGTGTATGTGTGTGTGTGTGTACACATATATCCACACAGAAAGAATCGTAGCTAGGGTTTCTCTGATCACTTCTACGGACTTACATATATTCTTAGCATTTTGATTAAATCAAACTCTCGCATCCCTTCAATCTATCATTAATTAAAAGAAATAGTTTTGGACTTTTTTAGCAGTAAATAAACTAATAACAGATAAGACGCAAAACATTTCTTTTTTTTTTTTTGATAGCTGAACATTCTGGCCTCATGAAATATTCCTTAGATAAACTAGGTTAAGGTTTTCATATCAATAATTTATTTTTTTCAAACCATGCGGAAATAGGTATAATAAATTAACCCAATATTGATGATGTGGCTTGGTTTTATGGCATATCAACCCTTGAGGGTTATTTAATACCAATTCTTTTTTATACATATATATTAAATATATGATTTCTATACACATTTTGTAGATAACATTTTTAAACGACTTTGAGCTCATTTTTTTCAGTTAAATGGTTTCACTTATTTCAATCTAATACGAATAATTCTATTTATTATTAATCACTTGTTTGCACACAGTTAATGTTTTCAAATATTGCTATGTATCACAATTCAATTAAACATCAGTAATTTCTTTACACAGTTAAATGTAAAAGTAGTTCTATTTCAAACAGTTCAGTTTAGCAATAGGACACAGTTTAGTTCTATTTGACCCATAGATAGGACCCTATCAGGTGCTACTATTCCGGGCTAGAGTGGATCTGGGAACGATGGCAATGAAGGGGTACTTCACATTCCCCAAAGCTCCAACATAACTGGAACCTCACCATCAGATTGTTTAGTGTAATATCAAGACCCTCGGTGGGGAAATCTTACCTCTCTGCAGAGATGTAGTCGGTGTATTCTGCAGTCTAGCCAACTGGGCCATAATATTAAGAAAACTATTATGAAATTTGTGCACCAAAAAAGAAATAAAAAATAAAAAATATACTATCTATCCTTCTTAGAACTTTAATGAATTCTTTAATTTTTTCAGGTATAGAGTTTGGGTTTAATGGCATATCAACCATTGTAGTTTATTTAATGCCAAATTCATTCTTCGAGAAGGACAGATATGGTACTATTTAATCCATAGCTGGGAGGATAAGAGGGCTTTCCCAAGGGTATATGTTCGAAAGTAAACATGATAGCGCGACTGAAGTTTGAACTCGCTAACTACGATCCCGCAGTCCAGCGATATAACCATTACACCACGAGGACACCCCCTTTTTCAGGTATAGATTTTCCAAATTTCAAGCAATATTCTTCATGAAAATGGTCCCAATTTACCATAAATTCCCTTTAGATTTTGATCCAGACTGATCGCTGGTCAGGTCATTGAATTTGTATGCCCTACCTGAAGGAAAGCTTTGGCCCACTTAGTTTGTGGGGTTTATGAGGCTGAAGGTCATGGGCAAAGGGCAAGTGATATTGCTTCGAATTTTATATTTTCAAGTGATAATGCTTCGAATTTTATATTTTCAAGTGATATTGCTTCGAATTTTATATTTTCAAGTGATATTGCTTCGAATTTTATATTTTCAAGTGATAATGCTTCGAATTTTATATTTTCAAGTGATATTGCTTCGAATTTTATATTTTCAAGTGATATTGCTTCGAATTTTATATTTTCAAGTGATAATGCTTTGAATTTTATATTTTCAAGTGATATTGCTTCGAATTTTATATTTTCAAGTGATATTGCTTCGAATTTTATATTTTCAAGTGATAATGCTTTGAATTTTATATTTTCAAGTGATATTGCTTCGAATTTTATATTTTCAAGTGATATTGCTTCGAATTTTATATTTTCAAGTGATAATGCTTCGAATTTTATATTTTCAAGTGATATTGCTTTGAATTTTATATTTTCAAGTGATAATGCTTCGAATTTTATATTTTCAAGTGATATTGCTTCGAATTTTATATTTTCAAGTGATAATGCTTTGAATTTTATATTTTCAAGTGATATTGCTTCGAATTTTATATTTTCAAGTGATATTGCTTCGAATTTTATATTTTCAAGTGATATTGCTCCGAATTTTCTATCCTGACGTTTTGATGTTTTTTTGTGTCTTGCCAATATTTTCTTTTTTAACCAGCACATTTCTTTGATACTTGCACCAAATTTTAGACACTGCTGACTAGGAATAACCAACACCCTTTGCCACACGCCAATGTTGATTCCCTTCTAGAATGAACGTTACAATCCTTTCCAATATCTTAATAGACAGTTTCTTTTTGTTGGAGCCATGTTTCCTTCAATTAGATATACCCAACTCCTTATTGAGGTCTGTAAGAACTGGCAAAACTTTAGTCTGGGCGAGTTTAATGATCGCATAAGCGAGAAACTAACTGTTACCAAGTACTGTTGACTCTGTGTCTACGCTATCCTAATATATATATATATATATATATATATATATATATATATATATATATATATATGTTTCGATTGTCAAGGTGTAAATGTTGGAGTAACTACTCTAATACACTGTTTTACGGAATGAGATAATTTTTTCTGATTCTTTTCCACTTTTACAATGTTGTATGCGTGTGCGCGTGTGTGCATTTACCATCTAATTTTTTATATTTTTGCTTATTCTTCGGGTTTGTGTACAAAATATACAGCCAATAGAGTCAATGCAAATGTATATTTCTACAATTTTACTCATAGTTGACTACATCAATTAACTTACACACAAACCAACCCACTCACAAGTCAACTCACACACAACTATAAAAACAACAAAGAAACAAACATTTCTGCGTCAAATGACTGAAATCTGTTCACCAGAAATTGTCTTAAACATCCTCTTATTGAGTATATTACGAGGTAATACGACTCTATCAATTCTGACCAACTAACTGTGCCACACGCGTCCTTTCAACGACTACTGGTCTCTTTCTCTCTCTTGTTTTTTTAGACTGAATATTGATTAGTTGTGTGTACATTTTTGCCGACTTATTCTGTTTCTCACTTGTAATTACTTTCTAGTTTTTCAACTTGACAAATACTATTATTTTTGTGCACAGAATTGCCTTTTATCAATGTTAACCCAAAATTGATGTAAAAAGCCACGACTTCTTCGTGGAGAAAAATAAACTATTTCACTGATAATTTTACCTCAATTCACCGACAATGCTTACTTCTATTTTCTCTCGCTGGTCTCTCCTTCAAAACTGAACACAAACTAGAAAGACCAATTCAACTAAAAAAGAACTATTAATGTCATCAACATTTTTAAACCCCGACTTCATAGACAACTCACAAGTAGATATATATCCCTTAGTATATATATATATATATATATATCACTCATTCCATAACCTTGACGTATTTATTTTTTACTTTTATTTATCTCTCTCTCTCTATCAATCCAAATATGTTTATATATATATATATATATATATATAACTTTGTTAATCTATCTATCTATCTATCTATTTTAATTTGTTCATATCTATCTATTGTAGTTTATTCCTATCTTTTACAGATGTTTGTCTATTTGCTTCTTGTTTGATTCTCTTTTCCAACCCTTATCCCCAAATATCTTTCGAAACTTGAATCCCCTCCTGTTCATTCAAAATGGCCGACATTTCCCTGACTGCTTCAATAACCAATGTCAGTTCAGCCAATTCACTCCGTCAGGATTTCTTCCTCACTGTGTAATGGTCGTTGTGAATCTCCTGTCCGTTCTTCTGTAGCGTCGCCAAGGAGCTGCTATGCCGGTTCCTCTGATACCGACCAAACTGGCCACGGGCCAGTTCCGATGGATGGCATTTTGATTAAAAACTTCCCCTTCAGGGGTTAATTTCTGGGTCGGCATAGCTACGGCTCACGGTTCACCAAACGCTGTCTCCCAGACAGTGGCGAATGGGAAATGGACAGATCGGACGGTCGCTTCTAGTGATGTGGACCTTCTTGCTTATTGTTCTGGAGTAGGAGAGCAATGCAGAAATAGAGAAAGTGACGCGAGGGGTGAAGAAGGTGATTGGGGTGGGTGGAGAGAAGATAAAAGGGATTGGAGAGTTGAAAGAAGAGGAAGATATGAAGGCAGGGAATGCAAGAAAAAAATGATGGATGGCGCTGTTGTGGTAATGACCTCGGTGGAAATGGCAGCCGAAAATAAGCAAGTTGGGGGAACTGGTAGATACGAACAAATTCTATCTATCTATCTATCTATCTATCTACCTATCTATCTATCTATCTCGTTTCCTTTCTTACTTTCTTACTTTTTAAGGAGTTGAAGTCAGAACAGAAAATTGAGTCAGCAATCCGATTTCGAAATCTGTGTGAATTAAAGAAATGTCTTTGGAAAAAGAAAGAATTCACATATTTCTGTGCACTGTTCCATTGTTTGATATCTTGATAAAATCTTTCGTCACTTACATGCCACAACAGTTGACCAAGAATAGTGTTTGAATGATCTCTTTGGCAAACCATCTAAAATTCTTCAATATATATGCATGCATGCATCTTTGAATACGTGTATGCACCCTTACGCGCCCTCACGCGTGCGTGTGTATATCAATTGAAGGAATTAGATATATTGATATATGCCAATCTCTGTATGTCTGTATGTGCATATACGAGGTTGGGTTGAAATTATATCTGCAGTTGATGTCTTTTTTTTTTACAAATGGGATCCAAGCACTGCAACACTGATATAAGAAGTGTATGAACCATAAGGGAGACTACGTTGAAAAATAAACCTCGTTAGATCACATTCCATGAGAGTATCTTGGTCGACTAATGAACTTTTCAAGCGAGCCTCATATGTTTGTGTGTGTGAGTATATAACAATTAGTCATCGCTTTCGGTAGGTCTTCTAGGCTGCATCCGGTGTCCATGCAAAGCTGATGATTGTATGTCTTTGCAGGTTGGTAAACACTGCTGTGTCCATGTGTAGTAGTAGTCCACTGGAAAATGTCGCTTAGGAGTTCGTTCCTGGTTCTCCGGCAGTGCCTTGCATGTCTTCTTGGGATGGCTTGTAAGATGGGCGGTAAGTGGCCTTGCAACTTCTCTTTTGTAGGATGCTGCTAAAGTCCAGCCACACAGTAGTACTGACACGTTTTATTTTATCAGAGATCTGATTTCCACATGGTTGATAACCTTTCAATCGGAGTCCATGCCTCTCTTATGTGAAATTTGATATTGCTTTCAGTAGATGAGATAATGCTACCTTGGTATGTAAAATGGAGAATTGGCTAAAGAGCTGAATTGTGGTATTGAAATAAGCGAGTTAGAACTCTATTCGCACTTTTATGTTCACTTTCGAGCTAAAACTATGGCAAAAGGCATGAACCCTCGTATCCCTCCAGACATAGTTTAAATCGTATCACTGCCATTCTTCAACAAGGATGGCTTTAACATTACATAACCCACGAAGGTTGATATACCATTAAACAAAGAAACCAAACCATAGTCATCCTTTTACATAGTTTTAATTCTGTAGAGTTTGATTATTATTAATATTTAATACCCATTATTTTCATTGTATAATTTTCCCACGGAAATAATAAATTCCTGAATTTATTGGCTTAGTAAAAAATTAACTTTTTATTTAAAAAATGAGTTTTTATTTATGGGTGATACAATATATATATACATGTATGTGTGTGTGTGTGTGTGTATGTGTATGGACAGCCTAATGATGAAAACTGATTTTTAAGAATTAATCTCTTTTTTAACATTATCTCTCTCGTGTCAATGGACTTAATGAATAGATATTAATCACATAAATTGGATATTATACAGAGAAAACTTCAGATCCAAATCCAGCTCATAACTACGTGCTTGGCTTCAGATTTAATGATCCATCACTTTATTTCGGTTGGTGAGAACGTTTTTATGCTCTTCGAATGGCGTGGCAGACAGAAAATGAAGTAAGTAAAAGGAAGAGTACCTCGGGAGCTAAACTAAAAGCTTCGAGCCAAGAGAAACGAATACAGATGTGAAAAGAACATTTAAATAATCTGCTTCGAAACTCCTCTAAAGTCACAAATAAACCTATCACGAAAATCAAACAAGGACATTTTACTCAAAAAGAACTCGACGTACTACTAACAAGAATTAAAAGCAGGAAAGCTTCTGGTCTGGAAGAAAAACCACCATAAGTATGGAAGATAAGGACATTCGATGTCCTACTGCTCCGATTGTGCAACTCTGTATATAACCAGAACACAACAGAGAGATGGACAAAATGCTGCATCCACCCCTTCCCCAAGAAAGGTAACCTCGGAATTGCTAAAAACAAGTGAGGCATAACCCTAACTTCCATTTCTAGAAAGAATCAAAATATTTTTCCTAGAAACTGATCCACAACATCACAGATTCTGACAACCCGTCAAATCATAGAAGGAGTTCGTTCAAAAAACCTCGAGCCGACACTCTTATTCGTAGATTTCTCAAAGGCATTTGACTCCATACACAGAGGGAAGACGGAGCAAATATTACTGGCCTATAGTCTCTCCAAAGAAACTGTTACAGTCTTAATGATGCTATAAAAAAGATGAAAGTAAAAGTTTGCTCACCAGATGGAAACACAAACTTATTTGACATTGTTGCTAGTGTTCTGCCAGGGGAAACATTAGCCCCATATCTGTTCATGATCTTCCTAGACAACGTACTTCGAACGTTGATTGATCTAGTGGAAGAAAATGACTTTACACAGAAAAAATCAAGAAGTAGACGATGCTCCGCAGAAACTATTACAGACACAGACTATGCAGATGACATAGAGCTTTTTTGCAAAAGCACCAACCTAAGCCAAATCACAGCAGCACAATCTGGAGCAGGCAGCAGGATACATTGGTCTCCATGTGAATGCAGAGAAAACGGAGCCATATGTTTTAATCAAGAAGGAGACATCTCTACTTTAAACAGTGGTTCTCTGAAACTAGTGGACAAGTTCTCGTACCTCGGTAGCAGCGTCTTATCTACTGAAAGTAAAATCTATATGCACCTAGCGAAGGCATGGACTGCTATCGATAGGTTATTGGTATTGAAGACTGACCAACCCAATTAAATAAAACGCAATTTCTTCTAAGTATTGAATGTTAATAAAACGAAATCCTCTTACAAATGATTACATTATATTTCTGTTTTTTGATGGTTTCGGCGTTTCTTTGTGGTGGAATTGTAAGTAGACTAGTCATCTCAAATGATCATTATGGCTTAGTAGTGGATTGTTTTTCTTGAATAACTCTCCAATTGCTGCGGCCCTGTGTTAGACCTAAGCTTAACTTGGTAATTAACATCATCTTTTAACAACATATAAACAATTTTGCATACATGTACATCAATGTGAAATAAAGTTTTTAAAAAGGAAAGAAATTAATCCCATTATAATAAATGGTTTTAATAGTTAATAGTTTCGGATTAATTACAGAACATGAAAAAATACCAATTGGTTATTTATGATAGACTAGAATATACAGGTCAATAATTTTATAAATAATATCTGTGTATATCAAAATAACTAAATGAATAAAAAACAATAGAATTGCAGATTTTTTTTTCAATATGAACAGATGATTCCATGAATAGGTATCTCATTATACGATGAGCAAAAATCGATATGAAACGCGAAAAAAAAAAAAATGACTAAAAAAATACCCCTAAGAAACTTCTTTTCATCTCTAAAAAAAATGGAATTCAGGATTTTTTAACTTAAAAAAATATTAAATTTCTTTCTAAATGGAACATTTTCCAAATTGGAAATATTTTTTCTCCTCAGACACGTGACTGTTTAAAGAAAATTGAAATAATAGTTTTCATAACTTTTAAAATCATTACGTGGACACACTCTCCTTGTTTTACTTTCTTTTGGTGTCTTCTTCGACACTGGGAGACAACAAATCGCTCATTTTCTTTCTTTCTTTCTTTCTTTCTTTCTTTCTTTCTTTCTTTCAGATCTTAAAAACACCAACAAAGAACCAGACATCTCACCTTTCTTTCTTTCTTTCTTTCTTTCTTTCTTCATTCTCAGCTCATAAATTTTCTGTGTCATTAATAAGTCTTTTCATTACGTGGAGAAGTTTTTTTTTAATTTGAAAATAAACCTGTACCGTCTCAAATCGTCCTTCCCTGAAAAAGTTTTGAGCTGTCAAAGATTTTATTATGAATTATTGATTTCTGCTCGAATTTTGTTCACCCAAAATGTACCGTTATAAATATAAAATAAATTTTAAGAAAATAATAAAAAGTAGGAAAATGAAATATAAAGCCATCGTACTTTAGAGCAATAATGACAGTGGGATTTTGCTTGAAATATCTTTTTTTTAATCTAAATTAAAAATAACTTTCTTATACATAGTTACTAAATCTTAAAAAATGGAGACTCTCTCACTTTCTCTCTCTTCCTTGTTGATGTTAATGTAAATTCAAAATAGCCAAGCGGACGAACTCAAAAACTGAAGAAACCGTTTCGTTGTGAAGTCAGTCTACTTTTTCGACAACTTGTCTGCTTTCTTTTCCTTTCTCTTTCGATGTGGCAAGCCACAAATAACATGATTCTTTCTTTCTTTATTTTTCATTTTTTTTTCCTTTCTTTCAAGATTACAACTGAAAAACGTCAGAGACTTCAACCCCCTTTCTTTCTTTCTTTCTTTCTTTCTTTCTTAAATATTATGTACACAGACACTCAGATGTACACGCTAGACACTCAGATGTAGAACGCTAGACTTGTGTTTTATATTATTAAGAGATTGAAAAATGTGAGAGAATCAACGATATATTTGGTCAATCCCCTCATATATATATATATATATATATATATATATATATATATATGTAATATTCAAATTCGGAAAATATAAAGAACAACTTGCTGTTACCTGTTACTGTAGTTTCCGTAACAGTATTCAATATTAAAGATAGAGCAATTTGCATAGTAAATATCATAACGATAATAACAAAAATTTATCTAGAATCTGTTGGGATGAAAAGATAAAAATAAATGAGCAAACAATGAAACTTGAGGGAATAAATCGAAAGATATTAGCAAAAGAAGGGAGACTTAAAAGATACCGAGACAGGGTTAAGGAATACAGTCAAAAGAGGATGTTTCAAAATAATGAGATAAAATTCCACTAACAAGTTAGAGGAGAATGCACGAGGATATACCAACACCTAGTTGCAAACGAGGCAAAACTATTCTTGAGTAAAATATAGTAATAAAAAGAACAGAATAGAAAGGCCAAATGGATAAATAACATGGAAAAAGAATTTCAATGACTCGAAGGCGATTCTTAGGCGATAATACGCCTGGAACTGCTCATAACAAAACTTAAAAAGGACCAAATTCGAAAACG
>OY757914.1:4937054-4947054 GCA_963585895.1 Sepioteuthis lessoniana | reverse complement strand
GATAATAATAATAATTCTGAATCTCTTTTAATACAAAATAACGCCTCTACGTTAAAGCAACAATAGATAAGATACAACAAAACAGCAAATGTAGATTATGTGGTGATTGAGACGAAACCATCAATCATATGATAATAAGCGAATGCAGCAAATTAGCGTAAAAAGACTATAAAGCTTGACATGACTGGGTGGAGAAGGTAATCCACTGGGAATTGTGCAAGAAATTTAAATTTGACCATACGAACAAATGATATATGCACAACCCGGAATCCGTCCTGGAGAATGAGACGCGCAAAATTCTCTGGGATTTTGATATACAAACGGATCACCTAATCTTGGCCAGATGACTAAACCTAATGATAGTCGACAAAAACAAAAAAGAAAAAAAAAAAGAAGCAAAAAGAGAACCTGACGAATAGTGGACTTGTCCGTCCCGGCTGACCACAGAGTAAAATTAAAAGAAAGTGAAAAAAGAGATAATTATCTACACCTTGTTCGAGAACTGAAAAAAACTATGGGACATGAAGGTGAAGGTGTTACCAGTTGTAATTGGAGTACTTGGAACAATCCCCAAAGGATCCATAAAAGGGACTAGAAGATTTAGAAATAGAGGACGAGTAGAGACCATCCAGACTATAGCATTACTAAGATTGATCAGAATGCTGAGAAGAGTCCTGGAGACTTGAGGAGACTTGATGTCACTCAAACTTCATTGAGAAAACATCAGCTAACGCAGTTCTGAAAAAATCTGAAAAGAGTAAAATAATAACTGTTTTAGTATATATATTTTGCATTTAATAGTTTTTAAAATAACACCTGTACAAATACTACAATCTGATCGAAGGCAGAAGTATCAAGGAATGAAACATTGAGCCTAGACGGAAGGTGCGCTCTGATTCTAGACAGAAGTACTGAGGAACAACACTTTGAGCCGAAGCAGATGTATGAAGGATTGATATTTTGAGCCAAGACAAAGGATACCGATCTGACAGTCTGATACTGGACAGAAGTATGAAGGAACGACATTCTGAGTCTAGACAGATGACACAGATACAGTCGGATTTTCGGCATAAATATCGAGGAATGACATTTGGAGACTAGACAGAAGGCACATACTCTTTAGTTTGATCCAAAGCACAAGTAACGAGAAAAGATATTCGAACCAAGAAAGAGAGCACAGATACTACAGTCTGATCTGGGGCATGCAAATCAAGGATGTACATTTTGAGCTTACATAGAGAGCATAGACACAACATTCTAATTCTAGGCTGATGTATCGGGGGACAACATTTTGAGCCAAGACATAAGGCACAGACACTACAATCTGATTCGAGGTGTAAGTATTGAGGAATGATATTTTGAGCCTAAATAGTAGGCACAGATACTACGGTTTTATTCTAGGCATAAGTATCAAGGATGGACATTTTGATTAAAGACATTTTGAGCCTAGATAGAGGGAACCGATACTATACTCTGATCCTAAGCATACGGATTATGAACAATGTTTTGAGTCGAGATAGTGGATGCAGTTACTTAGCAGAAATATCTAGGAATGACACTTTAAGACTAGACAAAGAGCATCTTTCAGATCTTAAGTATCACTATCGAGGAATGATATTTTGAGTTTAAATGTTTAAAGGTTTGGTTTGGTTTTATGGCATATCAACCATTGTAGGTTATTTAATGCCAAATCCTTTTTATACATATACATTAAATATATATGGTTTGGTTTGGTTTTATGGCATATCAACCATTGTAGTTTATTTAATGCCAAATCCTTTTTATACATATATACGAGATATATATGATTTGTCACTAACAATTGAATTAAACATCAGTCATTTGTGTACACACTGTTAAATGATCAAACAGTTCTATTTCTAACAATTCAATTTAGCATAAGTCATTTGTTTGCACTCAGTTTAAATGTCAAACATTTCTATTTGACCCATAGGTAGGACACTATCAGATGCTACCACTCCGAGCCAGAGTGGATCTGGGAGTGATGGTAATGAAGGGGTACTCCGCATTCCCCAAAGCTCCAACATCACTGAAGACTCATCATCTGATTGTTTTGTGTTACATCAAGACCCTCGTTGGAGAAGGGCTTTCGTCCCTCTGTTGAGACGCAGCCGGTGTATTTTACAGCCTCAGCCGACTAGGCTGAGTTTAAATGCGTCACGATATTCATGATTATAGTATAATGTTCAAAACATATACCATAATCATGAATATATTGAGTATATGTGTTTTGAAAATTTTGATCCTAGATGGAGTGAAAAGAAATTACAATTTGATCCAATGCATAAAGTATCGAAGTATAATATTTTGAGCCAAGATGGACGGCATATGCACTACAGTCAGAACCTAGGCATGTATATCGAGAAATAATATTTTGAGCTCAGAAAGAAGGCACAGTAATTGCAGTCTAATCCTTTGCAGAAGTATCCAAAAGAAAGATATTTAAAACCTAGACAGTGGGCACATACACGGATCCGAGGTATGAGTACAGGAACTATATTTTGAGCTTAGACAAAGAGCACAGTAACTAAAGTCAGAACCTTTGAATAAGAATCGAAGAATATCGTTTTGCATCGAGAGAGGACACACATGTTATAGGCATAAGGATCTAAGAATTAAATTTTGATTTAAAAATAGGGCACAGATAATGCATTATAATAGTCTGATTCTATGCAGAAGTAAAAATGGACAACGACAATGAGTACAGATACTATAGTCTGATCTTAGGGACGGGAGTCATGGAACTGCTTTTTGACCTTCTACAGAGGAACGACATTTTGAGCCCAGATACGAGAGTTAATAGAGTTTGGTCTTAAACAGTGTAGAATAATAGCATCTTTATCGTGGAATGATATATTGAGCTTAGATACAGGCTGCATATTATACCATCTGGACCAAAACATGATTATCAAGGAACAGCATTTTAAACCTAGACGGAAGACACATATACTACACACTGATCTTAGGCATACGTACTAAGGAACATTTTGAGCCTAGCCTGAAGTTACAAATACTACAGCCTGATCCTGGGTAGAAGTATCAAGGGACAAAGATTTGAGCCTAGAAAGAGGGTACAAGTACAATGCTCTGTTCCTTGGCAGAACTATTGAGGAATAACATTTTGAGCTTCATCGGAGGTCACAGTTACTACAGTTTGACCCTAAGCGAAACTGTTGAGGAACAACATTTTGAGCCAAGACTGTGATAACTGATACAACATTCTAATCCTGGGAAAAAGTATCGAGAAAGAAAATTTTTGACATGAACAGAGGACACAGTTAGTCTGTTAGAGTGTTCGCCAATGGCCCGGGAGACCTGGGTTCAATCCTAGGTCGAGTCATACCAAAGACTCAAAAAATGGTACTTGATGCCTCCTTGCTTAACACTCAGCATTATAAGGTACGGATCAAGGGTAAAGTGGAGCAATCCAGGGAAAGGAGTCGCGCCCTCCCCTACACCTTGGTGTAGTAAGCTATCGAAAAGGGAGCCTTCGGGTCACTCTCGACTATGGTCGCCAACTTTACTTACTTACATAGGGTACAGATACTACAGTCTTATCCTAGGCAGAAGTATTCAGGTACGAGTTTTTGTGCAGATGGCACGGATATTCCAGTCTGATCCCTTGAAAAAGTATCGAGGAACATCATTTTGAGCCTAGATATTTGTCGCAGATGCTACAGACTGACCAAGGATGAGTATTGAGGAACTACATTTTGAGCCTATAGGGTATAGACACTTACAGACTGGTCCAATGCAGAAATATCGAAGAACAAGATTTTTTGTGTAAACAGATGACATAGATAATAAAGTCTGATCTAAGGCATTAGTATCGAGTAACGACATTTTGAGTCTAGAAAAAGGGCATAGATACTTCAATCTGATATTAGGAAAATGTATGTAGAAAAGACATTTTCAGCTTAGAATGAAGGTAGAGGTGTAACAGACTGATCATAGGCAGACGTGTCAAAGAATAGCAGTTCCTAGATAGAACAGATACTACAGTCTGATCCTAGACATAGATTTCGATAAATGATGCTTTGATCCTAGACAGAGTGAACAGTTACTAAAGTCTGATTTTAGGTATAAGTATCGACGGACAATGCTTTTAGTCTGGAAAGAGGTCATAGATACTACAATTTGACCCCAGGCAGAAGCATCAGCTAACGATATTTTAAGCCTAGGCTAGGGGCATAGATAATACAGGCTGATCCTATGCGGAAGCGCTGATCCGTAAGTATATAACCTCACCATTTTTACGGGTACTATGCAAACATAAATGATAATAGAGTTGTAATTACTCTGCTACTATGTAAACACTATGGTTAGAATTGTTTGAAGATTTATTTATTCTTTAATCTTCAAAAATAGAGAAACTGATGAAAGTGATGGTTGTGAAAACCTGAGAAGAAGAAGAAGAAGAAGAAGAAGAAGAGAGAGAGAGAGAGAGAGAGAGAGAGAGAGAGAGAGAGAGAGAGAGAGAGAGAGAGAAAGAGAGAAATGAAGTATAAGAAGGAAATTTGAGAGGTAGAAGAAAAAGTAGAAAAAGTAGAAAAATGAGAAAAGTTTAAAAAAGAAAAGTGTTAAAAGATTAGTATAACAGCCGTGTGAAAAAATGAAATAAACTGAGTGACACTGGATTGGAGAGTGAGAGAATGAGAGTGTGTGTTAGAGAGAGAGAGAGAGAGAGAGAGAGAGAGAGAGAGAGAGTGTGTGTGTTAGAGAGAGAGTGTGTGTTAGAGAGAGAGAGAGAGAGAGAGTGTGTGTTAGAGAGAGAGAGAGTGTGTTAGAGAGAGAGAGAGAGAGAGAGAGAGAGAGAGAGAGAGAGAGAGAGAGAGAGTGTGTATATTTGGCTGTAGTTCAATGATTCCCCCATCTTCAATTCAGGTTGGTTCATTAAGATAAGGATATTCAACACATGCAAAGCAGAAACTGCTGCAAAGTCAGTCAAACTGTTTCTTCTTCACAAGAAAAAATGTATAAATAAACAAACAAAATAAGCCATCATAACAACAACAACAATAACAACAACAACCATAATAATAATAATAATAATAATAATAATAATAATAATAATAATAATAATAAAAACAACCTCGTGAACAGCTGCATGAAATAAAAAGAAAATCCCAAAAAACAAAAAAAATCCCAAAAAGTAAACGCAAAGCACAAAAGCAAAAACAAGAAATAAAAAACAAAATACAACAAAAACAAAAATAAAAATTAGACGAGAAATGTCTTGTAAACTAACCTGAACAAATTTGTGTTATGTTTAAAAAATACAACATTCACTGTTTCCTTTTTTTTTTAAATGTCTTTCTTTTACTTTTTCAAAATTTGTAACCGAGCTGAAGTGTTAAAATATTTTCTTTTTCTTTGCCAACGCATTTTATAAAACTTTTTTTTCTTTTGACGTCATTTTTGTGTTGTTGCGATTTGACTCTTCTAACATCAGGTGTTAGAAATGCACATTGAATATCGAAATGCACAACATCTTGCAGTCTTTTATGCTATTTTTTGCAGCTAGTTAAGTCATCGAAATGCCGTATATACTTGTGTACAAGTCGATCTATTCTTTTGGGGTTAAACTTAGGTGATCGTTGTTTAGCGGAATGCAACGTTTCAGAAGATGAAATTTATGTGTGAATCAACGTTGCATGGATAAAAGGTCAACTTGTAAACTATTTGTTCACGTCATTCTAATAAATTGTTGGAAAAAAGACGAGTGAAAGAAAAAGAAACACTATAAACTAGATGACTCGTAAACCTGTTAAGTTTTCATTGTAAAAAAGGTTATAATGATATTAATACTTTTATTTAAGCAAAAGTGAATGATTCTAATAAGAATTTGGTTGTTATTTAAGTTATATCGAGGAATTAGACGATTTAAAAATGAGGTTCAGTGAGAATGTGGACCTTTCAAAATTAAGATTCAGATGCAGATTGGTCTGAATATAACTATATTATCTAAGAACATTTCAAGTGTATTTTTTCTAAAGTGCCGTTTTTAGGTTACGTTTACACACACATATATATATATATATATATATATATATATATATATACAAGAAAAACCTTATGAGAATGCTAGTAATACATAGAGAAATTGTCAATTTACATTTTTGCGTTCTTATGTATTGCACCCAGCGGGAAAATAGAAGGTATGTAGGGAAAGGATCCACCCAGTTGATATTAACAAGAAAAATAACCTACTTGGAGCAATGTTACCTTAGTTCACTTCAATTTACTTCCCTGTGTTAATCTCCTTCCCATTTTTCAAAAAAAAAATCTTCAAATTCTCTTTTAGAATCACCATGAGCAGCTATGTCGCGTCCTCCTTTGTCTCGTCTTTGGTTTGCAAACTCAATTCTTTTAACTCGGATTTTAAAAGCCGCTGAGAGATTAATTAGGGTTGTATGGTGGGAGGGTTGATTCACCTGGGTGAATGCAATGGTTACAGTACACAAGCTTTGTCAATGATGATTGACTACCAACTGCGAAACCCTACTGGTGAGTGTCTGTTCACGCATGCACAGTACCATTGCTTTTAATTCCCCGCCCCTTGACCGCACAACTACTTATAGAAATATTCAAAATGGCTTACTATTTCCCGGAAAATCCTCGTAAATAGTCACCTTAAGTATTATTGGTAGAATATTGATTGTGGACGTGTTGGATATTTGCTGTTCTTGCCTTTTTGTTTTTGTTTGGGGTAATTTTGTGAGTAGAGTGTTCCCCCATGGTCCGGGAGACCTGGGTTCAATCCCAGGTCGCGTCATACCAAAGACTTTAGAAATGTTACTTGAAACCTCCTTGCTTAACACTCAGCAATATAAGGTACGTATCAAAGGTTAAGTGGAGCTATCCAGGGAAAGGAGTAATGCCTTCCCCTACATCTCGGTGTAGTAGCTATTGAAAAGGGAGCCTTCTGGTTGCTCTCGACAACGGTCACCAACTTTACTATGTCTCGGATCCAAGTATCGTTCTACGGCACTTCTGTCGAGTCTTTGTACGGATGGAAATCCAACAGTTATTCTAAAAACTACAAAATACATAATATAATGATGAAAACATTTTTTTTATTTTAAGGAATATCAAATTTAATATTTTCTTAAAGATAAACACAAAATTAGAAGGAATAGATATACATACTACCCTATGACATAAGATTTTCCTCTATTTGGTTGGGAAGAAAAATTGTACCATGAATTTTAATGCTCAACTTTTAAATAAAAATATATTGCAACTTATCTTTTATTAGTTTATTTACTGCTAAATAAAAAAGAACATACTCTAAAAGTGATAATTTCATAATTTTTGCCAAGGGCAGTAAATACTGGATAATTTTAATTTTTGAATTTTAATTCAACGTAATTCATGAAAATTATATTCAATCTTTATCAGATTTTCCCAGATAATTCACCAGCCCATAATGCTTGTAAGCAATATTTTAACTCTAGGTTGAACAGATTCTACATTTTTATCTAAGTGGAAATTACGAACAGGAAAACACACAGAAGAAAAAAAATCCTATTTTTCATGATAGGCAAAAATAAGGCAAAGTTTTTAAATATTGGCATCAACTGATAAGTACATAAAATCAGTGTTTAAAATTTGTTTGTCTTTAGTAGACGCATGTGCAAAAAAAAAAAAAAAAAAAAAAGAAAAAATCCCCAAAACTCTTAAAAACTGACACAAAAAGTTATGAATATGAACGGACATTGAAGGCAATTCCCTAATCTCTAGGAATAAATAACCCCAGACGGATTGAAATGACGTTAAAATCAATCAATCAATTATAAAATCTGTTGCCTCAATAATGGCGAATTTTGGTTGATCTTAATCACATTTTTGTTTGCGTTATAAAAAGTTAAAAAGTAAAGTTGACGAACGTAGTCGAGGGTGACCCGAAGGCTCCCTTTTCAATGGCTACTACACTGAGGAGTAGCAGAGGGCGCTACTCCTTTCCCTTGATTGTTCCACTTTACTCTTGATACGTACCTTATAATGCCGAGTGTTAAGCAAGGAGGTATCAAGTACCATTTTTTGAGTTTTTAGTATGACTCGACCGGGGATTGAACCCAGGTCTCCTTACAAAAAAAAATACATATATTGAAATTAAAATCAGATTTGTACGTTTTGTTTTCTATTTGTTGTTTTACCATTTACTTTTTTTGGGCAATTTATCATCAGCTTTGACTCACGACTGAGTTAAAAGAAATTCCGTTGTTATGGAAACAATTCCTTTTGACTTCGAATAGCGTAGCAACGAAAATTCTCATTACTTTTGAAGGCAACCAGGTTGTGTGATTGACACATACATTCACACACACACTCAAAGAGAGAGAGAGAGAGAGAGAGAGAAAGAGAGAGAGAGAGAGAGAGAGAGAAAGAGAGAGAGAGACACACACACACAACCACACACACACACACACATATATATATATATATATGCATAATTCAGGATAACGTAGATATAGAGTCAATAGCACTTGATGACTGTCAGTTTACCGCCAATGGGATCATCCGACTCGCTGGATGCTATTCTAAATTATATATATATATATATATATATATATATATATATATATATATATATATGCTCTGTCACCGATACCGAGAAATATTCACATATATATACAGCAAACAACATTTACGCACACACATACACGCACGCACGCACGCACGCACGTGTGTGTGTGTGTGTGTGTGTGTGTGTGTGTGTGTGTGTGTGTGTGTGTGTGTGTTCCACAATGTTTTATATATAAGGAGATTGAGTTTTGACCTGGTTTTAAAAGATTCTCGACAAAAATCAAAAAAGACAAAATCAAAATAATGAGACAACCCCTCCAAAAAAACAAAAACAAAGACAAAATCAAAAGCAAAACAACAACAACAACAATTGTAACAGCTAATGCCATACAATACCCCCCCCAAAAAAAAACGATGAAAATGCTATTAATCTTCGGAGTGTTTTCATGATCTGAGGTGAATAGGATCAGGTTGGAATTCAGTTCTTCTGTTTATTTGTAAGTCTTGATTAACACCCACACACACACCCACCCACACCCACACCCACACACACACACAATCCTTTCCGTAGAGACTTTGCATCCTCCTCATGTGCAACCTGGGACGATTTTTGAAAAAGAACACGTGATTTAACTGGTGTCCCAGACGGATTTCATTTTCCTTTTAACCCTTAAAATGTCGTACTCAAGGAATAATTTTGTATATTTAAAACTTAAATCCCCCCCCCAAACAAAATAAGAAGTGAATTGTTAAGAAGAATTACCGATGTTTTTGTGATCTTGACCTTCACATAAATAAACGCCGTATAAATATATATGATCAAACGAGAAATTATTACATCAGGTTATCTGGTACGTATTAAAGCAGTTTTTACAGAGATTAAGATAGAAATCTGAATTAGTTTTTCTAGTTTTATAAAAAGTATTAGTGTTTGCCATAACAAAAATGTTCCACTATGATTGTTCTTGGTGAGACTTAGAACTTTTCGAACGACCCTCATTTATATAACTGTACCCCCAACCCCCCCACTTCATACAGATTTTTAAAAAATTAAAGCAATGCACTAAGAATAATGTAATATATGGAATAAAGCAATTTCTAGATCAATTTGTAACTGAATGATAATTTTGTGGTTGTGTCTTCATTTGCAGTGAACGTTAATTATAATCAACCAAATTCTTGATATAATGGAGATTAATATTAAATGTTAATTAGAATATTTTACTCCTTTTTAAATAGAAATATCAATATGATCATGGACCTCTGTTAGAGTAAGAAACCAATAGGTTTACTGGCCGCGTTGTCAGTTAAAACTGGTTGCTAGACTTTGGGGGAAAAATGTCGTTTGAAATACGATTTTCAGGTTTTCGAAATAAGAGAAAAGTTTTCGATTAAAAAAAGACGTTTGATTGAATTTTAATCAACTTACAACTGAGTACATACTTTTCTG